>OZ010788.1:368362660-368907660 GCA_963932465.1 Maratus speciosus | reverse complement strand
ATTTTCAGGTGTCTATAACTTACGCATCTAACGACTATACGCACTGTAATATTTCTCATCAGAAATCACATAGCCGTTTTAAGATAGGTAGATAATTGTTTAACAATTATAGCTTTATTCATTCAAAAGTTATTTGTTGGTAAATAGACATGACTTCACATAATTAGTATTCGCATAATGAGTCACATATATGTTATCTTTTACACTATTGGTAACTTAATCGGAAAGTTGTTACATTTAATAAATTATGTCTTTTGAAGTACACTGTAAAAAAAATTCCGCAACGTTCCTGGGAAAAAATGGGCAGCTGAGTTGCCCATTATTTCCAAGAAACATTTCTTGAAAATGACTGGAACTTTACTGTATATGTTTAAAACTTTCTACAGAAATGCCAGTAAGTTTCCTGCGAAATACCAGGAATATTTCTGTTGACAGCAAAACATTACTGACATTTCACAGCATGCGGGATCCACAGACGATTTTTACATTTCCAGATGACAATTTTCGCTTTATTATCATTATTTGTTAGAAAGAAAAAATATTTTGAAATTGACATCAAAATTATTATTTATAATTTACACGAAAAAATAAATTTTCAGTTAAAATTCAATAAAGTAAATATATATATGATATATTGTTTCTGAACTTTGCATAAAATATAAAAATATATAAATGTAAATAATAATTAGAAAAAAAAAATCTAGACATAAAATATTTTGGATTTTCGTCAGTAACTATGTTAGTTTACAAGTTACATAAAATACATATAAATTTTCATGAAAAAAAAAAAAAAATCCTAAACGTAATTGTATATTTTTTCCGAAAAAAAAAATCAAATTTGCAGCAATTCAAAGTGTCAAATATATATCAAATTTAAATCAAATTTTAATAAAGTGTTAAAATATAAAATTAATTGAAAAAGAAAAAAAAGTCAAGAGGTAGCATCGAACTCGGGCCGTACGGGTGGCGTGCGAGCTCTCTGCGTCCACACCACGAAAGACACGTTGAGAGCTGCAAACTAATGGGTATTTGAAACGTATGCTAAACCTCGGCATCTATTTTTGAAATTAAGGCCCATTTGAAGAAATCCTTTCAGAAGAATAATTAGAGATAAGAACTCTAAAACATACTTTAAATTAATCAAAATCGGTGAGAATCATGTTTGATGGTCCCCTGGTTAATGGAGATCCAAATAATAGGTATATTTTTTTTACACGGTCTGCTCGTTAAACATTCCACAGACAAGTACGAGAGATAATCTCTTAGCGATGTCACAGAGGTATTGTATTTTCATCTGAATTGTCTTGACAATAGAGACGTAAAGGATTATGTCGTCTATTGATTTATTTGCATTCCATATTGATTTTTTTACATTCATTTAAGGAATTCGTTTTCGACACTCGCGCGCGAGCAACCGATTATAGCAAAAAAAAAAAAAAAAAAAAAAAAATAAAATAAAATAAAATAAAATAAATAAAATAAATGGCGGCCGCAGCGTTTTGCTGTTTCCAACTTTTGTTCAGAAACGTTTCAGATAAGAAAACCAGAATTTCACAGGAAAGAGCTAAATTATTCTGAAAACCTGAGAAAAGGCGAAACGTTCCTGGATTTTACATGGAACGTTACCATTTTTTTTACAGTGTATTGTAATATTTGTTAATGTAATGCCTAGCAAAATGTGTGAATTACACGTCAAATTATATATATTATACAATAAATATATTTACAAAATTCCATTTATCAGTATGGTGTCAACATATTTTTCTCTGAAGCAAAAAAGTATAAATAATTTAGGAACTGCAATTTTAAACTTCAATAATTAACAGAATTAAAAAACTAAAAAATAATAATTATTTCCCCTTTCAATGTCAAAACCTGTTAATTATGTTCCTTTATTTACAATAAAAATGTCAGATTGAAGTATTAATATACTAAAAGTTAAAAAAAAATATGAGATAACAGTTTTATAGCAAATTTAATACTCAAGAAACTTTCTATAATAATACGTTCTTTTAAGTTAATTACGTATAAGAGCACTTTTAAAATGCAAAGTGCTTCTAGACACTGGAATCTATTTTGTAAATAGAAGAAAAAATAATAACAACTCAATATTCCATTCAAGTTTTTAAAAATATGTACACTATATTGCCATTAATGACCGGCAATTTTCAATTTTAGACATTTTGTCGAATATTTAGAAATATACTTGTCAGATTCTTCTGGAATTTCAGGATTAAAAAAGAACAGGTATGACCTCATATTTAACAATGTCGATTTGATAAGGAGACGCAATTAGGGGCCAACAACAAAATAATAATACTTGGGATCACCCTGTAAATTAAAATGCACGAAAGGATCTATCGCAGCCGAATATAAATAAACAGACATTGTGCAATATGTGTATTCTTTTGTGTAAGAATAGCAATAGAGATATAGCGATTTATTAAAAAAAATTCCAGATCTACTAGTTGATAGTCACTAAAAACTAACTTTTTTCTAAAAGTCAGTTAATAAAGAATGACAATTAAAAAAAAAAAAAAAAAAAAAAAAAAAAAAAAAAAAAAAAAAAAATCTCCATATGTTTAAGGGGAGTTACCATAGAGGGATCACTGCTCTGTCGCCAAATGCCGCCAAGTTTATCGCCAACTTGACACAATATCGACGAATTTGAAGACCAAAATTAGTTATCAAAAGTGAGGCCAACTTGGCAATATCTCTAATATTTTGCCAAATTCCCGTAGACTTCCATTATAAACCAATAGGGTTTAGTTCCTTACAGAAAATCAACAAATTAAGACATTTTAATGCAACAAAAATTAATATTAGCTTCAGGGATTACATTAATTATGACATAAGTTATAATTTATTTTTGTTCGGAAATGCATGACCCAAACAGGTGTTGTTGTTAAGAAACTATGTAATCATACTGTGTTTTCCGTTTTTTGCAAATACAATAGATTTTTCAGAAAATATTGTCAAAGTTGGCGTTTTGAACCAAATTTCCACGCAAAAGAAGAATAACCACTCAAGGAAGGGTGATAAACCTCTTTGTTAAAATTGTTTATAACTCAATAGGTAATTTATTTGTAAAAAAAAAATGGAAAACACAGTACAGTTCCAAATTGCTTCCATAGTCAGGTATCAATTTGTAAATGTATCAAAACATTTTGCGCTTACTGTTGTGAACAGACTTAAGGATCTTTTTCTACTATGCCCAGTCTTGTTTTCTAGATAATGGGCATTGAAACTCTATGCAGAATATGATTTGGTGATCAACCTAACAAGAACCTTCAATGTTTAGTTTACAAGTTATTCATTTTATCGGCTACAATATTTATATACACACTTATATATATAATTTCATTTATTTTGAACTATAAGCATAATAAACTTTCCGAATCATACATTTTAGTGTAGACATATATAACATAGTGTCCCATATAACAATATCATCCATGTCCGTTCAATATAAAAATACGATTTATCTATCCTTAGTCTAATCTAATATAGAATCGATCTTTAATCACAGAAGAAAATAATTAACACAACTGTTTAGAATTTCATTACTATTACACGAAAAATGAATAATTTAAACAACCGAAGCTCAAAATCGGTTTTCCAATTACATATTAATGCCATATATATTTTTTTATTTTCGAAATCTACTTTAAGCAATGTTTATAAACTGAAATACAAATTATAATTAATTGTTTTGTAGGTTAATGCTCAGCTAACGTTGCAGCAATTATACACTTTGTAACCCGATACTAATCCAGTTCCCCTATACTAATTCTGTAAAAACCTGGGAGGAATAATTCGAAATCAATACCATAGGTACATTCATGGCAGTATACGTTGCAAGGACTTTATAAAATAGTTTAAATTTTACTCGTTTTTGCTCACTCTTGTTGAATGAGACAATTTTACACTTTTTTGCACACTCTCGTGGAATGTGACTTGATATCGTAATTTATCATAAAAAATCCTATGTGGTATAACAGGTTTTTCAATAAAAAATATTCTCTCTATTTAACAGAAAATTTCTGTCATTAAATAAATTGAATATTTCTATACAGATTATGCGTGTTTTATCACGCTAGTATTAATTTGTTAGGTTTAGGATGCTTAAAATATGTTATGTCTAGTTTATTGCTAAAATATATCTTTGGAAATTACTTATAATTATTTTGTGTGCAGAATTTTTAAAATAATTTTTAACTATCTGTTAAAATTGAAGGTATTGTTTTTAATGTTGTGATGTTATAAATAATACATCAAATCCCTGCCGGCTCGGGCTACAGGCGGAGGTAGATTTTAAAGTTAAGTACTAATTTCACCAACAAAGCTTAAATCAAGATTAGAGATAAACACAGTTTAACAATTTTATCTGAACTTTTTTGTCGAGTTTTTAATTTAATTTTTCTCATATGCACGCATGAACACACATATATATGTGGAATATATTTAAAAATGGTGAAAAACAAATTTACAGAACTTCAAAAAGTTAAAATATGCCATTATTTCCATAATCTGTTTTTTATAATATTGAATAAGTTTTTTCAAAATCAGATGACGTTACATATTAACCACTGACGTTCATTATATTTCCAATATGACGTAATATTCACTTTTTTTTATTCGTCAAACTATTTATTTTATTTTCCTTTTACACGTGGAAATTTTGCAATAGAAAAGTAATTGTTGTGGTAATAATTTTATTGTGTTTTTTTTTTTTTTAATTGTTGGCGTCTGCTGTAACGAAAAATGTTTAAATTTTTTTTGTTATTTTTTGTAACAGCTGTTTTTATCAGAATGATTCATGTTAAGGCGTTTTTAAAAAAATTTTAACCCTCTCCAGTTCCACCTCCTTGTGCCGATTTTGCCCATTTACAATCCCCGCCTAGATATAAGCCATCTCAATGTTTTTGGTGAGTTTGAAGACGATTCGTGCATAATTGCAATTTTCATCGGGCGAAAAAATTTAGTACACACATGCATAGATATATAATCATTAATATATATATATATATGTATATATATATATATATATATATATATATATATATATATATACACTACTCAAAACAATGAGGGGAGCACATGGTTTTAACAAAATCACGCAAATATTTACACGATAATTCACGTAAAATAAAACAACCATAATTTAAAGAGTAGTAGAAAACAGATGACGAAAACTTCACATGCAAATCAAAGTTTATGACATCAAAAACAAGAAAAAGGAGATAAATTCTGAAACCTGAATTTAGCAGAAACATCTGTTTCACACTCTCAGTTGTAAAATTGAATTTCTCAGCTTATGTTTTGAGAAAAGTTGTCTTGAAAATGTCACAACAATGTGATTCATCGGAATCTATGGCTTGGCGTGTTATCGGGACAGTTGAATCTAGGGAAACACAACGAAATTTAGTGAAATCGATTCCAAGACATATAGAATGCTATACATCGACAAAAGCAAGATCCTCCATATGCTACCCCAAGACCGATATATCCTGTTATCAGCTTGTCGAGACGAAAAAGGCTATGCTACTCAGCTGCAAACATGACGAAGGGTGTCCTATAAAACAGTGCAAAATAGGCTTCATCAGGAAAGCCTCTATGAACGTAAGTCATTTGTCTATATTCCATTGACCTTAAGCAACTATGAGACTCAAGGAATGTGGGCAACTGAAAATGGAGTTTGAAGGGAACATTGTTGGAGTCAAATGCCGATTACAGACGAGTCCTGATTCAGTCTGGATGTGACATCCGGTGTGTTTTGGGGAAAGAAGCACTAAAAATAAACCCACATTCGTTCGTGAAAGATCACATTACAGACGAAGTGGGTTGATGCTATGGCTGAAATCGGTATAGGTGGACGTACGGGCTTCCATATCATTCGGAATTGCACTCTGACAGTTCCAAAGTTTACAGACGAGATACTGAGACCAGTGAGACCTCATGCCGCATCGTATGTTGCAGCTATTGGTGATTCTTTTCTTTCCATGCTTGATAATGCTACACCGTATACAAATCGTCTTGTGGAGAACATTCTTAAAGTTGAATCAATACAGCATATGGAATAGCCAACTTGCTCTCCTGACCTGAATCCGATCGAGAATATTTAGGAGACATACTACACTGTAACGAGACTAAGGCCTCCTTTTATTGCCCGGGATTTGAGGATTGCAATTCTTTAGGAGTGGGACTGTAATCTACGAAAACTTATCGATAATGTCATCGAATCCATGGAAAGCATGTGTGCGACAGTTTTATCTATTCGAAGGGACCACACGTCATTTTAAATACCTTGCATAATTCCTACACTGTACTTTTTTGCCATTTACATGTAACTAAATTGTTGCCCTGAACCATCTTTTCACGTTCTACCCATCATTTCAGAGATTTAAATCTCTCTTGCCATTTGTTTGAATCTTTTTTCTGTATTGCGCATTCATACATATGTTACTCTCAATTTTATGCCCATACATGGCTGCTTGGCATTGTTTTCTTCACTGGTTTGCTTACTCCCCTAATTTTTTTTAGAAGTGTATGTATACATAAACCTTTTAGGTGGGGGTGGTTTTGGGTTCCTAGGTCCCATAAAATGAAAAGTTTTGAAGGAATTTTTCAAAAGTCGCACAATGGTAACGACTGAAAGAGGTAGTATTTCTTATAAAATCTACCTAAATTATATTCGAAATATTCAAGACGGAAATCGGTGTAGCTATATTTTACGTTTTGTACTTAAAGTAAATGTACTTAAAGAAAATGTATATCATGCAGATATATTGCAATCCAGAAAACAGTGCCGTTAAATACTGAGAAATTCGGTATACAAGAAGTACGTTTCTGCTAAACTTGCAAGAATTACCTGGGTAACATGTGCCGATAAACAAAAGCTTATGCGTATTTTCTTTAAGGAAAACTACCAAACGAATGAAATTTTATGGAATAATATAACGTATGGTTTCATTTAAACTAATCTGTCAGGTAACTTTAAAATATCAAAAATGTTGGACAGTTTAGCGCTTGTTACTTTAAAAGTATAACATCGGAATGTACAGAAGTTTAAAGTGATATGTGTACAGTACTGCTCTTTTATTATCAGTTTTTGTTAGCAAGATATTCTTCATTTTTATTAATTTTAAGACTTATCGATATGGAAAAAAGTGAAAACTATCCATTTTTGAATATTTATTTGTTTGCAATCACTGATGCATGAACATTAAATTAATGCCATTTCACCTCATTACTCGATTTAGTAGTTTGAAAAAATTCTCATCTGAATAGTGGGAATTCTATCGTACTAAAACTTATCCAAAACATTTGTATGACTGGAACAATCTTCTAGAAGCTATGACGCTACCTATATTCAAAGATTTCTTACGCATTGCAATACACGATATCGTACTAAGAGTGCGAATGATGCCATTTGGTCCCGCCTTCTGAGAAAAAGATATTTTTTTTTCAAATAGGAACATTACTTTTGTTACTTATGATGTAGATATATCCTTTAACAAAACCTATATAACAAAACTTGTAAAAATACTGGTAATCTTCAAGAAGAAAATATCTTTGTAAAAAAAATCAGTCAGCGTAATAAAATGAATATATCTTTAATAAAAAATAATGTCTTAAATTGCCGGTCTGCGTTATTGCTGGAATATACAGTAGTTATTACTTTCAATATGTTCATTCTTCGAATGATGATAATCTTCTATTAATGGTTCCACATATTGTTTGATACAGGATAGTCTGCGGTAATCTTCAGACAGAGGAATACGGGGTAATTAACAGACTGGAACAATACTCACACACTAATTAGAATCTGGCCAAAAAAATTTTCATTTTAGTTAAATCAACTATTTTTCTATTTCAATTAGTATTTTTTTAGTAATTAGCAGCTTACTCTGTAGAAAATTGGTTGACTAAATGCATAAAAAAATTATTTTTAAACTTTTTGATTCACTGAATTGAAATTTTTATTTCTCGTGTGAGGTAACTCTAGCACAAATGCTACTTCGTTTTTGAATACTTTGAATCAACGAAGTAACGTTATTTGGATATCCATCCGGGAAAAAAAATGAGTTTTTAAAAAAAAATGTAGCTTTTAAGAAACACCGGGGTAATTATCACACAGCCTTCGGGGTAATTTCCAGACACTAATATGTTTTACAAAATGTATTTTGTTTAATCCGACATGGTAAATTAATTGTTGGCGAGTGACATAAGATGGTTTGTACATTAAAACTTCAAAGGGTATGTTAAAATGAAAATACTGGGTGCGGTTTAAGCTAAAATGGAAAATTTATGATGAAAGATAGAGAATTATGAAGAAAGTGTGTGATGCCACTCCAGAATCAAATATATAATATATGCTATATGTTATGACCAAACATTTTATCTGGGACAAGTACAGAAGTTCTTCCACAAAGATGACTATGAGAAGAATCTGTTTAAAGTTCAAATGAAATTATTAAACTGGTTTTGGGATAATCAATATTGGTGGCCAAAAAAAAAAGATCAAGTTGAAATTGTTGCCAAGTCCTTTTTTGGACCTATTTAGACTAAGCCTTTAGATCCTTCCCATGTTAAAACTATGTGAAATATATAAAAGAATTGTAAAATAATGTTAAAAAATACAGTGATATATTTACTGTCAATGAAAATTAAAAGTGTTAGGCCTGTCGAAATTAGTGCTGCATAAAATTTTAATTATAGTGTAAAAATGTAGGTTAGGCTACTAAAATATTTATTTATTTTTATTTATTTTTACTTTATTTTTATTTTTATTTATTTTTTTACTTTTTTTAAACGAAATTGGTGTCGGTTTTATCTTCTCATTTAATGTTGATTTTTATTTAACCATCAAAACTGTTTAAAATGTCTTAAATTATTTACAGATTTACATAAATTTATATAAACAGATATAGGTACAGTAGCTATGCGGGTAAAAGTACGATATAACATACTTTTATTCCCGAAAATATAAACGGATTTAAGGTGTACAGTTATAATTGCGCTTTCGTAATATTTTCTCTATTCGAAATGGTCTAATAAATACCCCCATTTTGTGTCATAACATTTTACAATGGGGTCTCTTAATTGCCGTAGTTGGTATTCAAATCTGACCCTTAAATGAGATGCTCATCATAGAGCATTTCCAGACCAATAGCTGTCTGAAAATTACCCCAAACTAAGGGGTAATTTTCAGACAGGATTTTATTAATATTACGTTTTATTATTCATGCTAATTATTTGAAAATGTTTCAAAATAATCACCAGGCATATGATGAGTTTACGAAGAAAAAAGTTAAAAGAAATAGTCATTGATTCCTGAGTAACTGCAAAAGTTTTGTTTTTATCTGAAAATTACCCCAGGCTATCCTGCATTATAATATTTTACTGCTCATTGTTTGATAGAAATTTGAAAATGCCAAATTAGTCTTTTGATATCGTCTTACTATTATATTTTGCGTTATGATATTATCAGCCTGAAGCCGAAAACGTAGTTAATTTTTTTAACTTCTCAATATAATAATTACTCCATCTTAGCTGAAGGTATTTTCTTCTCTATGACAAAATATTTTGACTTATGGTTTTGAAAGAATTGAAAAGACTTCATTCTAAGATTTCAAAATTTATAAATTTTTATTACATTTCTTTCGCTTTGAAATTCATCCATTTTACATTATATTTTACGAAATACGGTTGAAAACATAATACACAGTGGATTGTTTCATTTATATAAAAAATCACCACTACTTCAGTTTCTTGACATATGTTTTTGAAATCTTTGTTGCAAAATAAATTTTTAAAGCGAATAAAATAAAGGAAAGTATTATATTATATTTTATCAACACCATTTAGCTTCTATTTTTTTATATAAGCATTTTTATCTTTAATTCTTTTCTCATTTAATATTGTGTACTGATACTCCTACAGTAACACATTTGTGTACATTATTACTCTGTAGGAAAATAGGTTAAAATAAAATTTAAATTTAATATTTTTTAGCTTATGTATTGTCATCATGTGTGAATTATACAAATGTTATATTAATTAAAATGCGAAAGATTTTGATATAAATAAGTATTTACCAATTCTTTACAATGAATCATTTTGTTTTGAAATTTTCTAATCGTTTTTAATTTTTACTACACATGTGTTAGCTATAATTTTAAACATAATATAGAATCATAAAGATATATTTCTTGCATATGCAGCATGATAAATGGACTGAATGCGAAAAATGTAGAGATCCGAACTAATATTTTAATTTTTCGCACAAATTTAAATGTTTATACATTATACTAAAATACTGCGTAATAACTCTTAAAACTCTCAAAAAATTAATGCTTATTAATATTATAAACGATAAACTAAAATATTAGAGACTGAATTATTTGTTTATTTTTTAATGTTATCGTATATGTAACTTTAAGTTGCTCATGATTTTTAAAAAAGCTGTTCCAAAACAGTTTTCCTCTAACATAGCAATTAGAAATCAAAAATCAATATTTAGTAATTATTTTAACTGAATAATTAACTAACGTGAGAAGCAAAATATAATTCCACATAAATAAGTTACAGTATTTTTTAATTTCTAGTGTGAGTGACATTCCGACTTCATTTTCGGAATAAAATCTGTGTTTTATATGTTTTGTGTAGAATAAATTAACCTTTAGTACACATTTATGCATTTAGTATTTGCTTATAGAAAACGAAAAACCCAATTTTCTTTAACAAAACAACGTAATATTTCATTAGTGTTTCATATTTTTTATTCCAAACTAAATAAATATTAAGGTGTATAGTTTTAAATTCCCATGTGATTATAGAAAAAAAGAAACCTACTTTTCCTTTTAAAAAATAATATTTTAATAGTTTATCATTTTCCTACAATTTCTGTCAAGATATTTCATTACAATCATCCCATTAACAGTTCTATTTATTTATGAATGAGTGATAATATGAGGATATATTTGTTATGATTTAAAAAATATAGATTTTAAAATCAGTTATCTTTTAAATTGACTAAGTCAAAATGTAAATATTAAGTAATGAAAACTGAATAATATTGTTCTTTTATTCTTTTTAAGATATTCCATTTTTAAAATCCAACTAACCCCCTAACGGTGTCATTAAATTACAATTTAAAAATTGAAAATGCTTATTGGCACCACTTTTTTGAAAAAGAAATATTCACCTTATTTAATTACAGGTAAAATGATGCCATAATAAATCCAATTACACTATTTTCTAAAACTGGTGTTATTCAAACAATCTGAATGAAAGAAACAGTCGGGAATATCAAGGGAGCGAGAATTAAGTGGTTAAGCAAAAAAATGTTTAAAGACATAAATTGCAGCTGCCAACAAAAAGGTATCTTTAATAAAATTTTATCAAACCTGTCCCAGCTAAAAATGAACTGTAGTGAAACTATAAAAAAATGCAGTTGGAAGACTGCGGTGATTTGGCACAAATCCCTGCACTTTTTTTTTTTTTTTAATCGACATAATTATAAATTTACAGCGGTCAATGTGCAGTTGATAACTATAAATTTCCTGCAGAGAGTGCGTAGTTATCAACTACAAACTTACTGCAGTGAATTTGTAGTTATGTTGACTTTAAAAAAAATGCTGGGATTTGTGCCAAATCACCGCAGTCCTCCAACTGCCTTTTTTTCGCAGTTTCACTACAGCCTTTAGAAAATTTATTACATAAATAAAAAAAAAGAAAAGTACCCAGTTAAACTGATGGCATTGAGCTCACAGGCTATTCACACTAATTGTATTCTATATGTATATCTCTTATTTCAAAGAATAATGCCACTCAAAAAAATAAATGAAGGGGAATTAGCCCCTGTTTTCCCCTTTATACTTAATCAATGAACCACCAAATCTAATCAGGGAAACTCGTTAACATAATAAACTGCTATACTAAATTTGAAGTAAATCAGATAATTCTGTATGAAAAAACAATTTTTCTAAATTAAGGAGGGGTATTAGCTCCCCCATTTCTCCTTTATGCTGAACCAATGAACTTTCAAATCTAATAATAAAAGCTCCTTATCAGAATGAACCTATAAAAAAAATGAAAGTAAATTGGATATATCTGCATGAAAACCCATTTATCTAAATTAAGGGGAGGGGGACATGCCACCCTTTCCCCCTTCTACACTTAACCAATGAACCTTCATATCAAATGAAGGAAGTGCCATATCGGAATAAACTGATATATCGAATCTGAAACAAATCGAATAATTCTGCATGAAAAACCCATTAATCTAAATTAAGGGAGGAGGTCTAACCCTCGTCCCCCTTTATACTTAACCAATAAACCTCCAAATCTAATCAAGGTTGCACCTTAACATAATAAACCAGTATACCAAATTTGAGGCAAATCGAATAATTCTACATGAAAAACACATTTATTTAAGAGGGGAGGGGGTAGCGCCCCCTCCTTTATAATGAAATAATGAACCTCAAAATCTAATCAGGGAAGCTCCTTAATATAATAAACCAGTATACCAAATTTGGAGCAAATAGAATAATTCTGCATGAAAAAAAATGAACATAGAGAAAAAATTTGAAGCAAACAGAATATTTCTATCAAGAGGTATTGCGCTATGTACGTACATACATACAGAACGGGTGGGCACATAATCTCTCAGTCTTTGATAGCCTGCGAGCTAAGAATTAATTTTAATGTATATAAAAATAAGCACTAAAATCTAATTAAATATATTTTTTTTTACATATCTCATCTATGTGCATTCTGTGCATAAACTTATATCAAGCATACAATGACAAATCATTATTGAAAAACATTTTTTGCTCATGTCTGATTTATTGAATAATTATGATTAAAGTTTGAAAAATGAAAGAATTAAAAACAGGGAAATGGGTGGCAAAAAATTTAAATCTTCTGATCATTTTCAAATTTTGCACATTTGTAATAAAAAGTGTCATTTTATAAATAAATTCAATGTGAAGAAGAAAATTGAAAAATATGCACACTGAAAATAAAATTAGTTAAATTAAACTCGTGTATTTTGTAATAATTCTGTTGCCACAGTAAAAATTGTAATTAAAAATATTGTATATGAATTTAAAAAAAATAATTAGCAATTCCTTATACAGGGTATCCGGTCTCCACGGTGTCCAATGACTAATTCCTAAACCGTTAGTCATAGACATATAGTTCCAATTAGAAAAATGCTTTAAATCAGATAAAGAAATATTTTAAAAGCGATTTGGGCGAAATTTAAATTTTTATACGGTACCCCGGTCCTACAAGTTATATTTAGTAAAATTTTCCTATTACACTGACAAGTAAGACAAAAATAGTCCCAATCATATGACACTAAAATTGTGCGAGTTACGAAACTTTAAAAATGCAGGACTTATGCCACTTTTCTTTTCTGAAAACAAATGAATTCGGCTTGGCTTTGAAGGACCATATTCCAAGTGCTTAAAGTATTCGAAGATCTCATTTCATGTGTATTTGCGCTATGAAAAAAATCGTACAAGTATTACGATTAAGTTAACATTTATTAAGTTTCAGATTGGCTGAAATAACATATGTTTTATTTTGTCAGGATTTGAGACTGTTTCATTTGTGATTTCTTTTAATAAAATTATGTTATTTTTATAAGTTTTTATGTTACTTCAACGATCTTATGTATGTTTTTTCAGTTCAAAATATTCAAAATTGTATTCGAACTCTAACCCACTTTCAAATATCCGAACAAGATTACATTTTACATACTGGTGCAAATCCGATAACAATCTAATATTATTATGATTTTCGGTGGTTACCATTTATACTTATTTTATAGGATAACACAAAACATTTCGGATAGATTACCGCCAAGAGGTTTATGAAAAAGTTTTAGATTAGATAATACAAGACGGAGATTGTTGGTTTTATTAACTTTTATGTATTTTTTAGCACTGAATCCGAAAATTGCCTTAATTTTTAACCATCATGTCAGGATATTTCGCAAATCATAAATTGTCGAATTTAAAGAATAACAAAAATCGGATACTATAAAGTAGAGGCGATGGTTGTATTTTTTAACTTTTGATAATTGATTTGTATGTACTATTTAGCACTAAATCTGAAAATGACTTTCATTTTTAACGATCACGTTAGAATTTTTTTGCAAATGTGTAAGTTAAAACATAGCGAAAATCTCATACTATAAAACATATCTAAAAGTTTTATTTTATTTTATTTGATTCAAAAATTTATTGGATAATTTTGCTTATCTTGGAATTCCTACAACTGGGTGGTGTGATAAGATTGGGGAGGAGATTAAATTTTAACTTTGAACTTTTTAACTTTGAAATTTACAATATGCGAAAAATATTGATGTAATGGCTAAAAATAAAGGTTAATTTCGGATTCAGCGGTACAGAATACATAAGAATAATTATCAACAGCTAAAATACATGAAATAACCCAACTTTTGCAGGCTAGTGTAATCTAATAATATTTTAAAATACGTATCATTTTGTAAAGAATTGAGGCTGTTAATTTAGCATCCTTTATTTAACAAAAATTCTGTGTTTTTTTCTTTCTTCTTAAATGTGCATTACAAATTGTATATTTTGAATTAATATGTCAGAATGACTAAAGATTTCAAATTTATATTGCAATGTTAATTTTACTCTCAACCATTTTTAGGGTTTCGTTCATCTGACGAAACCCTATTCATCCCGCTCCTCTGTCTGTCTGTCCGTCTCAGAGCCCGTTCTCAGAAACTATACATGTTGGAGACTTGAAATTTTGCATACCTATAGTTGAACATCACACATCATACGACAAATCATAAAATTTTGAAAAAGTCGTACATTTAACCCTTTGAGCTCCCAAATGTGTATTTAAAATAATTCTCTCTAAGTGAGCCCCTAATTAAGTTGAAAGCGTGAAATTTTGCGTACTTATAGCTGGACACCTCAGACCAAACGACAAATCATAAAATTTTCAAAAAGTCGTACATTTAACCCTTTGGGCTCCCACATGTGTATTTTAAACAATTCTTTCTAAGTGAACCTCTAATTAGGTTGGATGCATGAAATTTTGCATACTTATAGCTGAACACCTTGCTCGGTTAGTTAGTTCGCAGGAGAATGTTTTAATATAAAACATATATCGTTCTACGTTTTTTGGTTATAGAATTTTGGCTGGAGGTTCTAGAATGATGTGAACCCAATTTTGAAAAATAAGCCTTTTTAATAGGTTCTATTGGACGGATTCTGATCAGAACTACATTGATAAATTTTCAGAGGAAGGGTTTTAGTGCATTACATATTATTCTATGGTACTATACCAAATCCTACAGTAAAGGATCAACTAAAGAAGTTGGTCCTTAACAGCTCAAAGTTTGTCTGTTTCAATGGAAGATATAATTACACAATGACGTCCAGATCGTTTGTAGCAATTCGAATGTGCATTCCAGATAAATTCCCATATTGCTTTCAAACGCATGATCAAATTCACAGATATATTTCGTTTGATTCAAGATTTGTTTAGAAAAACCGACCAGCGTAGCGGGCGAAGGCTGCTAGTTCATAAATATAACAAAAATGAACATATTTAAAACGCATGTATGCCTAGCGCCCTAATTTTGGAATGATTCACTAAAACAATTCCTATTTTCTAAAAAATATAAAGTTAATAACATCAAACTTACTTAGAATTAATCTTCATATTGTACTTTTGAAAAATGACAATATGTGGAAGAAAATTTTAACGAAATTTCGAGTGTCTTTATTTGTAATTTCCAATATTTTAGTCATTTTAATGGATTGAAATGACAAGGCAAAAAAAAATTATTTTTTTATTAATAACTCCATGTGTTTATATCTCATACATATGTCTGGAAATACATTAACGTAAAACATATATTCTCAAAAAATCGACTTTTAAAATTTAAGTCAAACTAACGGCGGTTTACCTAGAGTCTAAAGAAATAACGCTAGGCACGAATAGCCCCAAGTTTTTTTCTGTCTTCTGCGATATTGTGTCATTTGGGACTTGTTTCAAATATGAACCATATATTTAGCTATAAAACATTTTACAAAAAATGTTTAAAATTAATATATGGCAAGTTATTGAATTTGTGTTTTCTAGATTTCATTTAATTAACAATGTCGGAGAAAGAACCTTTGTATGGAAGGAGTTTTGAATTATTATTACATAAAAAGTACAAATATCATAAAATGTTTTAAAAAACAAATTGTTAAGGAAATCTTGACTTGTATAAAATAAACCTAAAGAAAATCACAGAAATCAGGTTTTCAGTGTAAAATGAAAAGTAAGTGAGTGATAAACATATGTGCGTAATCGAAAATGGAGGAAAAAGTTTAGAACAACACATATGCTTTGAATGTGTGTTGTTACTTTTGTGTGTTATTTTTATTTTAACTAAAAATGGGATCTTCTCATTGAGCATTCACAAAAGTGCTCACTAAACTTATTCTGACTATTGGTAGGTCATTTAAGTGAATGATTCTTGATACCTAACATTTTTACTTTTCTTTACGCTGTTTTTTACACTTTTGTATTCTAACCGCTACAAAAAATTTGAAGAGAAAAAACAATTAGTCACTAATAAGTTTAGAAATTTTCTACTGATTGATTTCACAAGAAGTATGATGATATCATTAAACGTTGTTGTAGTTGTTTGTGATTTGACACGTTGGTTTTGTAAGACACATTTTTGTTTATGAAGAATCTTTCTCAGTGTTTTGTGGGCTTGTGCGGACATATTTTCCTGTAGTTTTCGTCATATTAAGATACTGTGTAAATACCTTACTCATGCGTAAAGCTGTAAACCAGATAATTCAGATTTAACCTGAAATGAAAACAGATGATTTTTTGGGGAAATAAAGAAACACCATCTTTTATTATACAAAAACAACCTATTTATCATTACTAAAATTTTGAATAAGTAATGGAACATACCCTCTTCAAAACCCTGTATATCGTCGCTCTAGATTTACTATTTCAGAGTGATTTTTTAATAATGGGAAATATAATTTGTAATACGAAAACACCAAATGGGCATAAAAATATGTACAATGGATTCAACAGAAAAAAAATTTTTTTTTTTCGGAAAAATACAGTTACAATAATGCTAATCGCTAATTTAAAAACAATAACCCTGTAATGGTGGTAGTGTTTTAGAGAGCAAATAAACGTGGAAACGACTTAAACTAACTTTTTTATTCTTAAAAAGAAATGCAGGATTAAAACCAGCATAAAGCTCAAGCAATAAAATTCGAAATCTCTCAAAACAAATCTTGTCAGAGCCAACATTTTTATGATTCTAGCAGATTGATTTCACCGCAATAATACCGAAATACTTCTTTTATCACTTCTATCAGTTTATCTTCAATAGCTTTTTATGACACTCTCAAATAAGTTTTTACATTATGAAAATATATTTTTTAATGCTTTATCTAAGCTGGCATAAAATTTGTATAATTCTTTTATTGCATTCAGACTTACGAATATAAAATTGGAAAGCATCAGCAAAACATAAGTAATTCGAAATATTTGACGTAATGCTGAAACACTTTGTTTGATCGTATTTTTCAAAATTATTTAAAAGCATTAGAATTTTACATATATCATTATTTTGCAGATGCAAAGAGTTGGGATGAATTATTTCCTTTTTTTGGAAGGGGGGATTTTCTTTAACGTAACACAAAATAGACAACTCACTTTAATTTTTTTAATCTGATTTAAACAATGAGATATTATTTTTCAAAAAATGCTTAGGGATGAGATTTCTGACTTTTTGCATGCCAGTATAATATTAGTGAAAATATTTTTTTCTTTAATTGTAATATTTTTGCGAATAATCAGAACAACATTTTTCAGAGATAATACTGGTATGCAAAAAGTCGGAAATCTCATCCCTTAAATCATGAGAAATGCATTGTTTAAAAAATTATACATAATGTTATCTCAAAGTTTACACTGGTATTCAAAAATAAATCTCATCTAAAATACCATTAAACACTAGGCATTAAAATAATATGAAATATTAAAGTTTATATTTAAATCAAGAATTATTCTTACTATACTATTTCAAAAATATTATCTGGTTGGTAATAACAATATAATGAAATGCATTTTGCAGGTATATAAGATATCAGTTAATCATAAAGAAGTTATTTCTGTTTGGAGCTGTCTGTATATGAAAGAAATAACTGAAATTAAACTAAACTTAGTATATTTGGTGTTGAAGAAAGCAGAAGTTTAAAATGTGTAACTCGAGAGGATAAAATAAAAACAAAATATGGTGCAAACAGTAATAGAGTATATTATATTATATTATCAATATTTTTAAATATATATTTACTGCAAAATGACACAGTAAATGGGGATACGCTATCTTATGCTATTTACTAGCATGTTAATTTTGCAAAATAAATTCATTGTTCTGAAAATATATTTCCAATGTGTAAGCAACGATGAACTCCGAATGTAATGCATAAGCAGTGATGTTCCGCATATCGTGTGATACATTATATTATTATAAATTTATATTTGAGATATTTATGTTATACATATGAGATTTTATGCACCACTAAATCAAGACACCGATGAAAAGCAGAAGTAATGCCAAATGTATACATAGACTGATTAATCTATCGTTGCTAATATGTGTTCCTAAGAGTGTTTCTACTAATCGCACAATGTAGAATAGATTTTCATTTTGCAGGAAAATTCTGCCTGATAGAGACTACCATAGGCTACTGGTGGAAAATTATATAAGTTGTCACAAAATAAAAATAATTTTGCGCAGAAACTATGCATGCTACTGGCACTTTTCTACTCGCATATAAATAGGTTTCATCTCCAGATAGACTTTTCCGTAATAATTAATCAGCCACCTTCATACATGCTACAAATATTAGTATCTGGACAATGAGTTGTCCTGTTTCATGTTCATCACATCGTGTTAATAAGTTCTAATAAAATCAAAAATTTATAAAGATATAATTAAACTATTTTTCTTAGAATTTTCGGATTTATTGGAAAATGGAATACCACTGTGCATACTTAGTTATGAAATAGCTGTGAAAAACAAAATTAAAATGTACTTCATTTATGAATAGAGTTAATTAAGAAATAAAATTGAAGAGAAACAGATGTTTAAATTTACAATTTTGATACTCAAACATATTAGATCATTTTTTTAATTACATTTCATCAAATAAAAGTTACTAATTTTTTTCCACAGCATTGCAAGTATTTAATAATACTCTTTTGGGCTTTTATAAAATGTTTCAACGAATAAAACTAAATTTGTAAATTTCTAATACTGACGATTTGAAAAATTTTATAAAATGTTTTCTTTAAAATTTACCTTTGAATTAAACAAAATAGTGAAATGAAACATAATGTTTATATATATATATATATAATAAATTTGAAATCACAAATATATGAATAAATTGGTAAAGCTCTAAAGATGAATTAGAAATGAATATAGGGAGCCAGTATGTAAAATAAGAAACTATGAATTACCCACATAATCTTCAGAGGAGCTTGTGGGTTCATTCATAGAAGATGAGTTATTTCATCCAATTTTGTCAGCATTAAGCCTAAAATGATAAAATTTAGCTCCTTATAACGCAAACATATCAGAAAATAGATAATAAAAATCCAAGAGATCTAAAAAAGATACACCTCACACAGGATATTAAAAATTAATAGAGCACATTACTTAAATTGCATACTAGGAAGCAAAACTGCAGCATGTCTGGATGGAAAAACAGAGTTAGGACTATTTTAACATGTAAGCCTACAGTTGAGTATCTGACTGAAACCCATAACTTTGATGCCATCTGGTGTGAGAAAGGAAAATGTATAAATTAGAACTGGATTATTAACAATAATGCTTAGTGCTGCCATCTTTACCCAAAAAAGGAATGAAATTGATTAAAGAATTATAGAAATGACTTAGATTAACATATCGTTAAAGTAGAATTAAAGGAATAAACTTGATAAATAAATAAAAATAAATAAAAAAAAGAACTAAGAGACAGTAAGAATAGTTTTAGGGAGGGGGGACAACAAACAGGCATTTATATATAGTTAACTGAATGATTAATGCTAAAGTAGATACATTTGGATTTCAAGTGAATGTGATAGCAATAATGGTACATAATCAAAAAGATGAAAACAAATTGAAGAATAATGGAGATAATACACGAAAAATGAGCTATTGCAGCTATGGATACATGTACTAAGAGAATTAAAATGAACAAAGTGAAATTGAACAGCTAAACTAAGCTATAATAATTACCAGGCTAAAATTACATTTATTTGATAAAGAGAGTGCCATAATATATATATATATATATATATATATATATATATAATTCATACTGCTAATTATAACGGGAATCGTGGGATAAAATCATGCACACTGTCTTAAAAGAAAAAAATATCTTACCAAAATACTTACATAGATTTTATCTTGTTTGTTGCCGATAATATTGCATAAAAAAATTCAATTAAATTTGTCAGATTTTTATCATTAAAGATTCAAATCACTAAATATTTTATCAGCTTTAATGTATGTAATATCAGCATATTTTAATTTAGTTTTATAGAGAGTCGAAGTAGAAGAAATATATATATATATATATATATATATTACTTTTTCTGTATGTACAGTCGTGGGAAAAAAAGTAAACACCCCCTACTAACTCCTCAACAAATTTTTGTAGAGGAAAGTTACTGGTACCGAAAGATAGGAAATAAAGTCTACTTTTAATTGATGTACATAAAATTTGCTTAGGGAGCCATCTACATATTAAAACGAACCATAACTTTGTTTTTTTTCTATAGCAGTACACAATTCCGACAGCATAAATGAACTCTACACCTTTCAATTAGTCTAAAAACAATTTTTTATGCAATTCGTACCATACGTTTCCGAGAAATTAATTATTTTAAAATGACCGTATTTTAAGGTCTGTATCCAAATTGAAGTTCGGTACTCGATTGTTAACCGAGAGAGCTTTCTTCTTGATCAAGGCCCTTTAAGCAGTCAATTAAGCCTGTTAGATTACAGGTTAGCTCAAGAAATTTCAAAATATTTAATCACTTTTATCCTAGACGGCCCCTTAAACCAACATTTTGCGTTTTTTAAGCATACTTTGAAAACCTCTTGAAAGAAAAATGTGAAATTTTGGATTTCCATAAAGCAGGACTTAGTAAATCTGAATCCATCAAAAAATTGTATTTTGCAATTCATAATTTTTTTTTTATATCAATTTAATAATGCGGAATTCATATCAGAAAATTATAAAAATTGCAAATTCAAAGTATTTATGTTTGGGTATATTAGTATTAATCGTACGCAACAAATTAAAACATTAGGATCATAATTTCAGAAGTTATAAATAAAAATATGAAAATGTAATTTAACATTAGAAGCACTAAATTTTGAATGTTTATAATTCAAATACTTATCATTCAAATGACTCGAAATTTCGTGTCTAGGCAGAGTGTGAACCAAAGATTTGAAATATCTGGTTAAAATGGGGCATTGCCATTGAAAAAATAAAGTTTGAATTCGTTTTAATATGTAGATGGTCTCCTAAGCAAATTTTATGTACGTCATTTAAATGTAGACTTTATTTCTAATCGTTCGGTACCAGTAACTTTCGTCTACGATAATTTGTTGAGGAGTTAGTAGGGGGCGTTTACTTTTTTTCCACGACTGTAGAAGAAAATTAAATGTGCAAACAAGACAAATTAATAAATGACAGAAAAAATGTGAATTTTAAAGAAATGTTATTAAATATCTATGTGAAATATGCAAAATATATTCCATATATTAATTTATTTAATAATGTGGTTAAAGATTTTGATTGACAACGGTTTTACAGTTTGTTAGAAATATTGAAAAAAAAAATACAAGTATAGTAACATTGTTTTTTTTAAATTTATTTAAATTTTGATTCCAGAATTTGCAGTATCCCCTAATTAGAAGGTATATTCGGTTTTATTCTCAAAATTTTCATTCGAAAACGAGACAACTTTCCTAAATCAATCATATCAACAAAACTAAGACTGTTATTTTCTGTTATTATCTGTGTAATACATGCTTGAATGTGTTAACATATTTTCAGAGATTACGTTCACGTTTTACAGATTTTATCGGCGTATTCAAAACTCAACAATAACGAGAACAAAAAATTACTGTTCGAAGATGTAGAGAGAATTTTGAAACAGCTAGAATCGTCATTTGATTATGAAATGGCAAAAGACTTTATGTATAATTTTATCAAATTCACCTATTTTCAGTTCTTTGAATTTTTTTTTATTTAATCGTTGCGTCATTGCATCGTTGTTTAGCCAAAACGCGTATGTTTTTCTCTGCAATTGTATCCACATAATCATGAAGTGAATTTAATAATTTTTTAAGTCAAACAAATTTAAACTTCTTTGAATATAATTATGGTGTATATATACATAGTGTAAATTGTCCTCTGGAACAGTTTTTAAACATTAAAATTAATAATATATAAGCCCATCAAAAATAAAAGTAGTCAAATTATATAAAGTTAGTCACAAGTGACACTTCATTAAATTGTGTGCTTGGTGCAATGATCTATCAATATACCGATCATGGTTTAGCATTCGCAGATGGCAAATGTTCAAAATAATGGATAATTACTCCTTCGACCACAGAGATTCACTGCATAAAACACAAGTTATTATGCAAAAATTACTTAATGAAACATTGAATTTGAACTTTTATTATTATGTGACTCGATTATAATAATATGTTTATACTGCAATGATATTTTCTAGGAATAAGAAAGGTATACTACAACAAATTTACTGCGTTATATAGCAGTTGATGTAGCTAGGCTGTAACATTACGACACATTTGTTAAAATGTAATATAAAATTTAGGAATAAAACTGAATATATCTTTTGAATAATTGCTGTTTCTGTAAATTAGCGAATCTAAAAATTTTCTTTGGGCAAAGAATGTCGAATAAATTTCATACCAATTATTTTATGTAAAAGGTATACGAAAATAGTTTACGCTTCAACGTTTTACTTTGTACTGTTTTCAAGGAAAATGTTATTTTTAGGTAAGATAACACTAGTTTTACAGATAAGAACAAAATCCAATTTTTTCAACTATTATATATTTAATAACAATACTCACAAATGCGTGAATTATTATATCTGTTAAGATACATAAACCTTTTACACTAAACTATTCTTCTTTAAAAGTTGGATATTATATTTCATAAAAGAAATATATATATGCAAAATCTTGGATAAGAATTTTGCAAAATTGTTTTCCGTTAAAAGAATGTTATGCGTTTTGAAACTTGTAATTGATATTCTTTTCATAATTCTACTTAAAAATCATGACAAAACTTTATGTTGGCATGTTGTTCATTTTGCAAAAACAACATTCAGATAATTGCATTTAACTACATTAAGAAATGGTGCAAGAAAAAAAAAAGTTTCAATTGTTATAATTTTGGAGTAATAAATCCAATAGAATACACAAGACTAATCATTTAAGTTCTTATCAGAAGGAATATATATGAGAATGCAAAGCTAATAGCAGGTGGAAATTTTTATTTTTCGAAATAAATATATTCGTATAAAAACGTTGCTTTCCCCACCATTTTTATAGAAAATCTTTCTGAATATATTGCGCTTTCGTTTCATTTTCCAATTTATTTCCTATTTGTATTTCGATGTATGCGTTGTACAACTTTTGACATCAAACTTCAAACATATAACAGCACGTTTCAAAAAACGTAAAAATTCAAAAATGCTTGACAGATTTTTGAATATAGAAAACAGGAAGCAGTTATGCTTTTCCAAATGTGCTTTCATAAGAAATTTTAGAATCTCAAAATAATATTTAATGTTAAATCATATAAGTTTTCACGTTGGCAGAGAATGCATCTTTTGAATCTATAGGAATGTAGTTGTGAAGAAAAAAAAAGCAAAATTTGTTTTATAGAAATACGTCATAATTAATTTAATTATTAGAAATAAATGCATTGTGAAAATGCGTTTAATGCATTGTGAAAAGTATATATAAATAAACAATGTTCGCAAACTGGCATACTGATATTTAGTTTTCTATTAAACTCATATGCAGTAGAAAAATATATTGTTTAAAAGTATGTATGTTAAAATAATTTTTTTTTAAATTTATGATAATAATGTTCAAACACCCATTCAAAAATTTTACAAAATTTAACTTTGGAATCACTTAACTTATATTTATCATTCGACACAATTTATCACTATTTTATAAAATAAAATATAATCATTTAGAACCAAATTCGAGTCTGCGTTAAATGTATTCATTACAATTTCATTTCCTCTTCCTTTAGAAATTATTTTGCATTTAATATTTTTGTAAAACTCAAACAAACATACTTGCATTTTATGGAATTGTTTGATGATGTACAAATATTGTGCAAACTATAAATTATTAAAACCTTTCTAACACCTTGAGAATGATGTAACAAATCATGTTAAATAAATATTTTAATAAATATGTTAATAAACTATTTGAAAAAAAAATTCTTCACATTTGAAAATACAATTTCAGCAGTTATCATGTATAGCGCGAAAAATCACCATCTTTCAGTCAGCGCTGCATATAACATATAGATTTGCATATATGTTAGATTGAATGATAAAATTTAATTGAGATAGAAAACTGAACACGTAATAATACATTTCACTTGAATTTTTTTGTGCTGCCATGTATATGATCTTGGCATTTGTTTACAGCTATTAATATACCAAAAACTTAAATTTAAAAGCACATCTCACACTGAAAACACACTTATAGCATTTATTGCTCATGGATAGCATTTGAACTGTTTTATTTACGAGTAAATTAATGATATAAATTAACGATAAATTGAATGCATAATTTATCCTAAAGTAACCATTTGGTAGTGTTACTGATTTGAAATTTCAGGCCGATACTCGATGCCTGATAGTACCGCATACATTAAGAACTTGCGTCCTGCTATTTCCATATAGTACCAAGATATCAGGATAGATGCAAACTGATTTTTAATGTTTAAAGTACAGTATCGTTAATGTGCTCAATTTTCTAACTCGCTGACGTAATATTAGCGCCAATATTAAGAATTGGCGTGACACTCATTTCGTACCAAGATATCACGAGGCAGGCTGATGTATTTTTATTTAATTTTTATTGTACTTATTTGTATCTTTAATATGTTAAATGTTCACGCCATAATTCGATTTCGTAATAATATCCCCAAAATAAAGAATTTCTGCTCCGATATGCTCATTTCGTACCAAGATATCACCAGACAGACTGAAGTATTTTTATTGAACTAATTTGTATCTTTAATGTGTTAAATTTTCAGGCCGTAATTTGATAACCTGATAATACCGCCAAAATTAATATGAGAGGACCCGCTATGTTCATATTGCACCAGGGTATCACAAGGGAGGCTTAAATATTCTCATCATACTAATTAGTTACTTTAATGTTAAACAATATTAGGCGTTTACTCGATGACATAATAGTAACGTCAAAACGGGGAATTGGCGCCCACAGGTGCTTATCTCGTACCGAAAATATTCCGAGGTAGACGGAAATATTTATATTGAACTAATCTGCATCTTCATTCTGTTAAATTGTCAGACAGTAACTTGGTGACGTGATAATACCGCTAAAATTAAGAAATGCAGGCTCTATCCTCTTAAATCGTACGAATACATCACGAGGCATACGGAAATATTCTTAATGTACTAATTGGTACCTTTCATGAACAAAACCTTTAGTCTGTTACTCGATGACGTGATAGTACCTTCAAAAAGAAGAATTGGCGTCCCGTTCTTCTCGCATTTTATCAAGTTATGGGAAATGAGTCATTCTTCCGCGTACTGTGATTAACATTCTCCTAAATACTTAATTCATTATGAAAGTCGGTGGCGAAATAATATATAGTGCAATGTAATCTAAAATATTATGTTTATTGGGTTTCAAATGTACAATATGATGTTTATTTTGTTTTAAATTTGAGTCTGCCCATGGTTTTCACCATGATTTGCTAGGCAGAACAAAATATATAAAAATAATTTATTTAACCTTTAATTTGGCATCAGCTTCATCTGAAAACTCGAGGACGTGATAGAAACGCCAAAACGACGAGATTGCGCCCGCTACTCCTCATATCGTACCAAGAAATATCGAGGCAGACCATTCGTTCCTTCATTTACTCCTAATAATACAATCATGTCTTATTTCATGAGTTCATCTCCTACCTCGGTGACATACTCAATTTCAATTCTGTCGCATTCTCTATATGTTTTCATTCTGATATATTGTATCGGTTTATATACAAAATCTTCACATCATAAAGTTAGAGTTAAATTTAAAAAAAATTAACACCATTTAAAAAATAGTTCTGTTATTGTACTGTAAATATTATTTATTTATACCTTAATTTTATTAACATATTCTAATATACGTAATTATTAAAAGGTAAGTGTTTGTATATGAATGAATTTTATATATTCTATCACAGCCAAACGACATACACAATTTAAATTCTGTCGCATGCTCTATATGTTTTCATTCTGATATATTATATCGGTTTATATACAAAATCTTCACATCATAAAGTTAGAGTTAATTTTTTTTAAATAACACCATTTAAAAAATAGTTCTGTTCTTGTACTGTACATATTATTTATTTATACGTTGATTTTATTAATATATTCTAATTAACGTAATTATTAAAAGGTAAGGGTTTGTATATGATTGAATTCTATAAATTCTATCACAGCCAAACGATTTTTATGAAATGTTATCAAAGCATAAATACATCTTAAAATTGCGTATCACTTTCAGAGAAAACGAAAGCAAACAGACGAAAGCAAAATTCGTTAGGCGTAAAATGAAAGCTGAGAACTTTGATTGAAATCTGAGCTAGAATTTTAAGATAATTCATTCAAAAATTAACTCATTTTACTTTTTTAGGAAATAAAGAAATTCAATTGTTACAGTCTTTTAAAAGTTTTCTAAATAAACTCTTTAAAAGTTTTTTCCGCATTCCACTTTGCGAAACAAAGCTATTGTTCGTAGATTTTTTAAATTGAACATTCCCGATGCTGCTTTAAGTTCCAATACCTTAAGTGCTCTTTATTATAATAGGAATTCTGAAACTCCTAGTTCCACAGAAGTTTTTGAGGTATTTAAATGGATCCCGTGAGAACAAAAACAGTCCATAGAAAAACTGTTCAAGAACTTTCCTTTTATTTATCTTTTTAAACGAGAAAATTTATGTACATTTTATTTATTTATTTTCAATGTAATTTTAATATTCTTTTCTAGTAATTAAACTAGTAGAATGGCAAAATTTAATTGCGCAATTACTTTTTGCTAAAATGTAAGTAAAAAAGATAAACGAAGTACTATATTGTTACTAAATAATAAATAAAAACAATTATTTTGATTGTCTTTTTGTGGTCTTGAGAAAATATTATAACTAATTTTCTAGTTTTTAATACGCAATATTTTATAGTTATTTCAGTTTCTAATAAGAATAATTAATATTTACATGCAGTTTGAAAATGACATAGTTAATTTAAAAAAAAAATCATTTTTAATATTTACATTAAAAACATATTTCTACAAACAACATTAACATAAGTTCTATAAACTTTCTTTTTATTTTTTTTTTTATTTTTTTTTATTTATAGTGCTGTCGAATTTTAATAGCTTTTTTTTAAATTTTCTAATAATATATAAACTGTTGATGAAATAACCTGCTATTTTAACAGAATATATATATATATATATATATATATTAATATTACTCCATTTCAGGCAGAAATGCGTTTTACACGTGGCACTAGACATAATATCTTTGTTAATTGTTATGTTGGAGCACCTGTTGTCACATTGTTTTCAGCTACTCGATGTAAGAGAAGCCATTTTACGATTTTTTTTTAAATTAAAAATATATAAATTTAGTTTTTGATTAGTTGGAGACAATTACGGTAAGTTAAAAAAATTCACTTCCAAATTACTCATTTCAAATAATAGTTTTGCATGAATTATTGTTAATCACAGCTCAAGCATGGTATTTTAAAGAATAAGTTTTTGAATTTTCGACTGATTTCTTCGATTGACCAACTACTGGGAAAATGGCAATTAATGAAAGCATTTATTTATAATTTTGCTGCTATTTAATTTCAGCGGATTTCATTTTTACCCTTTTTATAGAACATTCATTAAGGGTTGTATCAATCAAGTTAGTTTACTTCTAAAACTTAAAATGAAGGAAATATAATAAAAACTGTCCTTATTTGATAACTACTGACTCGGTCACATTATCTAGAAAAGTTTATTTACTATAAAAGTTCTTATGAAAATGATATTCTTAGATTATGAAATGATATGTTCTTGTATTTTAGATGCCGTAATCACCAGCATGCATGTCAAATATATTGCATAGATCACTACTGGAAAAAGGAGTTTGTATGGAATACATGGCTTATTCAGTGAAAAACGAACAAAACGTCCCGCACACGACACGTACATAAATATCTATATAAAATATAAACTATGTATTTAAAGTAACAACAATCCTTACATTTTCATATTTGCATAATTGTTTAAATTTAAGAATAATATAGTATTGTTAAAACAGCGGCAATATGTAGAAAAGCTATTCCACACGTGATATGGTATGGCCCTTTAATAAGTTTAAAAATCTCCCATTTTTTATTCTGAACCTTAGTTATCTGCCTGCTTATAATGGGTTTAAATGTCTCCACATTTTAACCCCTTATAAGTTATCTAGTTAATTTATTAAAATATAAATTGTATATTTAAAATAACTAATAATCCCTTGATTTTCATATTCGCATAGTTGATTTAATTTCAGATTATAATTGTATTGTTAAATTCACGGCTAATACTCGCGCTCAGAGGGTTCCGTACAATAAATTATCAACTATACTATTATTGAAAATATTCGTTGGTGAAAAATAAAAAGGGTTTGTAAAAAACTATACAACATAGAGTTGTGTATAGCTGTACATACTATAAAAATATGTATGGGTATAAAATAAACGAACGAAGAGCTATGATCCTAATTAATATCAAATATTACTATTCTGTATAACTCTTTTTTTAGTCTTACCCTATTCTGTTCATGACGAACGTAATTCAGTACTGACAATAAAAATAGTGCATATTTAAACTTTGAATGGCATTTCATAGAAGTAAATTCAGCGTAGTAATATTTTTTTTTCTTTTTACAGTTTAGCTAAAAGAAAACATTTGTTCAAAGCTTTGTTTGGGGATTGTGCTAAGGGCGCTTCGAAAGGAGATCCCAGATTTGCAAAGCCACCGAGGGCCGTGCCGCAATTTTTCAGATAGGTTTTTAATTAACTTTTAAATATACGTGAGGCGTATTGAGAGATTCACTCAATGCGTACTAGTCGCGAATCCTATAGCATTTATTCTTAACATAGCATCTATTCTTAACAATTCGAGGATTATTGCTTTTATACTGCTAGTGGGTATTGCATTACACAAATATATCATTAAAAGGTGATATATATTCTTTAAATGCCGATGGTACATAGAATACGTTTCCCCCGTCCTTATATATTTCCAAACCGTCTGTGCTTTTGGGGGCTAATTTCTCGGCTTAATAAAAATGATTTTTTTCGAAAATCGTTATCAACAATGCTTTATACGTTTGCTACGATAGGTACATCCAGCACCACTTAACACATTTGCTGAAGGGCTGCAAATTGAATTTTTTTTTTTTTTTTTTTTTTTTTTTTTTTTTTGTAACGGAAAAATGCGCTTTTCTAAAAAACTATGAAATCTAAATGTAATCGCTGTAGTTTGCCTGCAAGATTTAAATTAACGTCTACTACATCAATTTTTTTCATAATTTTAATTTCTGTAGATTCGGAAATAGAGGGGGGAGGAGATATTTTTGCACAAGATTTTCAACTACATCGCTAAAAATATATTACCTAAGTCATAATGGAGGGAACGAATATTTTTTCCAACTGGATTAAATCATATCCAAGGCTGGAGTAGCACAGGTGAAGTTTATTCCAACAGAGCGAAAAATGTCCAGACAAGGGATGGAACCTGGATACTTGGCGTGTCGTGCCAATGCCTTACATGTTAGGCTATCCGGACCGATACCTGGATGACATAATTCACTCTTATTAGTTGGACTTGGCTGCGAACTGCAGCGAGTCCTTTCGAGCAGCGAGTCCTTACTGCAGCGAGTCCTTTCGAGCAGCGAGTCCTTACTGCAGCGAGTCCTTTCGAGCAGCGAGTCCTTACTGCAGCGAGTCCTTACTGCAGCGAGTCCTTTCGAGCTGCAGCGAGTCCTATCGCTGCAGCGAACTGCAGCGATATTACCTAAAGTAAAATAAAAAGTGTATTTTTAAGTTCAGCATTACGATAGCCTTCACAAGATACCCCACAATTTTTTTTTCAAGTAATTAGCTACTCTACATATTTCCTAGACATATTTGTGAATGTTTAATATTCTGTAAATATGCAGGTCAATAGTCTATATTCATTCCCCCAATTTGAACTTTCAACGTTCCATAGTTTAAGAGTAAAATGACTGTGACAGACAGGCAGACAGACACAGGAGTGATCTTATAATGGTTCTGTTTTTATTTTCTAAGTACGGAAACATAAAAAGCAGTAATATTTAGAAAAGCTGTGCCAAACTTGGCATGGGATGGTCTACATATAAGTATTTTTTTTTATTTATGAATATAATTTTTTTATAAATATGATTTATAAAAAAAAATGTTTATACCGAAAATAAATACCGCAACAGATTTCAAATATTTATTTTTATTACAATACTTCGAAGTGACCTTGTCTAGTATATATTTATTCATAATTTGTCAAAAGAAAATATTTTTGTTATAAAATATCTAAAACAATGCGAATCCAGCAATTCTATATTAGTAATATAAAGTTTGAAATTTATCTAAAATTGGAAATTTTACAAAATACACAATATGAACTTCAAAAAGCTCAACGTTTTAGTTAATTTATAATTATTAAGTTTTTTTTTTATTAATAATAATTTTTTATTAATAAATTATTCAAGGAATGTTCAATTGGGGAAATGAACATAGACTATTGACCCGCAAAAGCATAAGCTTATTAAAGTTCATAATGTGTAAATTGTGATTGAACCAAGCTAGTATATTCCATATCTTCTTCATTTCATGATTTTATGTACTTGAAATTTGATGTTATAATTTTGTGGATTAAAAGTATACATTTTAAAGAAATAAATATATTCAAATGCCGGACACACCTGATATAACTACAAAACGTTTCTTAAACACTTGATAAAATCTTAAATATATGTTTTAAGAATTTGAAAAAATAATAGAGGACTACTAGTACAGATATTTTCTTCGATACAAGTTTTTATAACTTTAGCCTCAGAATTTATTATTAAATCATAAAGTGAATGTTTGCAGTAAAAAAAAAAATATTTAAAAAAATTAATATTTAATAATTGTTAAAAAAAATAAATGGTACGTTGTTTAGTGGATATGCACCAACCTTTCCTAATTAAAGATTGGTAACTGCTAGATGCTTGAATAATAATTTTATTTATATTTTAAAGTTTATTTTTTCTTTGCAATAAGTATGCTCTCCAGTCTTATCAGATAAAGCCTAATAAAATTGCAAAGGTGTATAAAACTAGTCTGAAAAAATATTCGTAACAAATCTTTATAAAAATTATTTATTAATTGGTTTTGTCAAATTCCCAAAACCATATTAGTGTATGTAGCTTTCACATCTCGTTCATACCTCATGTGTAAATTTCGAAAGAAATATATGTTTAAAATGTATTTAATTTCAAATTAACCGAACTTTAAGCTTAAAAAATGTGTATTTAGTAGTAGACGTTTAAAGAAATTCTGTAAAAAATACTGCAATATTAGTACTTAAAATTCGTGGCAGCATTCCTGCTTCCAATTTTCTCGACGTAACTGGTGTAACGTTACACAATGGTAATGTGAATTCTGATATTTTTAAATTTTTATGTTGTAATATTACACCAGTTATTCCAGGTTAAATTACACCAGTTATATCATTTTAAATTATACCAGTTATATAAGTTAAATTACTCCATACAATTGGTGGCAGCTTTCTGCCGCCAATCGTATTGACTGACGCTACACCAATATTTTCTCAATGAAAGATACATGATTTTCGTGAAAATTATAGTTATAACATGCTTCTCATTATAAGGAAATATTAATAGCCTACAATAAAGTATGCATTAAATAAATCAGTCATATTTACTATTTTTTCGTTTTTTAAAACTTTTTTGTATTACACTAAAAAACCATTTAAATTTCCTCTAGACAAAAATATTGTATATAACATAATTATATTTTAAGATATGCGAAATATAAAGAGATAGATACAAAGTGTATCTTAGGAAACAACCCGTGCAAATCCAAATTGACATTAGTTTTACGAGCGTTTTTATGAAAATACAGAGTGTTAGTCTCCATTTTCTAATGTAGTCTGCTTTTGCTGACATATATTTTATTAGATAACATTAGTCTCTTCTTTAACAGAGTATCACAATTTATTACTTAATCTTCGTAAAAACAATAAAATGTATACTCGATACAATCGTGCAGAGATATTATTTTTTAGAATAAATTTTAATTTTGCATCGTGAAATAACTTTATCAGTTCATTTTTTATATGTATAAATTTTATCCCTTAAAAACAATGTTCCAAGTTTTATATTGCAATAGTGAAAACCTTTCTCCTTTTTAACCCTATATTACAACTTATTTTTTAATTCAAATTATATTTATCAGTTCCTCAGAAATCTTTGACTTTTTAGAAAGACGAAACCCACATTAATTATATAAATACTATTTAAAAGTTACCAATAAAGAAAGAAGAGTTAAAGTGCTGCATTAAAAATAATAGTTTAATTTTCATTCTATGAAGAAAATGCTTTCAATGTACTGTACAAATATTTAAGCTTCGATCACGCCAGCCTAGTTAGGGGATCACTCTAATTCTGCCTTACATGCGTGCCAGTGATAACAGGTTAGCCGGAGTTTACGTAAAATGGTGTTAATATGCTTATGAGTTTCTTCAAATATTTTTTAACCCTTGTCAAGCTCTATCATTTTATGTATGATTCGCCATTAGGTTGTAATTTTGTTATGTGAATATTTGCAAGACTTCCACATATGACTACATATTTATATTCTACGGATACCACTATATTTCAAAAATACATTTTCAATCATATTTCTTTAGCACATTTTGTCAAATTCCACGTAAAAGTACTACGTAAAAATGTGGTGTCAATGAAATAAAATTTGTGTAAGAGATGTTTGTCTGGAACATATTAATCTTGTCACATTATTCATGCCGTACGACCAATACGAAAATGTACCGATGTCACTTAGGAGGTTACATAGGATTGATAAGGGTTAATGACAAATGTTAAAATGTCAGATAACGTCTCTTAAATTATAATTTTATTAAGTTATCCTGTGTTTGACAAACTTTAGGCTTTCGTCTTTTGTCCACATATGAAGATGATAAAAATATTACTTAAGGTTTTAGATTATGTTAAAATCCAACAACTGTAATAGATGTCTCTTAAATATCTCACATTGATGCTAATGTAGTTGAAAATACATGAATGAGAGTTTGTATTTCATTGGATTCTAATACATGAATCGTAAAATATGATTAGGCTAAGGGCAGATTTCAAAATTGAAAAAAATATATTGAGATATTATCTAATGACCTGCATGGACAAAAACTTTTCTTTGTGGAACTGCACCGAACACTTTTGTGCACCATATTTAATAAATATTTTTCGCAAACACAAAAGACATAAAATGATATTTTACCATAATTTACAATTTGTTAAATAATCGATATATTTTACTATTTTTTATTATTTTTGAAGCACTTTGTAGAATTCCTTATACTACTATAAGGACCTATCCTAAAAAATTGAAAAAAACATCTTACAATATTATTTTTTATTTTTTATAAATGTATGAAAAAATGCAATGTGAAAAGCACAAAAGGACTCGAAAGTACTATCTAAACTAACATGTAAACACTCAGTTTACAGTTAATCTTTGACATATAAATTATCAAATATCTTTAACATATGATTTATCCACCTTTATCTGCAATCATGGATAATATTAGAAAAAGTTTTACCCCATAAATATTAATAAAATATTTTTTTTATTTTTTATTTTAGGTTGCAATTAAAAAATAAAGTTCCATGAAGTACATTATGGATAAATCGTCTACAATATATATATGTTACGGTCAATTTGATCAATTCGGTTACTATAAATAATTACCAGTTATTATTAATAGCAGTCTTTTAGTAACCGAATAATCCGGTTATTATTTATAATTACAATGATATCTTGTTCACTTGTAATTCCTGACAAAGTATCCACTGGCAAATAGGTTATTAAACTTACCTTCGCTTTATAGCCAAATAAATTTTCATATGAACTGCAATCTATTCCAGAATGATATGCTGTATTTTTCATAAATTGAATGAATTTTATTCCTTTGCACCACTTTGCTTTATTGTTAGTTTCAAGCCAATTGCATAACATATTTTCAATTCCTTGGTTTGCTCTTTAAGCCTTGCGATTGATTGTGTTTTTGTTTTCCATGAAAAAGTTTATATAGATTCCACATTCCACAAACTTCTTCAATGAATTTATTAGCAATTTCTCTGTCATTTACTTTGCAAGGAGCATGGTGATCCAAATATTATGAACTCAGCCATTAGGTGATGAGCAACTTACTCTGCCTCTCTTATTTTTAACGCTCCTAATTGAATAAATTTCGAATTACAACATACATCACCTCAAATTGACACTATTTGCCTCGCAAAACAATCGAAACTGGCGAAAAATAAATATTAGCGAGCATCACGAAAGATGCATCTAAAAAAACAATCAATTGATATCGTCAAATTGTTGTCAAAAGACAAAAACAAACTTATACGCTCACAAAAGCTGATATGATGCACAATATATGATTGCACAATAGTGTGGTCCTGGCACCGAATAAATATATTCATACGTAATGAAAATCTCAAACTAAACGTTGAAATTTCTTACACTGACCGAACTTGATTGGTAAACGTTAATAATAAGAAGTTAATTTGATAAATTTTTACAAGTTAATCATATTAACCGGTTATTCTGTCTATTATTTGGTAAATGTTATTAATAACAGTTTATTATTAATAAAAATCGATTAATCAAATTGACCGTAACATATACATTCTTAGTATTTGGTCAACTAGTCACATTTTTAAATAGCAATTATTAGATATAACTTATAAATAAATAATGTATTTTTATATTTTTTCAATTTTAAAATGAAATTAATTTAATTTGTTCTACGATATTAATATAAACTAATATTTTTCAATATTTGATGCATCAGTGTTTTTATGCGCAAAGAATAAAATTTTCCATCGTCGGATTTCAAAAGGAAAAGAGAAAATAAAGGTATCTTGAAATATTGAATCTTATAAACATCTTCAACGTCTATTCTTGTTAAAAGGGCTTCTGTGGAAACATATTTATTTAGAAAATACCTATGATGTGTCACCCCAGTTATTAGATTTTGAAAAAAAAAACTATTTATTTTATCCAAGGAATGTAATATGTATGTTATTAGTGAGACATTTCCAGGTTAGGACATCGGCCAGGGTGGCTTAACGGTAGAGCAACAGCACGTTATGCTGTCGACCCAGGTTCGAGTCCTGACCCCGGCTAATTTTTCACTCAAGTTGGGTTTATTGTATTTAATTGTATTTATTGTCTGACATAATATATGAGTACCTTTAATAATTATAAATGGAATTCAGACGTTAATTTATGTGCTTTAATATATATTGTGGATCGATGGAAAAAGAAATTTATACATCGTTGTTACGTCATCCAGTGCTCTGATAGATGGACGGTGGCGCTCCCCAACTTGGTTTATTAGTGAGAAAATTCCAGGCTAGGACATCACTTCAGAAATTTTATGCTTCATGAATTATGAAAAAATAAAATATATTTCTGAACCCAAAGTGGAATATTCAACATTTAGTCTCAAATGCATTTTTTTAATTAGCTAATATAGTAGAATAAGTCTAAATAGTAATGTCCTGAATTATTTAAAAAGTACATTATTAACGGGTTTTTTATTAAAAGAAATTTAATTTAATAAATGAACATATTAATACATGGAAATTATTCCAGAGGGAAACATTCGCCTTGCATAGAATATTTCAAATGAAAATCAAATTTCAAAGTAATTGCTTAAAAGGCGCAAAGGCCAACATAGTGAAAAAGATCCCAAGACGGGACTCGAAGCCGGGACATCAGTAGAGCGCACTGACGTTCTACCGACTAAACCACTTGGAACGATACTCAACAAGGAAAATTTCTCACTATTATATGTTGTGCTGCGGTTGTAGCCTTGCCAACATATAATAGTGAGACATTTTCCTTGCTGGGTGTCGTTCCAAGTGGTTTAGTCGGTAGAACGTCAGTGCGCTGTACTGATGGCCCGGGTTCGAGTCCCGGCTTGGAATCTTTTTCACTATGTTGGCCTTTGCGCCTTTTAAGCAATTACTTTGAAATTTGATTTTCATTTGAAATAATAAATCAACATTTTATATTATTTATTGTTAATATTAACATTTAAAAAAATGTAGAAGCGTTAGGACTTTTTTTTAAAGAATAACAATGCTTTCACCTGTGCACCATTTTGAACAAAATATCTGCGGAAATTCGACTAAACATTATATGTAAAAATGAACTTAAGCATTTAAATAACCATCAAAATTTAAATTATGGGAAGAGGAAAAAATAGAAAAAAAGAGGAAAGTTTGATGCAAATACACTTGCAGACAATCAATACTGAATTTTAATGCAAATGAAAAAAAAAACTAAACTTTATAATGATTTATTTTATCTTTAATATAAACATATTATTTTGCAGATAAAATACAAGTAATGTCCAATAATAGCGACCAAAACACAACCGAGAAATAGTGGTTCATCTTTTCAATAAAATGTACAGTCGTGGAAAGAAAAGTAAACACCCGATATTTACTCCTCAACAAATTATCGTAAACGAAAGTTACTGGTACCGAACGATTGGAAATAAAGTCTACTTTTACATGATGTATATAAAATCTGCTTAGGGGGCAATCTACATACTAAAACGAATCCAAAATCCATTTTTTCAATGGCAATACGCAATTTTAGCGAGATATTTCAAATTTTCTGTTCAAACTATGCCTAGACACCAAATTTCAAGTCATTTGAATGATAAGTTTTTGAATTATAAATATTCAAAATTTAGTGCTTCTAATGTTAAATTATATTTTCATATTTTTATTTATATCTCCTGAAATTATGCTGCTAATGTGCTAATGTTTTGTGTAGCAATAATTCTAATATATTCAAACTTAAATACGCTGAATTTGCAATTTTTATAATTTTATGATATGAATTATAAATTATGAAATTAATATTCCAAAAAAATATGAATAGCAACCTACATTTTTTTTTTTTATGTTTTTAGATTTATTAAGTCCTGCTTTATGAAAATTCAAATTTTCAAGTTTTTCTTCCAAGTAGTTTTCAAATTATGCTTAAAAAACGGCAAATTGATGGTTTAAGGGGCCATCTATGATAGAAGTGAGTAGAGACTATTTTGAAATTTATTCTGCTGTCCTGTTATCTAACCGGCTTCATTGACTGCTTGAGTGGTACTTAAGGCGCCTTGATCAAGAGGGGGGCTCTCTCGGTTAACAATCGAGTACCGAACTTCAATTTGGGAACACCCCGTCAAATACACTAGTTTTAAAATAATTAATTTCTCAGAAACTTATGGTACGAATTGCACAAAAAATTTTTTTTAGGCTAATTGAAGGGTGTAAAGTTCATTTATGCTGTCAGAATTGGGTACTGCTATTGAAAAAAACAAAGTTATGGTTCATTTTAATATGTAGATGGCCCCTTAAGCAAATTGTTTATACATCATTTAAAAGTAGACTTTATTTCCAATCGTTTGATACCAGTAACTTTTTCTATTATAATTTCTTGAGGAGTTAATAGGGGTGTTTACATTTTTTTTCCACGGCTGTACGAAATTTCGATTTCCTTTCTTTTCAAATAACAAAAATGAATACTAAACAAAGTAAATTTGCTATCCAAACCCGTAAGGCATGGTGACGTCACGGCGACGTCGTTGTGAAGTCACACTGCGATTTTGTGACCGTCGATGTGACGTCACGTGACGTGGATGTGACGTCACAGTGACAAGAATGTGAGGTCGTTATGGCCGTTTTAGAGGTCGTTTGTGACGTCACATTGTGACCACTCTGTGAAGTCACGGTGTGACTAATTTGTGAAAAGTGTGTCATTTATGACTATTTTGGCATTAACTTTGTGACGAACCTGTGACGAAAGTGACAATGTTTTGAAGTCACACTGTGACCAATTTGTGAAATATGTGTCATTTGTGACGAATTTGTCATAAACTCTGTGATGATTTCAAATGAAAATCAAATTTCAAATTAATTGCTTAAAAGGCGCAAAGGCGAACTAGTGAAAAAGATTCCATGCTGGAACTCGAACCCGGGCCATCAGTATAGCGCACTTACGTTCTACCGACTAAACCACATGGAACGATACCCAGCCTGGAAAATTTCTCACTATTACATGTTGGCAAGGCTACAAACGCAGCACAAGATGCAATATTTATCGTCAGCCACCGACATGGCGCAAGCACGAAACTTAAATCCAGCATCGAATGAAACTATATTAATACTTGGAAATGTTTTCAGAGAGAACCATTCGCCTTGCATACAATGTTTCAAATGAAAATCAAATTTCAAATTAATAGCTTAAAAGGCAATTTTAATTTGAAATTTGATTTTCATTTGAAATACTGTATGCAAGGCGAATGTTTCTCTCTGGAAAAATTTTCAAGTATTAATATATATTTAATCGATGCTGGTTTAATTAAGTTTCGTGTTTGTCCCATGACGGTGGCTCACGATAAATATTCCATCTTGTGCGGCGTTTGTAGCCTTGGCAACATGTAATAAGGAGAAAATTTCCAGGCTGGGTATCGTTCCATGTGGTTTAGTCGGTAGAATGTCAGTGCGCTATACCGATGACCCGGGATCGAGACCCGGCGTGGATATTTTTCACTATGTTGGCCTTTGCGCCTTTTAAGCAATTTATTTGAAATTTGATTTTCATTTGAAATATTGTATGCAAGGCGAATGTTTCTCTCTGGAAAAATGTCCAAGTATTAATACTGTGATGATTCTTGTCATAAAAACTACGATAATTTTAAAGTAAAGTTTTGTTTGAAATATAAAATTTTATCTTTTTACCGTACTTTTTAGCAAGATATCGCTATTTTGGAGTCCTATTCTTCTAAAATATTTTTAATTTTCCATTTAAAAAACAATGCTTATTAACTGACATCTTTTTTTATAAGTTAGCTTGATCTTGAATTCAAGCTTAATACTAAGAATGTGTAAGCTTTTTAATGTGTTTTGATTTGTCATTGCTTTTTTAAATACGAACATGGAGTCTAACGTACATTAATACAACTGTTACTTATAGAACTACATGATAAGCCCTATTTATTTAATTTTTTTATTCCCGTATATATTGTATTTTGTGAATATGAGCTAATTAGATTTCGTATGTTTTATATGAAAAGACTGATCTGGGAAATAGAAACAACAAGTAAGATATATCATGCGTTAGACATAGATTATAAAACACTTTCCAACTCTTCCTAAATGTTTTATCAAGACATCGGGGGAAATAACGTAAATAAGATAACTAAGTAAACATGAAAACGCGTAAAACATTTAAAAACTGATTTACGCAGTTACCATCCACTAAGGTGTAAAAAAATCATAATTTAAAAAAATAAATAAAAAAAAATCGTTTTTTTTTTTTTTTATTTAAATCAGATTTTTTTTTTATTTAAATCAGATTTGTATGATTTTTTCCCCAGCGTTCAAATACTGAATAGCTATCATGAGTTTTAGGTTTCCAAAACAATTACACCACTAATTGCTAACATAATCTATGTTTTTACACTTTAATTGATAAAATTATAATTGTTAGTTTGTAATTACAGAAATAAAAACTGCAAATTAGTAGTTTCATTAGGTAGTATTATACAATAATGTTATATACATTAATATTGTAATAATTATGTAAAACTTTATAAATACTAGAGATACTTAACATTTATGAAAATTATTAACTGCATTTTATACTAAATAGCTAACATTACTTCAAATTAATTATTAAACAATCAACTCTCTAATTAGGAACATATTATACATTTTTAAGCCTTAATTATTAAAATGATAATAATTCATTTTAGAAAGAAAAAGGGACAGGATGCTAGTTCAAGAAACGGGCACTATTTCATGAGGAAATATATTAGTAATGTGTTTAGTAATGATGTAAGAAAAAAAAAAGAATATTTTTTAGCATTAAAAGTAAAGTGTCCTTAATTTTTAATAATTTTATGAATAACAAATTGAAAAATACAATTAAATAACATATTTTAATAATATCCTGTTTTTTCTAAAGAAATAAAGTTCTATATTTTTCAAGATTTTTTCCACATGAATTTAGAATACTGTTGAATGGGGAAGTTTTTTACAAGAAATCTCTGGCTACAACTACAGGTAAATTTCAACTTTTTTTTTCTTTTTTTAAGGCAGGGTGCATTTTGCCAATTTCAAAAGGGGCATGGTGTGGCACCATTAAACAAAATGGCCTAGAAGAAGCAGTATATGTAATTTCAGAACTAATAAAAACTGCAAATAAGTAAAATTCATTAGTTAGTAGCACAAATAACAAAACTAACAAATATTATTTGCAGCTCATTTTGCATTTGTATTTAGGAAAATTTCTGTAAACCACCAAAATCTATACTTACACACATGTACGTGTATGCTAACCAAAAAGAAAAAAATGAAAATGAGTTAAACCCATTCATATAGAATAAATATAAGTTAGCCACTAATATCTGAAATCCTCAAAATATTTAAGTAACAGCATTATTACCTCTATTAGCTTTCAATGGTTCATTTTTTTAATATATATGAGTTACAAAAAATAAATAAATAAATAAATAAAATAATAATAATAATAATAATAAACATTTATTCAACCTATACCAAAGAAGCTCTTGCTGTTCTTAGCATTTTTATACCAATTATTTCTTTTTCTCTTATGCATTCATTTACAATTTAGCTGCTGAGCAGATGTCATTCTTTCATTCTTCTTTAACTTGAGATTGCTATTAATAACTATTTATTATTTTACTTGTAGAAATGTAATTATACTTGCTATGTGTATTTTATATAAAATAATGCATAAATTGATTACCTAAAGGAAATTATGACATTGCAAATTATGTTAGATTTAAATATCATTTTTAAATGAAACTGTTTTAATTTGGATAAAAACTTAAAAACAATGCTTTTAATTTTTTTACAATACTAATGAATTAAGCTTAGAAACAATTATTTAAAGCTCTTTTTTTGTTTATTAATAAGTCAAAATACCTGTAGAAACTTTCAAATTATGTTCATGTTAGATTTTAATACTTTTTTTGACATTTTAAACATTTAGAAAATTTTTTATTTTAATCAATGATTTTTTTTTTTAAATCGGTTGATTAAAATCATGATTTAATCGCTGATTTAAATCAACCGATTAAAATCGTTGACACCCTACCATCCACAGCCAAATATGTTTTCTAATTCTTTTAAACAGTCCTGTATTTGATCTGTAGATTGATATATATATACTATATAATGGAAAAATTTAGTTTATCAAGGAAACGCATAACAGGTTGAAATTCTCTTTTAGCAATTTATACTAATATATGGAAACATACTTAAATAATTTTGTACAACCCTGTAGTTTACCTAGAACCTTTATTACACGCCACTATTTAGTTAAAATTTTATTCAAGCTAAAACACTCTTAAAACTGCTGAAATTACATTTCCAGAAATTATAATTCATAGATGGCAACGTATCCAATTCTTTGCGTGACCCTTTATATCATTTTATCTATATACTACAAACATTTCTTAGTAAATTAAATTCAGTGCAGCGTTAAAATGCATAACTTATTTAAAAACCTCCTTTAAGCAATACCCAGTAACCCTTTCGAATACTTTTGTATATTCCTGTATATGAATTATAGCATATATATATACACCATATACTATGCATAAATGTAGTGAATCATAAAAGTGTATATCATAATTAAAAATGTATTTCCAGCAATCATCGCTAATGAACAGTACTTCGGATACAATATAGTATCTGAAATATTTTGTGTGTCCCTGTAAATGCTATATACACTTCGTATTATACATGAAATAATTCATAGTATGTAAACCTCAACGACGTATATCAATTTCATTACATATCAAATAGATTAACATAAATAAAGTACGCCGCAAACAATTCCCTCCACCCCTATATCATTATGTATTGGAATTCTTTTTTTAGCCCTGTAAATGAACAATAACTATTCTTTGCATCGCATATTCTATGGAATGCACATTTTAGTGCGCTTCATAAATGCATATCAATTTTATTCTGTTTGAAAGCGTGTAAAATCATTAAAAATCATTTGAAACGATTTTTTTCCCACAAGCCGTAATGTAATGGAATACAATTGACTGTCCCTGTAAATGAAATAACATGCTACAAACTTCATTACAAATAGGGGTCTTGCTATGGTAAACGTTAATAACATCCAAAAATTTTAAATAATTTAATTATCTTTAAATGTCTATTAATTATGTTAATGATTGATGATAATACTTGTCCATATACTTTTATATTTATGCCACCATGTGGTTTTAACCCAATATTTAAATAAGAAAATAAACCAGATTAAAATGCAATTTAAATCACTAATTTTAATAATCTGATCAAAGCTGTTGAAAAGGAAGTTAGATATTTTAACAAAATAAAAAATAAATGTAATGAAATATTTGTGTTCTATAACATGTTTATTAGAAGAAAACTGAAATCATTGTAATTAAAAAAAAAAAAGCAAACAAGGAAAATAATATTTTAGATATTTCAGCAAAATAAAAAATAAATGTAATGAAATATTTATGTTCTACAGCATGTTAATGAGAAACTAACTAAAATTGTTGTAATAAAATAAAAAAAAAAAAGCAAACAGGGAAAATAATATTTTTACATACCTAATTTCATTGACGTTGTACGTGATACTTTGATTTTGGGGAACCAATTAAATCCGATTATAAGTACGATAGCAGTGACTTGAATCATCTTCAACAAGTCAAAGCTACCGTAATTTTCTCGGGTTTATATTTTGTTAGCTGAACTAACTTGGATCCTGAGAACGTTCTTGTTTCAGTTTTTAAATCCGTGTCAACACATCTATGCTGTCCAGTGTCCACAGTGTCCACAGAACTGTCCAGTGTCCCGCGTTTATTCTAAAAAGTTACACTGTTACTTTTATCCGTTATTCTTCGGTCGAGTGGTAACAACTGAAATAGTGCAGATGCAGACGATTTTTAAGTTTCGAAGTTCGAAGCAGATGTTTTTTGGTTTTATTTGTTTTTCTATACCACAGTTTCGGAAGGAAATTAAATGCGTAATAATTTTGTCAATTTGTCTCTAATTCAATTTCCTGTTTGAAAATGTTTTATTGTATTTCATCTTTTATTTTTATCAGTTTTATTGAATTGTAAAGTTTCATTTACGTAAATTATAATAATAATATTATCCATAATTAGAGTTTACTAGATAAAACATTTCTTAAATTTTCAAAATGTATACAAATTAATTTATTGGTAATAATGATGACTCCCTCCTTTTTTTTTAAAGTAAAATTTGTATCACAGGTATCAGTTTGTATCACACTCATCTCTTCTCGATAATCTTGTTGTATTTTTTAAGAAGATATTTTGTATATATATACAAAATATCTTCTTAAAAAATACAACAAGATTATCGAGAAGAGATGAGTTTTTCTTTGTCAGTCTGTCATTCTCTTAATATTAATTTTCTGTAGAATAAAACTTGTAAAATAATTTGTAAAGATATATTTTGAAAACAAAAAATAAAACATGAATAATTAATTATGTCGTGGGCTTTGCCTAAATTTTGTACATTAATTTTATATTCGGAAAATGTTAATTCTATTTTAAACCTTTGAAAGAAGTAGAAAAAAAAAAAAAAATACTTAAAATAGTGAAACACTAAGAGGGAAAAAAATTGACTTGAATGCAAATTATAAAGCAAGAAATGCATATATGACTGAACTTTGAAGACGCTTTCTGCGTGCTCATTAAAAGCTGCAGCCTTAACTGTAATAGAAAGTTTTTAGTTTGAAACGACATAAATGTTTCGACTACTCTTTGAGAAACTTCTAGTATAACAGATTATCATTTACAAAAATCTTTGTAAAAGATAACTCGAGGTCTGCTTACCTAAAACATTTTTTTTAATAATATGAAATTCTCATAATTAGGAAATCGTTTTGTGTTGCCGATGAATTAATTACATTTTATGTTATATGAAAATAAAAAGTTTTTGTTAGAGGCACAGATGCAACTTGGACCACGGTTTAAAAAATTTGTTAATCCGGCAGAAAAATATATTTTACAGTAAATAACATGTTTTTAATAATTTTTGTAATTTTTTAAAGTTTTCTAAGAAGTTCACATCTCAGTCACAATGTGACATCACTGAGTGGTGGCATTTTGGTCACAGATGTGACGTGACCACACTGACTTACAGTGACGTCACAATGACGTCACTGTGACCATGCATGCTATGAGGGAAGTATACTTTCTTCATTAATTAAAGAATGATGTAAAATAAAAACACACGAATAAAATTAAACTCAACGTTTCAGTGTAATTTTTAAAATCATCAATTTGAGTAATACTTTCTAAAATACAAATCAGAATAAAATAATTTATTTGCTACATAATCAAAAATAAAATGGATGGTAAAGAATATAAAATCCAGGGACATAGTTAAAAAAATAATAAGAACTGTTATAATGTGTGGAGGTTAATTTTTTGTTACAAATTTATATATCACAATAATTCCAGTTTCAGAGAGAAATTACGTCGAATTACTTTTTTCGAAACAATTTTATACAGACAGCTCCAAACTTAGAAATAAGCATCAGGGACAAGGGGCGGTAAGGAGTTTCATGATACATTTTGACGCCCAATATCGTCGAAAATTATTTATTAAGTTATTATTGTTATACGTCATAGAATAGATTATTCTTCAATATAAGAAGTAAATAAAAACCAAGAATATTTACTAAATTAAGAATAATTATTAAGGGACATAAAAGTCAAATTTATAAGAGGATGCCTCATGTATACATATATAAGCCATACGAACCTCTATCCAAACTTCAGCTAATCTTAATAATTCATATGCATGGTGTCCCAGAACTTCGTGTACAAACTTAGAGGGGAGGTTGAGAACATCGTTAGGAACCGTAATTACATAGAAAGGCATGGGCGGAAAGTGATTTTGAGAAACACGTGATTTTGAGAAACAAACGCACAGTAACGCAACATTGCAGAAATCAGTGTAAAGCGCTTTATTACGCAGAAAATAATACTACGTATGATTTAGGGTAGACCGGGGTTAGTTGGCCATGGGCATGTTGGCCCATTCGCGATATTTTAAAACTTTTCGATATATGGCATTGTCAGTCCAGCCAAGTATGCGTTTATTCGCTTTCCTCCTCCAAAATCAGCACCATTGAACTCGGAGCGTCCGTTAAAGAATTATTGAGAATTTTCAAAATTTTGTAAAGGTGAGTAAATTTCTTCTCTTATAAATAATCGTTTTTTTATTTGTTTGTAGATTACATTTTAGATTTTGATATATAATAATTCAGAAAAATAATTGTTCGTAGTTATTGTAGGGCATGCTTTTTTATTGAAATACCTTCAGAATAATTCCTTACAGTCATGAAAAACAAAAATGGCGATACGGTGTTAGTTGGCCCATTTGGCACGGGGCATGTTGGCCCGGCGGGCCATGCCCCGTAGGAATTTGGCTCTGGGGTAGTGGCATTTTGATATTTTTAATGGATTATTTTAATAAACATTTATTATTATTTTAATTAATTTATTTTTAATTAGTAGTAAGGTATTATTTTATTAATTTAATTTCTGATTATTCTACTCAATCTTAAAAAAAAATGAAGTTATAATGTTGTTCACCTCCTTCCCAAATTAAATCAGCTGCTCCTGTTGTACAAAAACATTCATAATTTTCATAATTATAGAAAATGCCTCTTGCTTTGGCCTACAGGCGCAGGTAGATTTCGAAGTTAGATACTAATTTCACCAAGAATTTAACGAATTAAGGAAAATGTGTTTTTTTCTTTTACAGCCTCCCCCCCCACACACACACACACACTTTTTTGTTTTTAATTTCATTTTGCTATAAGAGTTCCTCCTATGAAAAGCTTGTCAATATAAAAGTTGTAGATAATATTAACAAGATTTATGATAAATTTAAGTGAATTTTATATGTTGTGAATTGACGAAGTTATGAATTCTTTTCTTCTGAAAACTGAAAAGTACATATATACATAGAAAAGTATATATATATATATATATATATATATATAGATAGATAGATAGATAGATAGGTAAATAGATAGATAGATAAAGTTTTGAACTGGGGTGGTTTTGGGCTCTAGAGGTAACGATTGGTGTAGATCTGCAAACGTTTTTCAAAAAATTAAAACATATGGCAGATTGAAATAGTTAGTATTTCTTACGAAATCTACCTAAAAGTTCGGACTCCTAGTGTTACGTACTACAGCTAAAAGTGACAAATCTAACAATCAAAATCTACCGGACTCTGATATTTTTCAATTATTAATAAAATCCCCTTGTTCCCTCGTCCAGAGAAGAGTTTGCCACAAATAATGCTTTAATAACATCACATTTTATGAAGTGAAAACCTCTTACCCGGGTAGTTATTCGTTGAATTTAAATAATCATTTCTGTCTTCATAATCCATAAAAAGTGCAGTTTCAGGAAACATTTTTTTTTTAATTATCAAAAAATATATTTTCCTATAAGAGATATGTCGTCCCTTCCACAGCTAGGGAAGAAATGCACTTCCTGAACTTTCAATAAATATCAGCAGTTCAAATAAAAAATATTAAAAAAATTATATCATCCAACATACTTATATCAAGCACATTCATATATCCTAACTTATCTATCTTATCCTAGATTATCTAAATCTCATTATACCAATAATAAATCGTGAATGTAATCAATAATATATATATTCCATGATAAACAAAACGGATTTTTTAATACTTGATTAGGAATTAACATTTTATATAAACGAAATTTTTTATTACTTCAAAGAAGTTGTTATTACCCAAAGCATCATGAAGCAGTATTACATTTTACTGACAGAAATTTGAAGGGAATGATGCGTTAGAAAAACATAATAAACAAAAGAAAAGAAGTATTGCACTTAACAGATGTACAGAGGTCTTGATATAATTTATTTATCATCTGGTGTTTATAATAAATCACCTACTTAAGGATGAATGATTTCTTAAATTATTGTGTTTTACGGTGTTTTAACATTTAGCATGCCTCTATTAAAACATATTACTGCTCCGTAATGTTTTAAACACCATTTTTTATGAGAAAATAAAATCAATTTTTAAAGCAATTTTTAGTGGAAGTTAATAATTTAAATAACTCACAGTTTTAATATTTAAAAATTGTATTTTAATTTAGGAGGCTATATTGTATTTCCGTTCGCAAGAAATAAAAATTAAGATTTGGTAAAATTTTGATCATTTCTTAAACTTCTACACTATCGGAAAATAAAAAAAAGTAACGTGGGCCAACTTACCTTGCAATCGGGGCTGGTTGGCCCAAGTGACTCGGTGTCAATTTGAGCTTCTAACCTAATACTTATAGTTAATATTTTCAAGTTTTTCTATTGTGACCTTTTTCCTGAAAGTACACTGATAGTGGTAACATTAAAAGAAATTTAAAATGTTGAATTGTATTTTTTAAAAATATTAGAAGAAAAAGCTAGCCAACTAGCCCCGGTCTACCCTACAGTTCAAAATTGCGCGTAAGCGCTGAGATAAATGCATGACACCTATGCGACATGGATTGGGGAACACTTTCGAAGATTCCGGTAGTAGCGTTGATGACAGCCAAACCGATGGAGATTAGTGCCTCCAGGTCCATTTCAAAATTTACGTTCATGCCGTGCACATTGTTTTTTATTGCACCCTAGAGGAAATAAGCAATAGGAGATAAATCAGTTGATCTGGGAGCCATGCGACGGGACCTCCACGCTAATGCAATTTCTTTCAAATATCCGGCCTAAAATATCTCTTCAGCCCCTTGCGTAATTAAATGGCGCACCATCATGTTAAAACACATTCGTCAAACATACTATGGAGCATCATCAAGCATTTCCAGAAGAACCTCCTGAATTGAAACGAGATAATTCAGACCGTCGAGTCCAGGTAGTAAAATGTATGGCCCCACTATACTCTTCGCCAGGTACCCGTCCACACATTAACAATGAAGCTTTGTTACAGATTGCATGATAGACGATGTCCATGTGATTCATGTTCATCGCACGGCGTTGGCGACTACAATAAGAAAGCCACGCTTGACGAGCTTGAGAACTCGCATACAGCACCATCTATCGATTTTCAACCAGTTTTTCCTTTGCAATGATGTTTTCTAACGACGATCTCTACCTCTCCTCCAAGATTGTACACAGAGTTTTGGAACACTTTGTATATATATATATATATATAGGTTGTTTCGGCATAGCGATTACAAAGTTTCAGGATAGATAGAGTACACCTAGACAATTGGAAACCACATACCAATACATGGTACTGAACGCTTTCTGTCGCGGTAATGAGGACACAAATCATAAGAAAGGGCGGTGGGGGGAAGGACATGTTGAGAAAATATGATTATAATTATTAGTACAGATAAAAATTAAGAAATGAGAACAAAAAGAGACAGCGATCGTCATCGAAATACGTATTCGAAATTACGACCCGGGCCCTGATGAAGGCTTCACATTTCCGACACATTGAAGAATGTAATGATCTGAAAAATACCTGGCGTGTAGAGAGCTTTCACAGCAGCTGCCACGATGTGTGCTACAAGTTCCTCAGCACTGTTAATGGGAAGTTTGTTGTAATTATACATGTGGTTTATAATACTTATATTTCATTCATTCATGTTGTAATTGGGTATATTTTTATATATATTGGTAGAGAATACATGCATGATAATAAAGCTATGTTACCACACAAAAGCAAATACCAGAAGTGTGTAAACTAGAATATTATATAGACTGAATCTAAAGGTAAATAAATTTGTTTTCCTGGTGATAATTGGTCACATAAAAAAACGAATGAAGATTAAAATGAAGACTATGTTTCATTGACTATTTTACAGTCCGAAGCTCCGTTTAAATATTACACAAACTGAAAGTTGTGTAAGTAAGATTTCTAGCTTTACTGCACCTCTAACCTTCATAGACATCTACAGCCCTCATCAATACAGTGTTTATAGATCGGAACTAAAAATTAAACACAACTTAAAAGTCATCAATACAAGTAAATAAAGTAAAGTAAAAGTAAGTAAAGTAAAGTAAAGTAAAGTAAAGTAAAAGTAAGTAGTATAAAAAATAGTTTCATATTGATGAGAAATAATTAATTATTTCACTTTTTACGCAGTCGGGTTTTTTTTATTTTTTTAAATTAAATTTTTAGTTATTTAAATATTTTTTTTTTTAATTTTACAGTGACGAATAAAAAAGCATATGCTACGCAAAAAATAAGCCTTTTGTAGCATTAAGCCATTCGAGGGTAAATCCAACATCTGAATGTCAATAATGCTCCTGATTTAATAGTTACATTTATGTGCACTAACTCTCGTAAGACGGCATACGGAATGTTGTACTAATATAATTCTCTCATATAATCACTAAAGAAAAAAAAGATTTACTTAGAAAGAAATAATTCAGAACCTAGTGTTTAGAACAAAAATAGATAACGATTGCTACAAAAGGCTTATTTGTTGCGTAACATATGTTTTTTTAATCCTGTAGAACTTTCCCCTGTCTTTCACTGATTTATCGAATGAATCGAAACTCTGTGGATCGGACAGTATGCGATATGTTAGAAGACGAAAGGTGAATCATATCATCCGGAGTGCGTACCAAGTACTGTGAGCTGAAAGGTACAGTGAAATGCCTCTCGGAGTGAGCTAAATTGTCCGATAAATCATATTATCAAACGGGTTGGATGGCTGAAATTTATCACTGGAAATCTGATTGTATTAGTTTACAGGACGTCCTGAATAAATGTTTAGGACAGGTTTTCGGGATAGTTTAAAGTTGAAGAAAAATTAATTTTATAATATTACTCATAACCCGGTTTACTTCTACAACAAGATAAGGAATCGAACTTATTCATAAATGTTTTTTTTTTTAAATTATTTTCAGGTATAATATGAGCAACGTAATATATAAAAAACAGCAGTTTTCCCTTCTACATCCCGAATTTACACTCAATACTATCAGAAGAAAAAATTGTATTAAAGCGTTATACTGGCATGGAAATAATCTCGATCTTAATTCCATAAACAATTGTTTGAATATGTACAGATGGGTGACAAAATAATACGAACACCAATAACGACAAAATAATACGCCACCAATGGCTTAAGAATTGCAACTCTTCCATAAATGGTTGAAGTATGAAGCTCACTTTGGGCAGTTCTTGCTGAAATGGGATTCTGGAGATGCTTATTTATCTCTGACGTTATCTGGGATAAAGATTGCCTGCGCTTTCGGACTGCTATGCGGGTCAAATCTCTTTTTTCCCTCTAAGAAAGCTTTCTTTTCCGTCCACTGTTGTACTTCGCAGACGACAATTTACCGCATTTTTTGTACGCCGACATAAAAGCTGACACAGTACTCGTAACACGGCCCAAATAATTGGCTATTTCCGTCAAGGAGCAACCAGTTTACCGCATTCCAACAATCATTTCATTTTCGAACTCTGACAGGTCACTCATTATTGAATTTTCAGAGCGTATGGTAAGCGCATGAAACACCCATGACTGATGTTGAGTGACTGACACCTTACCTTTCATAACCACTATGTTGCAGAATTCAGTGCAAAGTGACATGCGCGTTCTGCCTCTTTGAAAAGGAACATGCCTTTTTCATGGGTGTTCGTATTCTTTTGTCACCCATCTGTATGTTCTTTTTACTTTATACTCTATTGCTTGGCTTCTATACAAAACGAGTAATTTGCACAGATCTTCCAAAGATTGCTGATGGAAGAGGGAAAGGAAAATTAGAACTTACTCCATCAGAATACATAAATAAAGTAAAGAAAAAAAAGAAAAACGCTTCACGAATTAAAAGGAAAAGAAATATCGAGTATATATATATATATATATATATACATATATATTATATATATATATATTTAGTTTTATTAAAAAGAAAAAAAAAGGAAAGAATATTATTTTTTGGTCCACTACTCTCGTTTTTCCTACCCCGCGATCGCGGAGTAGCGTGGTGAGCCAGTCCGCCCCTGTTAAAAAGTAGTATTATATCAAATCACATTAAAAAGAGAAGTCTTTTTGCGTGCATATATTTTCATACTTGCTCATGATATCATATTTCCATGTACTGAAATATATCATCAAACTATCGGAACAAGTTATCGCGTCGTTTGAAAATCAACAGCGACAATTTTTTTTTTATTTTATTTTACTGAGGTTTAAGTTCAAATAGTGTGTTTAATTTTCCTTAGCATCCCGTAGACATTTTATCTTTCTAACTTTTTTCTAAATGTTTACTTATAATGAATTTACATAGTACCCACAGAACATTTAAATAGGAAATAATAGCAATGTAGCATTTTTAGTACAGAATTTTGGTACATCATTGTCTTAAAGGGATGTTTAAAAAGGTACGGTAAGGAAAAAGAAGGACGGTAAGGAAATAGAAAGGAGGGTAAGAATGGGACGGTAATGAAAATTACCACCTTATTTTTAGGCAAATCATGTTAAGACTAAGTGTTAGCCACAATATTGATTGAATTTTCGCAACAGTTATTTATTTTAGATTATAAAAATAAATAATTTACCTTAAAAAGTGCAGGAATAAACTTTAGCCACGGTAAGACTACCAAAACCACAATACATGAAATTGATATTTAAATGCCGATTTAAATTCTGCAGTAAATTTCCTGTCAAAGATTTTTAGCTATTTTTCCTCTAGCATGCATCCACATGAGAAAAAAGTGGAAAAACAATCTGTGTCTGCGTATAAAGTGATTTTCTGTATATTTTTAGCAAGATGAACGTAAGGAATCGTAAGGAATCGTACGGAGGGACGTAAAATCCAGGGACATAGTTTAAAAATAATAACAACCTTCAAAATGTGTGTAGGTGATTTTTTTTTACATATTTTTATAAAGCAATAGTCCCAGTTTCGAAAAAAAACATCGATTAACGAATTGAAAAAATTTTATACAGACAGCTCCAAAATTAAAAATTTGCATCGGGGACACGAGACGGCAATGAATTTCACGGTATATTTCGACCCCAACATCGTCCAAAACTTATTTATATCGTTAATATTGTTAAACAGTCATATAACGGGATGTTTTCCAATATAAGAAAAAAACGAGAATATGTGCTAAAATAAAAATTATTATTCAGGGACGTAAAATTCAATATTATGTGAGAATGCATCATATATACATTAACTTATGCAGTAATTAATTGCGCATTATTTTATTATCTATTGCAACTATCATTATAAAATAATACTTAATTTGTATGATACTTTTATTTTTAAATCACGCTTCGTTCATACTACAACCCATAAACGAAAACAAAACCTTACAGTAAATAAATAACATAAAAATATACATGTATATACATTTATATTTCATGATTTATTTTATGAATTTAAAAAAAAATAAATCTTATGTCATTTAGAGAGCTTGAATATTTAGTAAAAAGGCAAACATATAAAACTTTGACAGCATATACTTTTGTTCACGCATATTAATCAGGTTTAGTTTTATATCTAGAATTCCGAAACATTCATGTTACGTGAAAGATCATATTTTCTTCTTTCAGCTGCACGTTTGACATTCACTGCCTGCCATTCCGAAAATATCATGTATAACAATTATGTAGGATTATCTAGGATTTAGAAGTACGTTTGAACAGTTTGAAATACATATTTAAATAAATCGCACAGATGAATTTAGAGAATATAAGTATGCATGTCTATGTATATTTAACTTTCATTTTTATATGTTCTTTAGAATATTAATACAGAAATACAAAATAATACTGGAATAAATGCAATGTTACTTTAATCTTCAAAATCAGAACATTTTCCGTGCTCTAGAAATCAATTAGCATCAATAAGGTTATTTTGTTTTAAACAAATTGGGGTATTTGAAGTTAAAAATTTCATTTAATTTAAATCTAAAACATATCTGTATAATCGTATCTTACCTCACGCAATTAAAATAGTAATTCAAATATTCATATTAAAAAATACCACATATTTATATCAATATTTAAAATCTCAGTAGATTACATATCTATATTTATTTAAATGGAAAGGGGAAATGGCAATAAAGCATTTTGTGGATTAAAAAGAAAAGAAAATATTTTCTTTGTAAAGTTATGAAGATCACTTTGATGAAAATTGGCTTGAATATATTACGAATAAATGTAATTATAAAATGAATTATCGTGAGGTGTCAATTCTACACTAACTGTACCGCAATTCTGCACATGTTTTTGAATCGAAATATAAAGGTGTTATAAAAATGTTATATTATTTATTAAAAAAATATGTATAAATGTATTTTGTTTAAATACACAGAAGCTAAGTTTCAGATAATTCGTTATGTAAATACTGATTTTTATTGAGCAGTACAATTCAAAAGTATACAATTCTACACAACACAACATTGTACATTTAAGAAATGGAAAAGCACTTTAAAAAATTTAACTTTAAACCCAATAGTTGAAATTCTTATATACATTCTCTGTAGGGCATTAATAAACACATTCTGGACTGACATGGAACATTTTATGATGCTCATTTTAAATAATGTGTAACAGCATGGTACTCGGCCATAGCAGTCCTAAGGATACACGTGACATTTGCTGCAGAAAATTTCATTAAAATATAAATTGAAATTAAGTTTTTTTTTTTTTAATATATAAATAGATATTAAACATTGTAAATTTAAAAATTGTAAGTTTGCTATATGTTTCAAACTGGTTACTTTTAAGAACGCAAATCATTACAAATGACGAAAACATCACACTACATCCAGCCTTCGCTCATTTTTCAATTATTAAGTTTGTGGCGAAAAACATAAATGTACAATATAAATGTACTAAAATAGCTTTTCTTCTAATTCGTCTTTATATATCTTATTAGTTATTTAATAATCAGGCTTGCAATTGATTTTTATTAACATGAGGAAAGAAATTTAAATATATCGTCATGACGGAAATTTTATAATGGTCTTTAATTATTTTGTAAATAAAATATAGATATCTGAATTTATACTAGAGTTATTTTCTTAAACTAGTAAAAAATACTTACAGTCAGACACGTTTCTGGAGAAATATATATATATATATATATATATATATATAATTTACTGAAAACGGGATTAAACATATGTGCCAGGAAATATTAGAATTTGTGTGAATTAAGGAATTGGAAAAAATCTATTTCCATTCTTTATGTTTCCGGTACATTATCTATTTAAAGGGAATAGCTAAAAAAATTTAAATAATATTAAATTTATTATTATGAGATTACAAAAATTAAATTTAGTAATGCACAAATTATTCCAACAGGTTGAAAAGTCTGTTAAGTAACTTTGTACAATATTGCATTTGGAACAAGTATTATTTCTTTGTGTCATTTTTTTTTCTTTTCTGCATTCCTCAAGTATGTAGATTTTTGCCTTAAAATGTTTTCCAAATGCCTAAATTCCTTAGAAACTTTTTTTACTCGTTTAATATAACGTCGTAGATATATATAAAAAAATAATACTGCAAATCTTATCACAGCTATGTTCTTCAAACATGGCGATATTTTCCTCAAATATTATTAGTTTCGAGACCTACGTATTTTCTCGATACCGATTTCCTGCTTTTCTTACAAGGAGAGGCCCAACCTTGTTAATCACAGATTTTTATTACTTTAATATATGTTGTAGGGTAGAGACCCCTTAGTGTCAGATTCAACGGATTTTATCCAACGCTCCTTAGTTCTTGAGAAACCGTGGGGTCTAATAATAGTACACAACTTAAATACTTACTTTGCAATCACTGTGATAGGTTGGTCGTAGCACAGTTGGTATGGCGTTTGCCGGCTGATCCGCGGGCCGGGTTCGATACTTGAATGCGCTACGTTTGTTTTTCTCATTTTCTCATTTTCTGTTTTATAAATATACTTACTTGTAAGTATAATTAATAATCTCATTGTCAATTAAAATTTATAATATTGTATATCAATTATAATTTTAACTATTTATTTTTTTTACTTTTAACTAAATAGTCATATAAAAATGTTATTTTTTTTTAAATCACTTTTAGAATGTATTTCATATATTCTTTATCGATGCAATAATATTGAGCAATTGTGTCAATTCGTGATTTTAATTAAACATCATTTATGCATTGCTGTAACAAAGGAAGTCAATGCGAGAATGTAGTCCAGGCAATAGGGAATTTTACCTAGCAAAATTAATGGTAGTTCTAGAAATCGACTTACTTTATGTTTTTTGGGTCGCTGAATCCGAATTTGTAACTTTCCACCAAAATTTCCCCCGGCACACCCCCCCCAATTTTTGGTAAAATGCCCCCCTCCCCAAAAAAGGGTTTTTATTAAAAAATCAAATTTTTTATTGTTTTAGGGGAAAAGTATCTAGAAATTCAGAAAGTATACAAAATTAGCAACAAATTAGATATATGACATTATGACTTAGGATGAAAGGGAAGGGGGATCTGCATCGGAACATGCGCCGCGGTGCTGCGTGGACAAAGTTGCACAATTCCACATAATCACTCACACGTTGCCCACGTCACTTACACGTCACTCACATTCGGCCTCCCATCTCCACTCCGAACTTTTCTATACGGTTTACTTTAAGTTTTTTGGGTCGCTGAATACGAATTTTTCGCTTACCCCAAAAATTTCCCCCCCCCGCGAAAACCCCCCAAAATAGTTGTTTTTAACTTAAATTTCTTATTGTTTTAGGGGAAAAGCATTATGAAATTCAGAAACTAGATAAAATTTGCAACAAATAGGATATATGACATTATGACGCAGGATAAAGGGGGAGAGAGGGGGCTGCCTCGGAACATTCCCCGCGCGCTTTTCTCAAAAACCAAATTTTTTCAAAAAATCAATTTTTTGGGGGAGTTGCCTGGTGTAATTTTGGTGGGAAGTTACAAATTCTGATTTAGCGACCCAAAAACATAAATTGAGTCGAAATCCAGAACTAGTATTAATTTTTCCAGATGAAATCCCCTATTGCCTGAGTTTCATAACTTAGTTTACGTAGCGCCGCAGTGCATGTTCAGAGGCAGCCCACCCCCTGTGTTGGAATTTGAACCCCCCTCCTGAACACAGTTCAGTTTGTGCTACTTAACCACCCCAACGATTCAGATTTTGAGTTCAAAATTTAAGTCTAAGATTTTGAAAGCATGTAATGAGATACAAAAAATAACGGTAAAAAATAGTTGTTCGTTACTCCAAAGTCTAAAGCGCCCTCTATCGGTATTTTTTAACTTTATCTTTAAAATTTATTTTGAAAATAATATTAACATAAAGAATAGTTTTAGTGAAAACCGCAAACGAATCGATCATTTTTTTCCGTTTTTAATAATCATTTGAAATTTTAGACCCAAAACTTCAAAGGCGCCTATCTCCTTCGGAAGACGTTTGGGACCCTTAGTTCCCTGTTTAATATTGTTTGTCTTGATGTGTACTACCCCCCCTTAGAGTTTTGCCCAAGAGTTTTGATACACCCTGTATATATATATAAGTGTTGTCTCCAACTGATTTCTGCTTGAAGTGAAACAATCTGTATAAATTTCGCCTGTTCAACTTAATGTACGAATTATATAAAGAAATCCAGATGTTTTTAGCTTAATATATCCTTAGTGCAGAAAACTAGTACCATGAGATACAAATTTACCTTTTTTATTAATTTCATTTTTTTCTGTTTATATATTTATTCTTAATTCAAAATTATACACAGATTTCATTCATAAGTGAATAATTTATGTAATATGCATAGGGAAAAAAATAACGAGTTTTCTAAAAGAAGTGAATAAAACGCGAAAAATACCGGGTCTTTTTTTAAAATAAAACGAAAAAAACCCTGGTTTTTTACAAGCGGGCCCAATAGGCTGGATTAAAAAAAAAAAAAAAAAACAGTGCTTTAAAACCCTGATTATAAGTGCCGTTTTTTCATCATAATGAAGACAATGGCAGGGTCAAGGAGATTGTTTTTTACAAATTACGAGAACTGAATGGAATTACTGAGAAGATCTTATATCTAATCGGTGGAAATACGTACATCAGTGTATTTATAAGTTCTTCATAATTTTACATACTTCCACATAATAATAATGGTTAATGAATCACAAAATTTTATGAAATGGTGTTCATCTCATACGTAAGAAATCTATTTCTGTTAGCAGTGTTTAATAAAATAAATTGATAAAAAAATAATAAGAAAACGTATAAAATAAATGCATTGTTTAGAAATTGTTATAGAAATGTTATTATATATGTGTATCATGTCCTTATTTTATACTTTTCAACATGATTCTATAACATGTTATATGTTTATATTTATATAAATATATTACTTTTTATATCCTTTCTGCATTTGCCCCATCAGGGGCCGAGAGGTTCTGCTTTCGAACCCGGTAGATGGGAGGAACTGGGTTCGACCCCAATCGCGCCCGTCGGCATAATTGTTCGGAGTATTTGTTTTTTCTTTGAACCTTGGTTTTCCAAGCCTAAATACGGGTTAGGTTCCCTTAAAAAAGCCCACGGTGGGCAACCCCCCACCCTCCTTATGTCGCATATCCATCATGCTGATAATTGGCCGTCATAAACACAGCCAACCAACTTTTCAACATTAACGCTAACATGTGAAGCAGGTGCTATCGTTCATTTTGATTAGTGAATAATGTATGTGTTCTGCATATTTATACAATTTGGTTGTCAATTATGGTCATGAGTAATATAAAAACAAAAATCATAATTCTTTGCCTCTTATTTAATCAACATATTTGTTAAATATTCTAGCTATAAGTAAACACATTTCCATTTTTTAAACGTACATTTGTGTAATTAAAATACAGTTAACAGTTATTCATATTAACACACCGTCGTTGATGTTATAGGAGATTTTTTCTGAAAAACGAGTTTTTTTTCTAATTTCTTCCTTCTTTTAATTAATTTAGTTATCAGATTACAATTTAATTAAAATTAGTTATTAATTTGTAATCTTAAAATAAATTTTAAAAACTTGGAAAATAAGATAAAAGTTGCAATGCTAAAACAAAATCAAATTGGATATATTTGAAAAAAATCTGTATTTAAAAAAAAAAAAAGCAAAAATGGGGTAGACTCATAGATTTTAAAGGGATTTTTTTTTTGATGATATTTTGTTTTAGTGCATTAACTTCGAAGATATTCGAAGGTTACTTTCATTAGCAATGTCTTAAATTTCCTGCAGGGTCGGTGCAAGTAAATTACTATTTAAGGATTTTTTGTTTTCTTTGGTATTGTTCTGTATAGATAGAAACTCCGAATTAAGTTTGTACCGTAAAATTCTACTGGCAATAAAAGTTTTAGAAATCACTTAGTTAAATTTTATGTTTCTATGGCCTGATATTTTTGTCACTAATTAAAAAAGGTTAATAAGATAGATATCGCTTCTGCCAATTTTATTTCAAGTGAATTCTTACGTAAAATATGTAGCCCTATTTTGGATTCATTATTTTGGAATTTATTATTTTATTTCTGACAAGAAAATCATATATTACTAAAATTTCTTACTGAACATTTGTCACAAATGAAACTAATTGAGTTTCTATTTTTATAGTATAAAGGGACATTTATAGGAGACAGAAGTGTATTTATTATTTATTACTCATATAGACTGAAGCTCGACAAATAAGAAAATAAGTGTTTAATCTCTTAAAAATAATTATTTTTGAAAGGCAAATGTATTTTTTTTTTTCAGAAAAAGTGTTTTTTTTCTCTTTTATGTAGAAATTTAACCTCTTTGAGCATGGATACATTATCATCTACTGTAATTATACGTATATTTTGGAGTTTAAATATAAAAGTATTATAAGAAGTTTATATATTTATTTTAAAAAAGTGCATAAATGCACTTTTTTTAAAATACACGCCAACTAAGTTTTCATACGCTTATTTATGTAAATACTAAGAACGTAATTGAAAAGGGTTTTTAAAAGCAAGACAAATTTAAACATACATACACTAATTCATTTCTATGCAGTATTTCCCTTCTAAGTTCATTACCGTTCATAAAAAATAAAAAGTTATACGTTCAAATGAAATCAAACCTCGAAGACAAATAATATTACACACTGAAGTAGCACTTAATATCATCCGTGTCACCAACAGCTGTGGTAAGATCATTTAAGAAGAAAAATTAATCTGAGTCTTCATTTCGTTTAAAGTGACGTCTTGACGTTCTGAAAATATCGGTTTAAATTTATCGCAAGAATGTATTTTTGTTTTCTGCTAAATTATGCTCAAATTTCTATTAGTAGGAATGTTCTCTTTGATTTTAATAATCGAAATCAGTATTTAACTAACTTTTTTTTTCCGCTAAGAGGTGTAACTTTGAACCAATGTGTTCTGAATCCACAGTAATAATCCAACTAAATAAAATTATTTATCGCAATGTAAAAATTATGCATAAACAACTGCATGCACGTATTATGTATAAAAATACGATTCCTTGAAATGTAACATGAAGTTTAAATAATTATCTTAAATATTGAATTCACTATTGACAGAACATTAGCATATAATTTTGAAGCTCTTGCATGACGTTACGAAAAACAATAACCTTGGAAAAACTATATATAATGATTAGGTTATGAAAAATAGTGTTTTGAATGAAAGGAATAGTAAACACGCAAGTTATAAATATTTTTCACAGTCGCCCATAAAGAGATATGCAAGAATCTCATTCTCATCCTACGAAAGATAATCCGCGTTAAGGTATTACGAAATTTTTCATTCTTGTTCTAAATTTATGAAACAGACCATAGGATCTGTATCATTTTCGTTTACTGCCGAAAACATCTTTACATGTTACAAGCATTTCCAAAGATATTTGAAAAAAAAAAATGCGCAAAGGAGTTCCGCCCAACACTCTGCGCTATAGTATTGTTCGTGACAACATGTGCCAAACAAATGAGATTTACGTGATGAAAATAGCACAACGTATGTAAATAAATAAATAAATAAATAAATAAATTCATGTGACATATCCATTTCATAACCCGGGGGAAGTCGCGCATAAATAGTGTATGAGAGGTTTATAGTTTGTCACCAATAAATGCAAATAATAATCGTTATATTTATTGGGTGACATTTGTTACAAATTATGCGTCAAAGATTACGTTTCGAAAAATAGTGGTTACAATTGTAAAAACCGTACGCACCCGGGGTATGCCATATCCCACGCGACTCCTCCTGGGTTAAAAAATCAATTTTGGTTAGAATTATCATATAAATTAATGTTTTAAATTAAATTTTATTCATCACTTTTGGTAGAATTTTATTGCCATTATTTTCAATTGAATTCAGGATAACGTTATTCAAGTTCCTATTTTATACTCATCGTTCCTGCAATTGGTAGCATGAAAGAAAATTTGATATCAGGATAATAATCTCTTTCTTTGAAACAGACATATCTTCTACAAAATCTTTAATACATTTACAATTGAAGTTAACTACATTTTTTTTTTTTTAAGTCAGAAGGATATATGTATAGTAAATCCGACATTTTCCAGTAAAGATTTATGTTTACATTAACTACAACTTAGAATTAAGACGGATGCAAATGTTTTATTGTAACTAAATATTGATAACTACTGAAAAATATGTCAAAGAATTTGAGAAAATATCTTCCAAATTCTTAAGATATATAATATCCAAACATGTATAATTCTTGAACTAATGCGACTGTTGCAGATATAAACATCATCTTTACCTTTCAGACGTTGCAGAATATAATAAAAAATTCTGACTACATCTCAATTGCTAAATTTGCTTAACACAGTATTCGTCCGTAAACTCATTTGTTGTCACAATAAATGGAACATAAATTAATTATAAAAAAGCATAATGTATGTGTTGCCGTTTAGAAGCGCCATCTATGTGCGAATTGAATATTTCCAACTGAGCGAAAAAATGCCCAGGCCGGGAATCGAACCCAGATCCTTGGCTTACAAGGCCAATGCTTTTCCATTTAAGCTAGCTGGGCCGACAACCAGACAGCATATTGTCGGCCCAGTTAGCTTAAATGGAAAAGCATTGGCCTTGTAAGCCAAGGATCTGGGTTCGATTCCCGGCCTGGGCATTTTTTCGCTCAGTTGGAAATATTCAATTCGTATGATAACTTTACCAGTCAGTTTGACTGTGTTAAAATAATAGGCCATCTATGTGGTTTGTTTTGAAACTTGTGAGTTGGGTTCGAGACGCCGATTCGAGGAGAAGTGTAAATATTGGCTCTCGTTCAATTTATTGTTTTGTGAATTAAAATGTAATTAGTAATACAGTCCGCTAGTTTTATTTATGGTGAGTTGTGTGCAGTGATTATTTGTAATTGAGTTGTTGGCGGGAACACGTATTTTTTGGTCCCCCTCCCCGGAGTAAAAAACAAACATTTAATTACGTATTTAAAGTGTTTCGATTGTAGAGTCAACGAGTATAAGTGTACCGAAACGAATAAAGTGTTTTCTTTTTATGAGAATTTGTGCATTTTAATACGTTATTATAATATTGCTTTAATAGTGTGGTGTTAAATATATATATACTTTATTAAGAAGAGTTTAAGTCAAGCAGTTGTTTTGATTCAAGAACAAAAATAATTATGTTCTTTCAGTGCTGTGTTGCGCAATCATAAGTGATCATTTAACGCAGAGAATAACAAAGTTATTTCAAAATGCTTATTTCGAGAAGACATGAAATAAATAAAAGAAACGAAATATTTTTCTGCCGTGGCTCAGAAGTTTGGAAAAAGTGATTCGCTTTTATTTTTGGAGGTATGTGAGATTTATTTATTTATTTATTGTGAACTTTAATTATTAAAATGTTCAAAAGCGCGAAAAAGGAAGACTATCAGAGGATAGCTTTTGAATTAGGGATTGATATTTCTGACATAAAATTAACTAATTATGATTTAATGAATTTAATAAAGGAAAGTGAAAAAGTCGTTCCGGCCAGTGCCGGGAGGAAGAGGTAGCTTTCAAATACCTTATTTTAAAAAAGCCTACTTATATTATTCAAACACACGAAGCTCAATTTAGTGGAAACCGAATATAGGAGATTCAATACTAATTTTTATCAATACTAAATCATTATGAATGAGAATTTCATGAAATTAGTCAGCTTTATCCAAGCTGCTTTTATTTAAAGTAACTTATATTTGGCTGCGATGTTGATGTATACTATCCACATGCTTTCTCACATGGAAATAGGCGAATACGTGTGTTATCGCGTGACAAATACAAGATCGTTTCAAAATTTTAGCCATACTAGAAATTCAAAGTGCTATAATTCAACCATTTTTTAAAGATACAAACAAAAGAACAAATTTTCAGAAACAAAATCTGCTCCGGAATCTTTGTATCAAGGCCAAACACACAAAAAAATCTTTTTCATTTTCCAATTTTTTAATACCTCATTTTAAATTTTAAATTTAATTTTTTTTAAATGGCAACCCATTTGAAACAAGATGGCGAATAAAGCTGGCCAACGAACTCGGTCGAGACATTGGTATGTACTATGTACAGACCAAGTAACATCCAAATCGGTTCATAAATACGCTTGTTATCGCGTGACAAAAATCAGGTCGTTTTAAAATGTCAGCCACAATAGAAATTCAAAACGCTATAACTCAGCCATTTTTTTAGATATAGACGAAACAAAAACTGTTCCGGGATCTTTGTATTAAGCAAACACATACAAAAAAAATCTTTTTCATTTTCTAATATTTTGGTATCTCATTTTAAATGTTAAATTTTTTAAAAATTTTTAAATGGCCGCCATTTTGAAACAAGATGGCGGATGAAGCTGGCCAACGAACTCGGTCGAGATATTTGTATGTACTATGTACACACCAAAGTACATCCAAATCGGTTCATAAATACGCCTGTTATCATGTGACAAATATCAGGACGTTTCAAAATGTCAGCCACGCTAAAAATTCAAAATGCTATAACTCAGCCATTTTTTGAGATATAGACGAAACAAAAACTGCTCCCGAATCTTTGTATCAAGGTCAAATACATAAAAAAAATATTTTTTCAATTTTCAATTTTTTGATACCACATTTCAAATTTAAATTTTTCTTAAAAATTTAAATGGCCGCCATTTTTAAACAAGATTGCGGATGAAGCTGGCCAACGAACTCGGTCGAGACATTGGTATGTACTATGTACAAACGAAGTTACATCCAAATCGGTTCATAAATACGCCTTTTATCGCGTGACAAAATTCAGGACGTTTCAAAATGTCAGCCACGCTAGAAATTCAAAATGCTATAACTCAGCCATTTTTTAAGATATAGACGAAACAAAAACTGCTCCGGAATCTTTGTATAAAGGTCAAATACATAAAAAAAATATTTTTTCAATTTTCAATTCTTTGGTACCACATTTCAAATTTAAAATTTTTAAGAAAATTTTAAATGGCCGCCATTTTGAAACAAAATGGCGGATGAAGCTGGCCAACGAACTCGGTCGAGACATTGGTATGTACTATGTACATACCGAATTACATCCAAATCGGTTCATAAATTCGAGAGTTACAGTATGACAAAGGTCAGATATATATATATAGATATATATATATGGATATATATATATATATATATATATATATATATATATATATATATATATATATATATATAATGCTTTCAAAAATTTTTTTAAAAACAAATAACCCAGTGCATCAGGCGCAACGCAGCTTCTTATATGCACTAAGTGAATATATCTCTAATAAAAGTGAATGACTATGAAAATTATTATGAAAAGAGGGTGCAAAACAACAATAAAAATCCATGAAAATTTATAACGAAAAAACAACAAACAAACCACTCCCTGCTCTTCAGAAAGTGGGAGGAGTGAAAAAAGCAGGTATCAAAAACAGAAATTGGATCCTCACGGGTTTCGCAAGATATGGCCAACCCACATACTCCAAAAGTATAACAATAGATTTAAACTTTCAAAAACACAACATAAAAAAGCTATTTTATAATTTTAACGAATCAAAACTGCTTTAAAAACAAATATAACCAAGCAATTCAAATCCAAGAAAACCGATTTAGCTTATAAAACGTAAATAAAAATTAATAAAATTTTTTTTCAAAAATCCTTTTTAATATGACTAATTCATTAAGCAATTAGAAGTATTGAACATGTGAGAAGGCCATATCCCCACCTTTACCCATGAAGACCTGAAAAAAACTTGCTACCTTTAAAACAATCACTACGCTCCACTTCTTTCCATCAGCAGGAGTTGCAAGCAAGGCCATAATCCAAGTTAGACCAGCGTCGTGAAGACTTGTCTTTCCATTATCCTCATAATCATTAATTTTCTTTCCAAGTCACCGCAGTTTCTACTTGAAGCACATCAACATGCAGACGTTCTTAAAGACTTTAGTCCACACCCTTCATTTATTCAAGCAGCTACCTTGGCGTCCATTACGGTGTTTGGCCGCTTAGCTGTTGCCACTTTATAAAACACTTCTTAAGTTGATTTACATAATGAAAAATAAACTGGTATGGAAATAAATTATTATAAAAAAGATTAGCAGTAAATTTAAAAATCTGTGAACTCAAAAATTCTCTATTACTACAAATTCTATAAAATCTATTAATTTGTCCCACAATGATGTTATTAAAAACCTTCTTACTTAAATTTGAATACCAGTGTGGCATCGATTGAGTATTAAAATTAAAAAAAATCCCGTTTATCAAAAAGCTTAATTAGTATATTGTTATCATTAATTAAAATGTCTAAATCCAAAAAATTAACATGTAAATTATCAACAGAAGTCTTATTTAATTTTAAACATGGAGGATAGATATCGTTAATCGATATCTATCCAGTGGATTGGATCTGTAATGTTGAAAAAGATTTTGTAGTAAATTTCAGTATTAAAAATGTAAAAAAAGCGGTATTCACGCTTAAAATTTTAAACAAAATTAGGAAAGCTAGTAAAATTTATAAATTTTCTAATTTGCATTTTAGAGACCTGCTTTTTGACTTTATTAATTTTAGATTAAAGAATTTTTTGGATTCCAAAACTGACAGGGTTTTCTTTACTTTGAATTTTCAGCAGAAGTCTTTCGACAATTTTAAAATTAAAATTTTTTTTAGATATTATGACACTTTTTTCCCTCTTAGAGATGTTGATATAGCTGTTGCTTATAAATATAACATTCCTCCTTGTAAAAAATTGTTCAATTATAGATCTCTTGCTTTTTCTGATGAAATTCCTGAAACATGTAAATGTGACACAGATTTCTTAGATTTTATTGATGATTTCCATAAACATGTTATTACTGGAAATTTAGATATTATACAGAACAAAAATTTACATTTTATGATGGGATTAGGTACTAAGTTTAGATTAAATAAAACAATTAGCAAGAAAACGGCTATTCAGATTTTTGAAAGGGATTTGAAAAAATTTATTATGCAATTATGTTACAGATTTAACACCCCCTTTGAAGCTTTTTTTGAATGGGAGTGGCATATTTTAAAGGAATTTGAGTTTTTTGTTAATAATTATTTGAACAGTAAGGATTATGTTTATCATAGTCTCAATAAAGAAGATTTAAATTATATTCAATTTTTACATAACAATTTTGTAATAGTACCTGTGGACAAAGCGGCTTCAAATTATGCAATCATTTGAAAGCTTTTTTACATTGATAAAGTTAAAAATGAGTTAAATAATAGTAAATTTTATAAGGAATGTAAATTAAGTCACAAGGTTGTTGTAAACAAATTTAATGCATACACCAAGAAGGCTAGAAAAATGTATTCATATAATTTTGCTGTTAATAATCAACATACTTTTCCATTTCTGTTTATGACCCCAAAATTTCACAAGACGCCTATTAAATTCAGATTTATATGTTGTAATTCAAGAGGTATAGGTAAAAGCTTAAATGTTAAGTTACAGGAGTTTTTGAAGCGCATCTATGGTTTTTTGAAGTTTAAATATAGAAATACTAGCTATTTTTGGTGTATAGACAATAGCAATGAGGTTTTAAATAAAATTAAAAAAACGCCCATAACGCCCACAAATTTCTATACCTATGATTTTGAAAACCTTTTTTCTAATATACCTACAGATTTACTTTATGATACACTAAAAAATATTTTTGATATGTTCTGTATTGAGGAGGAGCTTGGAATTAAAAGAGATTTTTTCTTGAGTTTATGTAATTTCTGTTTTCTTAATAATTTCATTACTTTCAATAGCTCATTTTTCTACCAGGTATGTGGTATCGGTATGGGAACTAATTTTTCGAGTTCTGCTGCAAATCTGTTTCTTTTTTATTATGATTTTTTTTTTCTTTTTTATTATGAATTTAATTATGTTTTAAACAGTAATAAGAGTTATTCAGTTTTAAGGTATATCGATGATTTAATAATATTCGATGACAAACTTTTGGTATCGATTAACGATATCTATCCTCCATGTTTAAAATTAAATAAGGCTTCTGTTGATAATTTACATGTTAATTTTTGGATTTAGACATTTTAATTAATGATAACAATATACTAATTAAGCTTTTTGATAAACGGGATTTTTTTAATTTTAATACTCAATCGATGCCACACTGGTATTCAAATTTAAGTAAGAAGGTTTTTAATAACATCATTGTGGGACAAATTAATAGATTTTATAGAATTTGTAGTAATAGAGAATTTTTGAGTTCACAGATTTTTAAATTTACTGCTAATCTTTTTTATAATAATTTATTTCCATACCAGTTTATTTTTCATTATGTAAATCAACTTAAGAAGTGTTTTATAAAGTGGCAACAGCTAAGCGGCCAAACACCGTAATGGACGCCAAGGTAGCTGCTTGAATAAATGAAGGGTGTGGACTAAAGTCTTTAAGAACGTCTGCATGTTGATGTGCTTCAAGTAGAAACTGCGGTGACTTGGAAAGAAAATTAATGATTATGAGGATAATGGAAAGACAAGTCTTCACGACGCTGGTCTAACTTGGATTATGGCCTTGCTTGCAACTCCTGCTGATGGAAAGAAGTGGAGCGTAGTGATTGTTTTAAAGGTAGCAAGTTTTTTTCAGGTCTTCATGGGTAAAGCTGGGGATATGGCCTTCTCACATGTTCAATACTTCTAATTGCTTAATGAATTAGTCATATTAAAAAGGATTTTTGAAAAAAATTTTTATTAATTTTTATTTACGTTTTATAAGCTAAATCGGTTTTCTTGGATTTGAATTGCTTGGTTATATTTGTTTTTAAAGCAGTTTTGATTCGTTAAAATTATAAAATAGCTTTTTTATGTTGTGTTTTTGAAAGTTTAAATCTATTGTTATACTTTTGGAGTATGTGGGTTGGCCATATCTTGCGAAACCCGTGAGGATCCAATTTCTGTTTTTGATACCTGCTTTTTTCACTCCTCCCACTTTCTGAAGAGCAGGGAGTGGTTTGTTTGTTGTTTTTTCGTTATAAATTTTCATGGATTTTTATTGTTGTTTTGCACCCTCTTTTCATAATAATTTTCATAGTCATTCACTTTTATTAGATATATATATATATATATATATATATATATATCAACTTTTGAACGGAGGGTGGTTTCGGGGTCTGGGGGTCATGATCGATGAAAATATACCAAAATTTTTTGAAATCGCTTTCCTCCGAACGGCTGCAATAGGTAGCTTTTTGTAATGAAAGCTACCTAAAATATAAAGCAGATTCTAAATTGGTAGAAGAAATGGCCAATAATATTATAGAGGAGAGAAAAAATGAGGAAGCGAAGGTACTAGAACTTGAAAAATTAAAACTTTAAGGTACAAAATTAGAGCTTGAGTTGGCTAAGGCCCGAGCAGAAACCAAAAGTGAAAAATTAAATGATTTCCAGAAGGGAGAAAGCATAGAATCTTTAGACTCTCTCATTAAAAGTATAAGAACACTTACAATCAAAATTCCGTCTAGACCGGAAGGTTGGGGGTTTTATTCGTCTTTAGAAAGGGCCTTCATTTCAAAAAATGTCCCAGAAAAGTATAAATCGGAAATTCTTCTAAATCTGTTTGGGGAAAGGGCAACAAATGTTATTACATATATTAAGGATGGGGAATTAGAAGACTATTCAAAGGTGAAAGCTATAGTACTTAGAGAATTTGAGCCAACTCCCCAAACTTGTTTAGAACATTTTAGAAAAGCACAACGTCAACCCAATGAAACGTATGTACAGTTTGCATCCCGATTAACAACGAGTTGGGATTATTATTTAAAATTGAGAAATGTGACAGATTTTGAAACTTTAAAAAAGTTAGTGATTTCTGATCAAATTTGTCAGACGCTTGATAAGGATGTTAATTGTTTTATAAATGTTAGACAAGGAGATTCTTGGTTTCACCCAATTCAGTTATCTAGGGAGATATATTTATATTACACATCAAAGGGAAAGCCTGTGGTTGATAATTCTAGGTCGAATAATAAAAATAATTATTCCAGGCCAGTTTCTAAAGTTTTTCTAACTGATGTAAAAAATTCTAAATGCATTTTGTCATGTAATGAAAATCATCCTTTGCATAAATGTCCTGTTTATAAAAATATGTCAGTGAGTGATAGAGTTGAGCTAGTAAAGACAAAAAATCTTTGTTTTAACTGTCTTATGAATCATAAATTAGTCGATTGTAAATCTAAAATCTCGTGTATTATTTGTAGGAAAAGGCACAATGTAACTTTGCATTTTTCTCGCGAACAAAAAATAAATAAAGTTGAAAACCAAAAGGTAATTTCACAGGAAATGAGTCATATAAACAAAGGAGGTAATAAATCTAATTTGGATGTTTCGGCTCCAGTATTTCAGCCTTTCCCAGCTAATAATCAAAACAGTTTATTTTCAACGACATGTAATTTGGCTAATGAGTTGAAAGCTGTGTTACTTAGCACATTTGTTTGTTTAATAAGAGATAAATTAGGCAATTTTCATGAAGTATGAGGTTTATTAGACGCTGGAGCAAACTCTAACTTTATGAGTAAAAGGTTAGTAGATAAACTTAGTCTGAAAAGGGAAAATACTAACATTTCTATTTCAGGCATAAATAATTTATCGTTGAATGTTAGATCTAGGGTTAACTCAACTGTTTCAAATAGAGATAAGGATTTTCATTTAAAATTAGACTTTTTAGTCGTTCCAAAAATTACAGAATTTACGCCGTCTAGGCCGCTTAAGACTTCTATCCCGTTATTAATTAACATCAAATTAGCCGATGAAAAATTTAATGTCCCAGGCCCGATTGATTTGATTTTAGGTGCAGAAAATTTCTATGAATTTTTAAGGTAAAATTTATCCACAAACATTAAATACTAAAATTGTGTTACAAAACAGTGTATTCGGGTATATTGTCAGTGGAAGCCTTCCGGCTATGGGTGAAAGTAATATACATTGTGGGTTAATTACAGATAATTTGGAATTAGAAAAAAATAATTAGAGAGTTTTGGGAACTAGAAAACATAGAGAGAGAGAGTCTGAGATTTCCAAAACTAAGGAAGCAGAAATTTTTGAAGAACATTTTCTAAAAAATTATTCTAGAACTGAAAATGGACAATATATGGTGAAAATGCCGCTAAATGAAGATCCATCTTGTCTTGGCGAATCAAAACAAAAGTGAATGAATATTTTAAATTCATTATGGAAGCGCTTAGTTAGAGAACCTAAAGTTAATGATCTTTATAAAGCATTTATGGAAGAATATCTAAGTATGGGTCACATGGAAGAAATGATAGAATCTGAAGAGCCAGAAGTCACTTATTATATTCCACATCATTGCTTATTCCGTACAGAATCAAGTAGTACACCATTACGAGTCGTGTATAATGCCAGTTCCTTAACTTCTACAGGGAAATCATTAAACCGTTTGCAGTTTAACGGAGTAACAATCCAAGATGAGTTATTTTCTATAATGTTGTGATTTCGAAAGCATCAGTTTGTTTTTGTAGCTGATATTAAAAAAATATATCGTATGATATTAATACATCCGAGTCAACGTGATTTATTACGAATAGTATTTAAACCTGAGGTGAATGAGCCAGTAAATGTGTACAGGTTATGTACTGTGACTTGCGGCACAACTAGTGCTCCTTTTTTACCTACAAGAACCTTAATCCAATTATCCAGAGACGAAGGAAATGAATTTCCTTTAGCTTCGAATGTGTTGTTGCAGGATGTGTACATGGATGACATCCTAACAGGATCAGATGATTTAGACACAGCCAAGGAGATTCAGCAACAACTAATATCTTTGTTAAGTAGAGGAGGCATGGATCTCCATAAATGGACAGTAAATAATTTTTCTCTTTTGTGCAATAATTCAGAATCTGAATATTCTTTTTCTAATGAGACAAAACTTTGGGAATATTGTGGACGCTTCAACCAGATTGTTTTGGGTTTAACTTAATTATCGAGCAAAGCGAATTATATACTAAACGATCAGTCTTGTCACAAATTGCTAGAGAATTTGATCCTTTGGGTTTGATAGGTCCAATAATTACAAGGGCCAAGGTGTTTCTGCAAAAATTATGGTTGCTGAAAATAGATTGGTGTGATTATCTCCCAATGAAAGAAAATAAAGAGTGGAATGATTTTCTCACTTCCTTAAAGAGCGTAAATCTGATCAGTGTCCCTAGATGCATTCTTATTGATCAGTCTATTTGTGTAGAACTACATAGATTTTCCGATGCATCTGAAATTGCTTATGGAGTAAACATTTACGTGAAATCTACTAATTCTTGTGGTGATTCTGCTGTTAAGCTACTCACTAGTAAATCCAGAGTAGCTCCTCTAAAGCATGTCACTATCCCGCTTCTTGAACTTTCTGCTGCAGTCCTGCTATCTAAGTTAACAAAGAAGGTGTTAAGTGCCTTAAAACTAGAAATTTCTAAAACTTATTTTTGGACAGATAGCACCATTGTACTTGCATGGTTAAAAAAGGAGTCAGACGATCTTAAGACGTTTGTAGCGAACAGGATATCGATTATACAAGGTTTAACTTCGGTTGAACAGTGGCATTACGTACCTTCCAAGCAAAATCCTGCAGACCTTATTTCTAGAGGTATAGATCCAGGGTTCGCAAAAACCCGGGTTTTTTTGAAAAAACCCAACCCACATGGGTTTTTTCGGGTTTTTTCATGAAAAACCCGATTTTCCCCGGGGAAAATCGGGTTTTTTCAAAAGTACAATATATGCGATATTACATTATTGTATACTATATTATATATACTATACATAAAAAAATACATTGTTCCCTTATATATACAATATAATTGTAATGCTATTTTACAAGTTATAAATTGTATAAGTTATATGAATTTAAATTAAGTGTCAGTGTTTCTCACAAATTAGTTTTAAATATAATAGAAGATATAAAATTGTTAATTTGCTTTAAAATCAAATGATGAATAGAATATTAATATTTAAAATATATAAGCAGGAAGAAAAAAAGGGGTAAACTAGTCGGATGTGCCAATCCAAAAACTTTCCTCTATCTCATGCATGTTAATAATTCAAAATTCGCTATCACAGTGCCACGCCCATCACGAGGATTGTAAAATATAGGTTCGTTCAATTGGATGCATTTAACAAGGAGATGTAAGTATCACACTGTTTCAAACAAATCATTGAATTTTGGAACCCACCCTGTTAGATGTCCACAACCAAAATTTCAGGGACCCGGAGCCGGAGCGCTCCGGAGCTGTGTTTTCCCTGGAGCTGGAGCTCTAAATTTTCCCCAGCTCCAGGGCTCCTTTAGTTTTTAATATTCTTTTAAATCTATTTTTTTTCAGTCTTTTAAATTTCTAGGCTTAAAATATTTCAATTACAATAGAAGATCTTTATAACGCGATTCTATATAATGCAATTCTTCATATAACGCAGAACTTCTCAGATGTAAACAATGAATTTTGCAGGTAAGAAGCACCTGAAATCCCACATCGTAAAAATTGCTGCTCTCTAGAAAACTACATTTGATACATGAATTCAACTTTATCTCCTTAATTCAAAACTTTTTAATGAAAAAAAATTGCTATTATTACAATAAATATTATATTTTTGGAAATGAGTAATATAATGAATGATTGGGTCCAGGTATAGTTGGACCATGTTTATAAAATAAACAATATAGAATGATCATATAATGCAAAAATTTATAATTTGGATAATTCCTGGTGACAAGAAGTGCAGTATAAAGATACTCTAATGTATTTTGGTATGTTTCAGATTTATATGGTCGTGTTTATAAGGTAAATTTAATGATGTGTGAAATGTGATCCATATAATGCAAAGTTCTATATAACGCACAAACTTGCATTTTTAGGTTTGCATTATAAAGATCTTCTACTGTACATCATTATTCAGTATTTTAATTATATCATTTTTGGCTTTTATTATTATTATTAGAGAAGGAAACCTTCTCAAAACATGGTAACACTACTTTTCTTCTACTTTCTACTTGAACTAAGTGACAACACTATTCGAAAACAAATATGGCCGCCTGTTGTTTACATGTGTAGTTGTACAATTTTGGCTGTTTGAAAAGTGTAGAAGAAATTTAAGATTTTTGTGTTTAAAATTCCACCAAACTTTCTATTTTAAAAGCAAAAGCTAAAAGATGTCATACTTTCTGAACAAGCATTTGAAGTTTGATGAGAAGAAAAATGCATTTTGTCAGATCTTTAATGAAGGTAGAACATATTTGTGAGCAAAAAATTAAACGTGTAAATTAAAATCTGCAACTCAAAAGCGCAAAGTCGGAGCCGAGTTGGAGCCGGAGCCACAGTATTTTCTCTAGGAGCGGAGCTGGAGCATCAAAAATTGTTCGGCTCCGGGTCACTGCAAAATTTCCAACCCAAACAGTATAAAATCAACACCTGTTATTCAATTTACATCCAAGTCTAATAATGCATGAAAATGAAACAGAATAAGTTTGATTAAATTACGTGTTTAGTTTTTGAGATATAGATTTTGCAAAAATCGTGAAAAATGCAGCATACCAACACTACCTGCTGCGCAATTTACATCTGAACCTAATCAGTAACAGCTTATGTCAATGTCTAATTGAATCTGAAGTTTGATGAAAATCCATGCATTAATTCTTGAGATATTGCAGAAATGATACAAAATGCAGCACAACAGAGCCACTGTTGGGTGATATTCATCAAAAACTAATCACCACCAGTTTATATCAAGGTCTAACTGTATCTAAATTTTTATTCAATTCCGTACATTAGTTCTTGAGATAAGAGTTATTGCTGAAATCGTGAAAAAATGTAGCATAACAGCGCTACCTGTTGGGCGATATACACCAAAACTTGATAAGCAACAACTTAACTTGTAACTGAATCTGAAGTTTGATGAAAATCCGTGCATTAGTTCTTGAGATAAAGCTATTGCAAAAATTGAGATAAATGCATCATAGCAGCACCATCTGTTGGGCAATATACACCAAAAACTAATCAGCATCAGTTTACATCAAGGTCTAACTGAATCTAAGTTTTGTGAAATTCTGTGCATTAGTTCTTGAGATAGAGCCCCACAAAATTTTTGTCACATACAGACATTTTCTAAAAACCATCAAATCGTCTTCAGGACATTTTTAAAACGTATAAATCCGTCGTAAACTGGAAGTTGAAATTTTTCACAAATTAAATACTTTCTTCTTGTAAAGATAGAAGAAAGTAAAAATAGATATCTTTTATTTTCATGAATATAGTTCATTTGAATTTTTTGTATAAAGACATTCTTATGATATGCCTTTACCTATAATTATGTACTACGTATGTTGCCTACTATGTTCTATGTTAGTAAAGTATTTCAATGTGCTAAAATACATTTTTATTTTACTTCATGTGTTTATGTAATGGCTTTTATGTATTAATTTTTTTTTCAAAATTCACTGAAATGACTTAAATTTATTAAATGTTTGTTGTTTAAAATTTTAAATATTTCTGAAAATTGAAAAAACCCACATTATGGGTTTTTCAGTGGGCTTTTTCAAGTGGGCCCATTCTGAAAAAACCCAGCGGGTTTTTTCGAACTGGGCCCAGCTTTGCGAACCCTGTATAGATCCCATCAAGATTCAACAGTGTGATCTGTGGTGGTTCGGTCCAGCATTCCTACAATAGCCTGAGGTGGTCGAGTGTCCTAATAGCAATCCTGCTAAAACCAATGAGCTGTTTTTGAGTGAATTGAAATCACCATCAGTGACTGAAGTATGTGCCTTAGTTAACACTCTTGAATCTTTAGACATCATTAATAACTGTTCTTCGTTCATCAAACTACAAAGAGTAGTAGCATGGTGTAAAAGATTCATATATAACTGTAGAAACCCTTTATATCCTACAGCTGGAACTTTATCTAGCAGTGAACTCTCTCAGTTCTTATTGTGCATTGTAAAGAACATTCAAAGGACTTCATTCGTGAAAGAAATCCAGTGTTTAGAAAGGGGTACTGCTATCCCTAACAATAGCAATCTGATAAACTTGTGTCCATTTTTAGACAGTGATGGCTGCATTCGTGTTGGTGGCAGACTGAAAAACAGTAACTTATCCGATCGCCAAAAATTTCCTATGATTATCCCTGCAAAACATAATTTTACATTTTGTGTTATTAATTATTTTCATGTTTTATATTTTCATGCAGGTTCAGAAACCACAATGTCTCGCATCCGAACTAAATTTTGGATTTTAGCTGGCAGAAATGTAGTTGGAAAAATCCTTTTTAATTGTATTATTTGTAAGAAAATTAATTCTAAAAATTCGCAGCAACAGATGGCTGATTTGCTAGCAGCAAGAGTAACGGTATCCAGAGTATTTACGCGCACTGGATTAGACTACTGCGGTCCTTTTGAGATAAAAAATTCAACAGGTAGGAGTAAACAGGTAAAAAAAGGTTTTAATTTGTATTTTTGTGTATTTTACTACAAAGGTCTTGCATTTTGAAATTGTCAATGATTTAACAAGTGCAGCATTTTTAGCAGCACTTAAACGATTTATTGCGAGACGAGGCAAACCTTCTGATATCTTTAGTGATAATGGCCGAAATTTTGTTGGTGCCAATAAATAATTAAGAGCAATTCTCAGATATTTATTTAAGAATAAAAGTGAGGAGGAAATTCAAAATTATTTAGCTAATGAAGGAATTAAGAGGCATTTTAATCCCCCTTCAACCCTTCACTTTGGAGGTTTATGGGAGGCAAGTGTTAAATCACTTAAATATCATTTAAAGCGTGTGTTAGGTAAAACTATTTTAAGGTATTAGGAATTCTTGACTCTTATTATTTAAATCGAAGCTGTTCTTAATTCTCGTCCACTCTGCCCTCTTTCAAATGATCCAAATGATGTTGAAGCTTTGACACCTGCTCATTTTCTTATTGGCTCATCTTTAATGGCCTTACCTGAACCGAATTATACTGAAATCCCTATGAATAGGTTGAGCAGGTGGCAATTAGTTCAGAAATTGACACAACATCTTTGGAAAAAATGGTCATCAGAATATTTAAATAAGCTCTTAAATAGACAAAAATTGCATAAAGGAAGGGTAGAGATAAAAGAGGGAGATTTAGTTTTAATAAAATTTCCTGATAATTATAGCCCTTTAAAATGGCATTTGACAAGAATTGTTAAAATCCATCCAGGCCAAGATGGTATAGTTAGAGTTATAACTTTATGTGGCACATTATGGCACATATAATGTGGCACATATATATGGCCAGTGGCTAAAATTGTTGTTTTGCCTCATGTGAATGAAACCACATTAACTACTTGAATTCATACATTTTACTTTAATAAAGCGAAACTTTTGTAGTGTAGTGTTATTATATTTTTGTGTTTATATTTGTAAATTTAACATTTCACTTAGTGTATATGCTGAGAAAAAATTTGTATTATTGAGATTGTATTCTAAATTGATTTTTTCTAAATTGTATTTATAGTATTGAATGTTTGAAACATTCAAGGCCCGGCTGTATGTTGTCGTTTATAAGCGCCATCTATGTGGTTTGTTTTGAAACTTGTGAGTTGGATTCGAGACACCGATCCGAGGAGTAGTGTAAATATCGGCTCTCGTTCAATTTATTGTTTTGTGAATTAAAATTTAATTAGTAATGCAGTGCGCTAGTTTTATTTATGGTGAGTTGTGTGCAGTGATTATTTGTAATTGAGTTGTTGGCGGAAACAGTATGATTTTTGAAACATTTCTGCAGTGCCACTTCATCTTAAAAACCTGCTAAGTAATATGTTGTATAAATAAAGTTAAATTTGCCTTTATAAAACTTGTCGAAAAAATAGTTAGGTATGGACAAAAATATTTAGAAATAAGCTATTTAAAAAAAAAAAAAAAAAAAAAAAAAAATATATATATATATATATATATATATAATCTTCCTCACAAGATTGTTTCTTATTTTCGTGATTTCTAGCAAACATGTATTGTGACCATTACATGCACCGCGGCGAGCGGCCTCTTTTAATCTGCAGCCCTTTATCCTTGTACTTATTCCGACTCATTTGCACAAGCAAGGTTCGTAGGTCCCCAGCTACGTCCCGAGTAAAAGACATTCTAGCGAAAACCAGATTGGAAAATAAATTGAAACTGGACAAATTTAAAAGTGAAATTGCACAAGTTAAAGACACAGAAAACCGGGCGAAGCTGCCGATCGACCCCTGCTGCGCCGAGCTTATTATTTGCGTACTATCCGCATTGAGTTAATCTTATGTATACACAAAAATTTTATTTGCAGTTAACACGAAAACCGGCCAAACTCTCAATGACTTCAACAAGAAAGGATATATAAATCAATACATATTTTCACCAATTATTAATTAATAATCTATAATTTAAATTCTTGTAAAACTTTTTAAGTATTAAAATAGCAAATATGCTCATTTACATTCAGATAAGTAGTGATTTGCATCTGAAACAAGATTTCTAAGTTTTTATTTAAGACACTGGCTACCAAATACGATTCAATAACCAAGAGGAGAATGACACTAACTAAATAGCATTAAAGTGAACACAACCCACACCGAAAAAAATATTGACAACATTATTTGAAATGAACCACGGTCAAGTCGGTTTGTGTAAAAACGACTTACAGAGGCTGATCTTGTACTCTGATATATATTTTTTTAAATCTCACTGTTCTCAAGAACGAATAATTTGAGGCACAATAGACGATGGTATATTAAAATATTTAAAATGTTATTTGAAACAAAATATGCGATGATGATATAAAAAAATAAGTATCGCTGTAAACATTAATAGCACGTTGTAACTTCGTGGCAATTAGACAAATTTTGAGATTTTTAAAACTTCTAAATTAAAAAAAAAAGATATGAAAATGGACAAAAAATTTAAACATTAATTTTAGATCATTATGAAATTGAAGCGAAATGCGTTATATCATGCGCGATCATGCATTAATAAGGTTGGTAAAACCATACGTAGTAATATACACTATATGGTGACATTTGCGATTTTAGATTCTGAAACTAGAAATACTTTACAAACATTAAAGAGGTTTAAGCATATGAAGACCATGTTTAACGACATACTTTACAGTGAAGGTTTAATAATGTTTAACAGGGTTCGTACGGGTCCTTGAATTTCCAGACTAAGAAAATCTTCAAAACCAGTATTTTCTTATGTAATCTTATCTCATTAACTAATGCGAAATTACGTCCGCTTAAACTAGAGTTATTTTTGCATAGAAAAATTCTGATATTTGGCCTTGAAAATAACGGTACCCGCACGAACCATGTTTAATGAAATTTGAAGTTTTGTGTGAAAGAATTTTTTACTACCCATGGAGAATAATAAAATTTTAACTATATAACTGAATTCATATTAAAGTATTTGTCGAATTTCGTAAAAATTCAGAAAGATACCCGACTGAATTACGGCTGAATTCCGTGTGCATTTTTTGAATGGTAGCCGAAAACTAACTAAATAAAAAAAAAACTACCATTTTTTATTTAATGACTTCCAAATTAAATCACTGTCAACGTGAAGCTTTGCGATAGATTAATTTTAATAATTCATTTTTTTTTGTTTAAAGGTCCTCGTACTGAAGATTCTTCCAAGAAGAGCTAAAACATCAATAAAGTAGTCGGATATGCTAATCCCAAAGCTTTCTTCTATCTTATTCATGCTAACACTTCAATATCCGATTCACGCTGCCAAAATTAAATGACAATCCATAACCATCATGAGGATTTGAATGTTGCATACCTTTAAAAAGGAGATATAAGCATCGCATTTTTAAAACAAATAATTGAATTTAAGCAACCATCCATTCAGTTGTTTACAACAGAAATTCGCAACCCAAAGAACATAAAAGGGACATATTTTGGGCAGTATATACCCAATACTAATAAGGAAATATTTATGTGAAACTATAATAGAATATCAAATTTGAATATATTGCGTGCATTAGTTTTAGACGTATAGCTATCGGGAAAATCGTGCAGCATAGCAGCATAGAATTGCACGTCCCCTCTTATATGATTTACACGACAGCCTAATCTTAAAAAAAAAAAATGTATGTCAAGGTCTAACAGAATATGACATTTGATGGAAATCCGTGCATTAGTTCTTGAAATATGACTGCCACTAAAATCATGTAAAGCCTGGAAAAAGCTGTTGGGCGATATTCCTAATCAGCAACAACGTATCTCAGTCCGTAACTGAACCTGAAATTTGATGAAAAACCGCGCATTATTTCATGAGACAGAGTAATTTGGGATATCGTAAAATGGGCAATGAACGCCATCGCTTGCACGATTTACACAAAAACCTAATCAGCAATAACTTATGTAAACGTCTAATTGAACCTGAAGTTTGATGAAAATCCGTGGATTAGTTGTTAAGATAAAGCTATTGCGGTAATCGTGAAAACTGTACCATAGCAGCACCGCCTGTTGTGTAATTTACACCAAAAACTAATCGGAGACAATTTTATCAACGTCTAACTTAATCTAAAATTTTCATCAATTCCGTACATTAGTTATTGACTCTTTCAAACGGAGGCCGTATTTCGTCTACACTAATGGAACTCCGCATAACACTTTAGTTGAATAAATCGATATCAATTTTGGAAAGAAATTGAATAGGTTATCAAGCTTACGAAACTAAACGAAACAAATCTTATCTTTAATTATTTAATACATACGCAATAAAAGCTTGTTAACCCTTTACTGCACCTCGTGCCACATCTGGTGCATACCTAAAAACATTATAATTTTCATTATGTGCCTTGAATTTGGCAAATACGATCGCTGTCCTTCATCAGGAACAATCCAAAGGATGAAATAAACGTATTTTGTCCATGTCTGATGGCTGTATTTGACAAAAAGTTAGTATTTGCAAAAAATTAGTAAAGCAATTTCGTTCATGCTGTTAATGTAGTTTTTTTTTTTTTTTTACTGAACTAGGGGGCTCTGCCCCCTACGAGCTACGCTCGTCAACCCCCGTTCAGACACCGCAGACTCTAATAGCACGCTAATTTGATCGCCTTTAAAAAGATTTCGGAAGATTGAATTATAATTTGAATCTGACAATTATAATCTGACGTAATTTTCACCAAACTTTTCTTTCTCTTTTTAATATTCACGTCAAAATACTTTTGTTAGAAATGAAATATTATGATCATCTTAAAACGTCAAGTAAATGTCTCGCGCAATTTTTAAATTAAAACTGTTTTGCAATATTATTTTTTGTTCATTTTACGTAATAAGTGTAATATGACGTAAATTCTCCTATTTAGGACTTCTAACGCATGTTATTGAATTTATTATTTTACAATATTCTTTCTCATTTAAAATTCACGTGTAACTATATTTTTTATGACGTAATTTTCAATGAGTTCCTGCTTTTTATATTTTTTGTTTATAATAGTCATGTGTAAAATAAATTTTTAATTTGAAGCAAACATTACTGTTTGCGCTGTTTATACAGCTGGCAACAGTTTAAATTAATACAATTTTCTAAAATTTGTAAAAAATATCTCTCGAAATGCTCAAAATTTGAATTTAAAATAGAAATAAAACCTCGAAAAATTATTCAAATTAAAAAAATAACTGCAATCTGCACACCGGGAAATTCTGACGCATAAAATGATCTAAAAATGATTAAATTCCTATGTACAGTTTTTGCTCCTATAAAACTTTTTTAATGGAACGATTTTGTCCAACTTTGGCATTAAATATCTCTTAAAATAATTCTTCGATTTGAAAACTGTCTGCATCAGCGTGTTTATCAAACATTTTTCTATAACTCTACCGATTTTCATATTTTTGTATGCAACAGTTTTTTTAATATTAACGAAGAAAGACCTCCGGTCACAAAAAATTCAAAACCGGCGGCGGCGGTGACAGCGGCAGTTACTTTTTTTTAAGAATAGAGAGATATTTAAAAATAGTAATATAAAAAATGTTGCAGTGTGTTAACACTAGAACGGCGGGAAATTTTGCTCAAGTTTTATAAAAATATTTCACATCAGAATTTTTATTTAGAAATATTTAACTTATTTATTTAAGTTATTTTTGGGCAGCATATATTAATCTTATATTATAAAAAAAATTCTGGTTCGAATCGAAATGTTTTCATTCGGCAAGGGTCAAAATGACCCCTCGCCGCCGTTCTAGTGTTAAGCAGATAAAATTAATTAATTTAAGCTCATTTATTTGCAAAATATAGCAATACAATATTTTAAAACCCTAATTGTGTACATACGGGAAACACCATAAAATATCACATTTTAGCTGAAAACTTGATTTTTTTTTTTTTTTTTTTTTTTTTTTACAATTTCCACATTATTAGGCCAATATATAGATTTCATTTTTTTTTTTTTTTGTAAAAATAGAAAATTTCATACAGTGAAGGGTTAATGAAAATTTGTTAATAAAAATAAAAAAAGGACGAATAATGTATTCACAGAAACTGCTGTAATTACAGATTTTTACTTTAACCCTCCGTCTACCAGACGGGTCCATTGGACCCGACAGGTACATACAAAATATTCATTCAAACCAGAAATTTCTTTAAAATAAACTAAGTATATAAACCAGACAAAAATAAGGTAAATAAATAAGTTAAATAGTTTTAAATAAAAATTCTGGTGTAGAACGTTTTATTAAAACTTGAATAAAATTCCCGGTAGATCTAGGGTTAATTAAATTAGTCTCTAAATTTTCTTTGAGACAAATGAGCTTATGATATTTTTACCACACCATTTTCCGGGAAAAAAGTATATTTGTTTATTTTGAAAAGCATTGTCATCGAATTTAATGCAGGCTTTGAGAAATAATAATTACCAAAATGCCTTAATCTATATTTAAGTTATTTAGAATGTTAATAGTTTAAACTTTAAAGAATTCTGATTTAAGTAATTTTCTGCATAATCAATAAGATTAATTGCACTTTAATGTACTTTCTAGAAACAACATTTAATTTAGATTTGTTACAACATTAGAAATAGTCTAGAACGCTGGTTGTCAAATACATACATTCGTGCTCTTGAATTCATAGCTTGGCATAATTGAGAGGGAAATTAAAAGAGTGTCTACAAGTATTCAGAAATTATAAACGGAATATATATTTCCCAAGGAAGTAGCTATTGATTTATTTCAAATTATCAATACATTTATATTTATATTGCATATTTGGCACTCATTTAGCCAACACACACATATCGGGAGGTCAAAAAGTCCGTATAAACTTTAAAAATTCATAAAAACCGAAAAATTAAACAAAATAAAAAACTGTTTGCAGGATTAGCATCTATAGGTCACGGGATTTTTTTAAAGACAGAAATAAAAAAAAACAAACTCAAAAACAGCTGACAGAGGGCGCCGGTTCGTGAGATTTTTGTGGAACCATGCAATTGAAACTGTTATAAGAACTTGTGCTCCTAATCCAGAACTAGTTCATGTAAAATAACTTCACCAACAAAGATTTATCCTTCATGCTCAGCATCCTTGATCACACGGCTCACAACGGTGACTCAGTTCTGGATTAGGGGCGCAGGTTCTTATAACTGCATCATTTACATATAAATCGTAAGAACCAGCGCCATCTGTCTGCTGTCTTTTGAGTTATTTTTTATTTGTCTTAAAAAAATTCCCATGACCTATGGATGCTAATCCTGCAAACAGTTTTTCATTTCGGTTATTTTTTCGGTTTTTATGATTTTTTAAAGTTTATACGGACTTTTTGCTCACACGGTATATATATATATATATATGACCTGTGGCAACAGTCTGTAAGAGACGACGGCAGCGCCACGAGTCGGCGTAGAAGAATACCTTTTTAGAACATTTGACAGACGCGGGAAAAGAAGGTAAAGAGATGGTTGCAAAATACCAAGCTCTCAACGACGTTTCATTAAGACGCATTAAGACGAATGAGTGTTTAATTTCATTAATGTTCTACTTAATTGTAATTGTATATAGTGTAAATAGTTCATTTAATATATTTAATTCTTAAAGTTAGCAAGTGTTATTATTCGAGTATGAGTCTCCTTTTCCCCGTCACATGGGGGTTCGGCCGGGATTGGATTATTTTTGTTTTCAATTCTCTACCCTAGACAAGACAAGTATCATTTTTATAACGACGCCAAAATTCTTTCAGAAAGTAAGCCGGAGCTGTAAATTTATAAAGATCATGTCGTGTGTGAAGAATACAATTTTTTTTTCTACAGCCTTGGCGACTGGCCAACTCTTCAGTTATTTTGAATATAACTGTTGAAATAACTGCAGCAATATATTATTCCAAGCTGGAAATAAATTGATTCATCTTTTTTCAACGACAGAAATTAGTGGATGAGTACTGTTTACTGTTTTTTTTCTTTTCATCATGATTTTAAATGACATTCCAGTCATCGCTTTTGCATTGAAAAACGAAAAGACGTTCTTCCTTTCCGTTATTGTACATATTGTGTGGTGCTTCAAGAATATGAGAAAAAAAAAGAAAGATAAATTCAAGAATTCGTCTTTCTACAAAATATTTTCTTTTGTGTGCTTCTTCTTTTTTTCATCAACTGTGTTTACATCAAGAATAATTTTAACAAAAAGTTAAAATTTTGTTTGTGAAATATTGTGATTCAACTATCCCCGAGATGTCATTTTTTTTGTTTTCTTCAATGCTGCTGCTGAAAAGTGTGTTCCGTAAAGTATTGTGGGTTTTTTTTTGTTTTTTTTTTGTTTTTTTTTTGTTTTTTTTTTGTTTTTTTTTTTTTTGTTTTTTTTTTCTGTGAACTACAAAGACATTTTTTTTTACTTTTTTGTGCTTTGCATAAAGAACTTTAGAACTGTGCTCCATTTTTTTTTTGTTATATGAACATTCTGCGACTTTATTTGATTACAGACTCTAATTTTTTTTTCTGCGTGAAGTTTCAATTTTTTTTTTTTTTAAAGGAAGAAGACGATTAGAAGATGCCGATTTGTGTTTTTTTTTCTTTCTGTTTTTCAGACGTACCACTTTAAGACGTATATATATATATATATATATATATATATATATATATATATTCTTTTTTTTTAAGACGAGTATGAAGTAAAGACGAGTACGAAGTAAAGACGGGTACGATTTAAGACGAGTACCATTTAAGACGGATACGATTTAAGACGAGTACCATTTAAGACGGGTACGATTTAAGACGAGTACCATTTAAGACGGGTACGATTTAAGACGAGTACCATTTAAGACGAGATGGAAGACGAAATGCCAACCGGCATTGACGACGATTTTCATTTTTTCTCTCTTTATTTTTTTTCTGTTTTATTCTGTGTAATTTTTTTTTAAAGATACGGTATTTTTTTTTTAAAGTTTGTGTTTAAGTGTATGGTGCGCACGAGGTCGTGCGTATCAGGATGGACGAGTGTGACCTGTGGCAACAGTCTGTAAGAGACGACGGCAGCGCCACGAGTCGGCGTAGAAGAATACCTTTTTAGAACATTCGACAGACACGGGAAAAGAAGGTAAAGAGGTGGTTGCAAAACACCGAGCTCTCAACGACGTTTCATTAAGACGCATTAAGACGAATGAGTGTTTAATTTCATTAATGTTCTACTTAATTGTAATTGTATATAGTGTAAATAGTTCATTTAATATATTTAATTCTTAAAGTTAGCAAGTGTTATTATTCGAGTATGAGTCTCCTTTCCCCGTCACATATATATATATATATATATATAGAGAGAGAGAGAGAGATGTATTATTAAATATATATACAATTTTTCTTCACATCAAGATAATAAGATGCAAACACATTTCTGTCATTATTACAGTTATTTAAAATAAAATCATGAAATTTGGGAAATCTGCTTGCCAATCGTAATTTTTTTAGCATGATTAGCTAAAAATTTACAAGTAATTACATATTTTTCAAATAAGCCAATGGGTTGTAATAATAAATAAATTTAATATTTTTAAACACCAAAGATTGGCTCATATCTATATTCTCTATCTATCTATATTATAAAGGACAAACGTGTCTGTGGGAAACGCTGTCGTCATTTTGATATTGGAAAAATCAGGAGGTTATACTTTGATTTTATTGTTGTTGTTGTTGTTGTTGTTTTATTTAACTTTTAAAGATCGCGCATTTTAAATTTTTGCACCATAAAGTGGAGAAAAATATTTACTTACAACTGCATTAAAAAAATGAATTGAAATTTGTTTGAAAACAGTATTGCAATTTTATCGTTATTTATGTTTTTTTTAAAATAACTTTTAAGAATCATTATTTTCATTTATCTATATCACATTCAGACGATTATGAAGGTTCTTTTGCACTTAAAGTAATATAAATAGTTCAGTATTTACTACGGTCTGATATTCTATAACGAAATTAAAACTTCATGAGTAAACTAAAATAGTATTAATCAAACACCAATTTAACAGGAATGTTATAGAATGATGCAATTAAACAACATAAATGATTAGAATTAAAAAGGACCGCTGTAAGTAATGAAATCTTTGGCCATTTCTTTGACTATTAGCGCATTCGAAATTATCGCTTTTAATAGATGTGAAAATTTTTTGAAATTCAAAATTGATACTTTTCAAAAGAAAATTATTTTTTGGTGCTGTTAGTGGACAGTTTAAAAAATATATATATACTAATACCAAAATGTTTTTCCTTATATTCTCTAACCCGGTATGCTCGAATGGAATCCGCTAGTTCCTGTAAAATACAAAGCACTGTTTTGTTGAAATGATTATTTTATTTAATACTTCAAAATTGGAACTCTCAAACACTTCAAATTCAAACACTCGAATTAAGACATTTTGCATACAATTTTTATCACTCACAAATTGTTCTGTGCAAGATCTGCATCTTAAACGGCAGTTTGTATGTTATGTTGTGATAAATAACTTTATTCGAAAACCTTGTAATGTTTTAGTCATTAATTTTAGTGATATTTATCATGCATTGCGAACACAGCGATAAGAGTTACTTCATTTTATACATGAATCATTCAGATATTCATGACACGCGTAGACGCATTTTGAAATATCATCCATTCATTTCTGCACCACATAATAAGTATAGTAGGGGGAATGTATTAAATAGCATTTTAAAGAATAATAATTTGATTATAACTATTTTATTACTGCACTATAAAATGCAGTCATAAATATACACCTTTAAGTTATCTGAGCTGGGAGCGTATAAGGGAAATTCTATTGCAGTATCAGGAATCAATATTTCAATAACATATGGTGTTATTTATGACGGCCAATTATCAACACGAGGCATATAGGTCCTAAGGGGAAGTGTATCCCCCTTGGGCTCTTTCTAAGGGAACCTGACTGGTATTTGCGCAAGATTTCCTGAGATGCAAAGAAAACCAAGAAAACTCCGAACGGTTAGGCTGACGGGCGCAATTGAGTTCGAAGCGAGTACCTCCCGTCTACCAGTTTCAAGAGCAGAACCTCTCCGCCTCTGGTGGGGCTTTTTATCATATTAAAGTAAAATATATCATTAAGATGGTTTTTTTTTTCAAAATAGTGGTATGAACAATGAAATTGCTTCAGTATGTTTCTATTCGAGAGCTCTTAAACAATAAAAAAAAGAAATATAGTTTAAATAGAAGCCAGTAGGTTTATTTCATTTTAAGTTTAACAAACAGGATTCAAGCTACGCTCGATTAAAATTAACTTTTTGATCAAATCGATATAACCATAAATTCTCGCTGTATTGTTGTCACAAAATATTTTATTTTACAACAGACTAGAAAATTTTTATGACTCCAAAAGGCAGTTCGTCCGCAAACTTTCGCCAAATTTGCCGACATTCTTTCATTTAGCACTAAGCAAATGTTGAGAAAGTTCTATGAACCCTGATTGCTTAATTTATGTTTCTGAGAATGTTCTAAGAACTGTGATATATTGAGCGCGTTCACGGACCGCACTCTGGGTTCCCCAGGTTTCCCCGTGGGGAACCCGAAGCGTTCAGTGCCGGCACCACGTGACTTTTTCCGAGTTTCCCGCAGCGTTCAGAGCCGGAGATCACCCGGATTTTGGAGAACCCACATTACCTGAAAAATTTTGTTGGGTAAAGTGATCACGTGGTAGAGAAATCTGATTTGTTTACCATTTTATAGATTAACTGTGATTGTTAATCGGAATCACTGTTTTGATCAGTTTTATCGCACATTGTTTCTGTTTTTTCATATTACAAAAATAATAATAAAAACATTTCTGGTCTAAGTTTAACTTTTAGATAAGTTAGAAGATAAATGTAAATTTTGCCTATGACAAATCTCCGATTCAGCCTAAAATGGCTAGCAAAACATGTGATACATATTTGTTTCGATAATATTCCACATAAAAATTAACTTTTGGAACAGTTTCCCATCTAAAAAAAGTGATAATTGAATCTATTTGCACTGTCGAAAGTGCGGCTACCGCCATGTTTGTAAATATAAATAAAAAAATCCCGCAACTTTACCCGAAAGCGTTCAGAGCCGTTTTTACCCAACCTTACACCGAGAAACCAGTATGACGTCATTCCCCATTTTCCGAGTTACCCGTGCTTCGGTCTCTGAACGCGCTCGTTAAGTCATGTATCACGGATGATATTGGGAATTTCTAAAACAAATTGAGAACTTCTTTCTTTGGACTCTGAAATCCACATTTTTCGTCAAATTGGCTATATATCGCCATTTTGCGATATATATATATTTTTCATTTAGCACCAAAGATGTGTTTTTACATTGATAATCTTGAAAATCGATTTTTACGCTAATTTCACCAATATTTCGCTAAATATAGCAAAATTTGGTGGGTTATTGATATTTTGCTACTTCGTTTATTTTTAGTCTTTCAACAACTGAATTATTATAAAACACATACTATAATATATATTAAAACACACATACACGCATAAATAACGCCTGCATTCAACAGTTAAAGGTATATATAAATATTATACAGACATACATAACAATAAATGCAATAAACCCAACTGGAATGAAAAATTAGCCAGAGACCGGAATCAAACCCGGGACCATAGTATACAAGACTTCTGCTTAGAAACTGCTCAGTGGTTAGAGAAGCAGTCTGGTATACTGTGGTCCCTGGTTCAATTCCTGGCTCTGGCTAATTTTTATATGTAGTCCCATCAGCCGTTTATGATATAGTCTCATCAGCCGTATCTACGGAATGAAAACTGCTACTGCATATTTCTTTATTTAAAAAAAGTCACACATATTTTTTTATTAAAACAAAAGTTACACATAGAAGAATAGTGTGGGTGTTGATGTGTTCATTTTGATGAATGTTTGTTCATGAAATTCGACTATAATACATGATCAATGGGAAAATACATTGACATAGTGAAACTTAGGTAGCCAAAATTCCATCGCTTCGAAAATTTCTGCATGATATACAGTTCTATGGCAGCTAGCAGTCTTATACCCATCAAGTTTTATGCCTTTATCTTCAAAGACTCATACTTTAATTTCTTTATTTGTTAATCAGGGAAACGAAGTATGGGCGTCTCTTTACCAGTTATGATTTTATAATAATTAAGTGTCCACCATCCCTAATTAAATTTACGATTTTTACTCATTCTGACACCCTTCTTTTTTGTGTTCTGTTAAATTAAGTGACCAAATAACTAACTGAGTATTTCACATGCTCTTTATGATTCATTTTGTGTATCAATGAGATCTAATGTATTGTAGTTGTTGTACTAATGTTGTAGATCCAATGTTCAGTTATTTCTATAGTAATTGGCAAGTACGACGATTTTCATTGAGTAACATGTTTTGTTAGACACATATTTTCGTTGACTACAACTGACAAAGCTTTTATCGAGTGTTGAACAACACGGAGATAATTTCGAACTCTTCTAATGTCTGTATATCATCTTAATATATTTGCATGAGATGAAGCTTCTTTTCCAAATACTTATTATACACGTTGGGAACATTGTTCTTGAGTTTACAAACATTTCAAATCATAGAAACGTTAGCTAGTTAATGCTCAGGCGTCAGTATTTCCATTGTTTCTTCTTTCAAATTTTCTTCTTGATAGTTTTATTGTAATTGTTTTCACCAATTTTAGTCTGCGAACATAAGGGAGTTTAAATTTATATTATATAATATTTTTGCCTAGAATTTTTTTGTTCATAACGCCTGCCTCTATCACAAAGCTTTCAATGTTATTTTCGTACATATTCTACATGTCTTCTTTTCATAAAATAAAATTAAGTTCGAACATCTACCATTATTTGTAGGCGCAGCAGCTTGAGAATATTTATGTTGTCTTAGCTCATCATAATATATCAAAGTAACTTTAATATTACGTTTTATATGCAATACATATTATAAGCAATTGTGAAATAATTATTCTCAAAATATCTGTTTGATTAAATATTTCTAGAACGTGCCCAGAGTTCTGGACGTTCTCTAGTAATTAAAATAAATGTTTCCTATACTACATATCTGACAATAAAGTATGCAACTATTATGTGAATTTCAATGAAACCGCCAATGTTTTAAAGATATTATGACACATATTTGCGTTGTCACGGTCAGGAGCATAATTACGCATGCATTTCAGTGAGAATACATATTTTGTGTTAAAGCGAAGTTTTCATAAATTTTTAATGAGTATCACTAGAGAGTATTTTGTGATACTCAGTATGACATAAAATGAGAGGACAATGCCTTCGACAATGCCTTTATTGTCGAAGTATTTATCATTTAAATATACCTTTTAGCAGGAAAACTTTGTTCACCAAAATATTAGGATATAATATTATATACATTTAACATAACACAGAGTGGATTAAACACAATTTCCTTTGGAAAAATTCATTCGAGAAATTAAATAAGTGAACATTTTTACAATTATTGTTAATAGAATTTTTTATTTTATTCTTTCGTTACAGTAAGAAATTATTGGATTCGAAAAAATATCGTTATGTGGTATTCAACGGATTTACAGGTTTTAAAAAGTCCTAAGCACGATTTGAAAGTTTTTAGAAGACGTCTGTCGGGGAGTTTGTGACTCTAAGTGGCACACATTTTGCTATCGCTTTATCTCAAGCGTAAATAGAAATAAAAGAAACTTTAGATACAATTACAGCTTGACGCTAATTAGTGCTGATTATGTTTTGGTTATGTTGGTCACATCAAGTTGGGCTGCTAAGCTGCATTTTCACGAATCCGCAATAGCGATTCCTTAAGAATTAATGCACAAAATTGTATCAAACTCAAAACATTTTTAAAAAAATGTATCAAAATATATTTTTTAGACATTCAAATAAATAGATCCTTTTTAAACTTGCGTCTATACTGCCTAACAGCTGTAGCAGCTATGCTCTGTTTTCCACTATTTACAGGATAACTATATCTGAAGAGCAAATCGATAGTCATTTAATTTTGATAACATACTTGATTTATTTTTGTTACTCTGAAAAAAACAGATAGATGTCTACCAAAATTTGCTATAATCACCAGCTAAAATATTCATAAAAACTTGCAAATCACCCAATATTCCTAAAAGCGTTCCTTTATCTTTAGAAACCTCAGAAAACAATTCATTTTTAAAATTTAAAGAAGAATCCATAAAACTAAATTTTTATTAGTTGCCCGTAATTTTCGGAAACGTTTTTGAGTAGCTTTAACAATCCATTAATCAGTTCCCTCTACCTGAAAAATGGGTTTTTCGGATGCTATCATGCCTCAACTAAACATTTTTAGCTGTATAACAGCAATTCTGCATGCAATTGTAACAGAAAATTGTTAATTTTAATTTTTATATTAATGCTATTAATTCTATATGTTTTTAAGTTAAACATGTTTTTTGAACATGAAAATATTTACTTGGAAACTCATAGCGTCCGAAAAGCCGGTTTTTTGGGCACAGGGAACTCATCAATGCATTATAAAAGCTACTCGGAGACGTTTTCGGAAACTACGGGCAGCTATTGAAAATTTATTTTTATAAATTCTTCTTCAAATTTCAAAGATAAATTCTGTTTTGAGATTTCTAAAGATAAAGGAACGCTTTTAAGAATTTTGGGTAACTCGGAATAGGATATTGTTTATTTTAGTTCATGATTATAGACATTTTCGTAAATTAAGAAACATCTGTCTTTTTTTACAGTGTAGGACTACAACGTATTATTGGTTACTCAACATAACATAAGTGCGTTTATACATGTGAGTAGTTTTGCCTTATTTGTGTTTACAAAATAAATTGAAGTGAAAAATTAAATAATTTTGAATAGATATTTAAGAATGGTCTGTTATTTTGCAATAAAACTGAAAACCCATTACACGTAGATTCTGTACTTTTAGGATTAAAAAATGACTTCTAGGCACAGTAGAACATTAATGACGTTTTTATATAAAACTGGAAAATGAAATGTTTACACTAATCATAAAAAAATATATACCATAATTATCTTAATGTTATTTTTGAAATTATTTCGTATTATGTAAACTCGGTGGAGTGTCCGAATAATAGCAGGTAAATAAAGTATGTCTCTACGAGAGTATATGTCACTTTTATGTGTGCGCATTCTTTTCAAACTTCACTCATTTCTTTAGTACCACTTCTTTTATTGTTGTTGTCATTTTCATATTTAAAAAATGCCTTTTCGTATTTCATCTTTCCTAAATCTCCAGTCCTGTTTTTATTGATGTGAAATGTAAAGTTTAGCAATTATGATTTAATTAAGACAATATTATTTATCTTACTGTCGTTTTACATATAAATTCCAATCCCATAAATACCGGGTGTCCTAAAAATGACTGACTGATTTTAAAATTCAATAACTTGTAAACGGTGTCAGATATTTAAAAAAAAATCTTGCTGGAAAGTTATGTATGAAGTCAAAAGTTTTTTTTTTTTTTTTTTTTTTTTTTTTTTTTCAGGGGATTTCTATTTTAGTTCGAATTACAAACAATAGATGGCGCTGCAAGCAATAGACGCTAAATTCAGGCTCGATTTTTGGTACTTCGTGGCCCGCTCAATACATTTCCATCTCCTTTTTCCGCATGGAAGAAGAGAAAGGACCAAAAATCGAGCCCGTATTTAGCGACTATTGCTTACAGCGCCATCTATTGTTTGTAATTCGCACTAAAATCGAAAATCATTAAAAAAAAACTTTTGACCTCATACATACCCCTCCTGCAAGAATTTTTTTTTAATATCTGTTTGCAAGTTATTGAATTTTAAAGTCAGTCAGTATTTTTTAAGACACTCGGTTTATATTATTTGTTATATTGTCTTCTATGCGTAACTTTTTTCTTATAAACAAGTCGAGATTTATGACATATTTCGTTAATATATATATATATATATATAACACCCATTTTAATACATAACATTCATTTTTCCTTACAGATTCAAAGGTTTCGAAATATGTTTCCAAAGTTTTTGAAGAAATAAACATGCAAAATACCTCACAAAATAGAGAAATTCCGCTTTCTGAATAGAAAAAATCAAAAACAAAACCTAGATGAAATTTTCAGATGAAGTTTGAATGTATAAAATTAACCTGTTTTATTTTCCATAGCAAGAGGTAGTCTGTTATCTTACGGATAACTAAGTTTCTAAAAATAAATAGTCAAGGAAAGATTTCAGCTTGAAAAAGTTGCTTGAAAGAAACGAAGAAGTTAATACAACAAATTGAAAAATGGAGGAGAAAAAGAAAAAGATTAAGAAAGAAAATTGCAAGAGATAATGCAGATGCTATCTTTCATATTCTGTTTGAAATGAAATAAGTACACAGTATAACAGATTACATTTTGTATCTGGTTGTTTTGAATTTTTCGCGATAATTAAACTGCAAGCGTAGAAAATCCATGCTAGATTTTTTTTTTTTTTTTTTTTTTTTTTTTTTTTTTTTTTGCAAAATGTCTGAAGAATATAAATAACGTTACCTATTTTGTAAAAACCTTCTTTTTATTGCTTAAAGGAAATCTATGTGGTGAATTTAAACTTCCCTTAACCCTTTATCTACTACATTATGATCTACTCTTTTTTTTTCATGTAATATTTTTTCAGTTACTACAATAAAAAATAATAATAAACTTAAAAAAAAATACCCTCCCGTTAGAAATTTATTTAATTAGAGGTAATTAGTTAAAGTGATACTTTAAAGTACCGTCAGTACACTATGACTGAAATATTGTAACAGAAAATCCACAAGGTATTTTAAATGGCACAAGAATTGTGGTAAAATATTTTCGATTTGATAAGTATGTGATATATAGCTTTTTTCAATATTTACAAATAATATTTTTGCCAAATTCCGGTGTCAATCATTTATTTCAACACTTTAGCATTCAAAATGCTTTGCCCCTGAAAGGGTTAAAAAACTATTTGTTTTCTTTAGGTTTCGATCTCGTTAGCAGTCCTTTAGTTATGCGACGTCTATATTCCATTGACAACATGTTCTCTCGCAACTCCACATATTCAGCATATGACTTTACATATGCCATTTCTAGCATAGCAGAAAAGAGCCGGTGCCACAACATTTTCGATTTCCTATGAAAAATAATAATGAAAAGAAATACTAGGAAAATTATTACTGCACTACATTTTAGTAATTACATTTTAAAGCAGATGAAAATGGTGGATAACTACACAGACGAGAACTAAACAAGAAATTTTTCTCCAACACCTAGTGTACTAACGATACTTTTAAGTACCACCGAGTAATTCAACTGTTAAATCAAATTCATACACCGTTCACCTAAAATAGCTAGTCAAATTGTATTCTAAGAGCATAATGAACACATAAAAAATCCCACACTTATCTTATATCCTTTACTACGTTTGCAGCAATAAAAAGACGAGCGTGAGAATCTGTAGAAAATATCGGCTCAAAACACATCGACTGTTTCAATGATACCCTCCTTCCTCGGTAAAATAACAAACCAAGAACTACTGCTACCATGTTTCCAAATAAAGTGGAGTTAAAAGTGTATTTTTTGAAAAGTAAACATTAGAGATATTTGTAATATTCGCTATGGGATGAGAGTTCAAAGTGAGTGGTATTTATAAGTACCGTCAGTAGATAAATGGTTAAACTGTATATTCTCAAATGGATAGAACTTAAATCAGAACATGTTCCAATAATTTAAAGAAACATTAAGAAAATGTACTGGTATGGAAAAATTTAAAAACAGAAGGAAAAATTATCCATTAAAAATAATATTTTTTTGGTAAATTTTTGAAAGGAATTACATTTCATTTTTTAAGTACCAGAAAATTTTACCTTTATTCTTTAAGAAATAAACAAAGATTATTTTTTTATTCTTATCGTAATATAGTTTCCCCTGAATTGAGAACATGGGAATTATCACTATTTTAAAATATCATCATTCTGCAAAAATTTTCTTTAATATTTTTGAAATATATTTTATGCGCTCATTTGTACAATTCCATGTAAAACAAGACATATTTCGTTAGAGAAAAATATTGTAAAAATAATTATATAAGTTACTGAAGTTATTTTCAAAGTCCAACGGATACATATCTAAAAATGATTTTTCCTCAGTATTTCACTTTTAGCACGTAGCAGCAGTGCTTGAAAGATAGCCGCCATCAGCTAAATTACCATGGGAATAAAACGCATTGACGTCATAAGAACCTAATTTTGATTTCTTTTTGACTTTCATATTTTTGCTGTTACAGTTTATAATATGCACATAGCTTTTTCATTTTACGCATTTTTTTCTGTATTTTACGGCAATATGAGATATGTTATTGCTAACTATATTTGCTGTATATTTATGACCTAAGCGTGATCGAATGAACAGTATTTCTTGAATTTCGGACAGAACCAAGAATTACATTTTAAAATGGTTATGGCTTATAAAGAATGTCATCATGTATCAACCTTTAACTGATGTGACGCGGTCTCACAGACTATGAGACTCCAAGCTACAGGGTGTACCAAAAAGGAGTACCTATTTTAAAAATGAATGATTAACAAACGTATGTAGTTATTAAAAATATTCTTGCAGGAAACGGATGCGTGAAGTCTTGAATTTTGTTTAGAATACATTATTACAATAGTTCAATATATAACCCACAAATGGCGCTACAGCACATTCTGGTGGCTATATGGCCAACGAATTCACCATTTTGAAGATTTTATGCAACGACATTTACTGTTTCCCTTGAAATGTTTACTACTGTACTTTCACTGACCACATCTACTTCTGTCTGGCACGGAGTAAAAGAGGTGGAGGCGAAACTAATGTTAAAATTTTGATATGCAGTTTTTCCCCCGTTAGGTGGCGACACCGCAGAATGTAGGCTATCGGTCGATTGTTCTACAATGCTTTTCAGTGGGAAAAGCACTGATTTAAAAAAAAAAAAAAAAAATACGAGAAAATTTGAATTTACAGAAAGTTGTACAAGTAGAAATCTGATTAATTACAGTTTTCTTCATAAGATACATATTTTTTTAAAGGCACTTGGCTTTTTGATTGCTTCTTAAGACACTTAAAATCAGAGATCATTCTGACAAAAAAAGTGAAGGCAGGCCATTTATACACATTGAATATCACGGATTATTCTTCCACGAAGAAATAAATAGACATTAAAAATTAAACTTTTAATTAAACTTTTAATTAAGACTTTTAAAAATTAAAAGTATTATTCAATATTTTTGAGTAAATTTTAATCTCGCGTATATTTTATAACCTTTGAATAATTTAATAATTCATAACTTTTGATATCTATGCAATTAATAAATGCAGAATTAAAACAAATTTTTATCTTAATTATTTGGGGAAAAAACATGTAAATTATACGTCATTGTTCAGGAACTAATTTTTTCAAAAGTCGTAAGTTTTAATTTTAATATAATCTTACATATAAGGAGGAAGGGGGTGGGGGTTAGAGGACCAGAATTTCTAGACACGGGCCTGACCCGCCCCGAAAGAGAAATAATTACGCTCGGCCCGGACCGGGCGGGTAGAAAAACTAAAAGTTCGGCCATGCCTGGTCCGTTTGTATTTTCGCAGTTCACGCCCTGGCCTGCCCCATGCAAAAATCAGTGAAAACAGGCCCGGCCCGTCCCTTGCAAAAAAAAAAAAAAAAAAAAAAAAAAAAAAAAAAAAAAAAATCAGACCCGACTCAATTTCTTCAAAAAATTCCGATTTTTCTTACATACAATTAAGATTATTTTCCAGAATACTTCATAAATATTTATGGAAAAATGTAACAGTATATTTTAGATTACTATATGTTTTCAAGTTAGAGCATACAAAATATCAAATTTTAAAAACCCTTTAGACTCACTCTTTTGCAAAAATGCATGAATACAAAATTTATTACGATTATATACATTAAATTAAGTAATACGAAAATAATAGGACTCCATCTTAAATAGAACGCAATCACCGTGGCAACCTAGAATCATCACCTATCATGGGATATCATTGAATTAATTGCGTGTGATAGGATTTAATAGAATAATCACCATGGTAACCTAGAATAATTACCAATCATGGGATATCATTGAATTAACCTTTACTTTTCGGCACAATTCAAAATACATTGTAGCCCACAATACGGCACTTTTTCAGATTTTTCATCCCCCTCTCGCGAACAGAAAATTTTCGCGAGAATCTCACATTCGTATTGAAAGGTACAGTCGTTCACAAGATTCCTAAAATTTAGAGGGAATAGGGTTGTTGTAAAAACCAGTTTCGGAGCTTCATCTGTTTTTGGCTTAATTGAAAAACCAGAATAACAAATCATTTGCTTTTCATTTTATATATCTTATAAATTGTCATTAATTAAGACAAAAATTTATTTCTTAATAAATGTTTCCTCATTTTATAAAATTTCATCGCTTGCTTTGCAATTCTTATTTTCTTCTCAGTTAGTAGTTATACTATTTTCCAGGTAGTTTGTTTTGTATAAGTTTCTAGAAACTCCAATATATAAGATTTTTTTAAAGTAAAATTCGAAAATTTAATATAAAAGAGCCTACTATATTTTAAGACATATGTATGTATATGGATAATTAGAAAAACGTGAAATTCCATTATATGAGAAACTTTTCTGATGCATAACTACTCGTCAAACTGTGTACGTAGAAGAAAAAAAAAGGTGTTTATGTTGATATTTAAAAAATAATAATAATAATTAAAATGAAAATTAAAATGATTGATAAAAGTAAAATAAGCTTAAAAAGTTTTTTTTTCTTTTTTATAATATGATATAAAATATAATTATATTGAATGAAGTTTATTACTATTTAAGCAATCCTTGAAATAATAATATAACATATTTAAGTCCAGCACTTGATTTAGAAATGGGTCTTATAACTTTTAGAAAAGGGTAAAATTGCAGATAAATCTCGTCAGTCTAATACAAAATCCATTCAATGTAATTTCTGCTCATTCATAAAGACATTTTCATTTGTAAATATGTTCAATTTGCAGGTATTCTTCTTCAGATATCAAGAAATCAAATAACATTTTCCATTTTTCGAAAAAGGTAGAGTAACTTTCAAACAATTTTGTCAAATACGACGTTTTAAGCTTATTTCCGAGGCTAGGCAGAGGGGAAACGATCGTAATAAGATAGAGTAATTAACATTTTGAGAAAATCTTAGAACGCAATGGGGACGGGAGCGGGTACTCATCTCTCTATTTTTATAAAATGCTATCTCGCTAATTTTTATATATTTACGTAGAGAATTTCGTAGTGAGTGATGCAGGCGCAGGAAAATTAAAGATACTATTCTATATATGAAGGAGAATGTGGGGGAGGGAGGTAGCTCCTCTCTTTATTTTTTTCAAAAGTTTTACACATTTACGATGTGTGTTTCTTTCGTAATTCCGTTCAATTTGTAGGAATTTTTATTCTGCTACCATAAGGAATCTGATAGCGTTTCCTTTTTTCAAATAAAATCAAAGTGTCTTTCAAATAATATTGTCGAATATGGCGTTTGAAGCCAAATTATGATGTTCGACAGCGGAAAGTCGTAATATATGAGCAGAAAAATGAAAAACGCTATGCGTTTGATGAAGGGGAGGGGTGGGAGTTTGCTCATATCTTTATCTTTTATGAAATTCCGCCTCGTTAATTTTTTACATATTTACGAAGTGAGTTCCTTTCGTAACAGTGTTCAATTTGCAGAAATTTACATTCTGATACTAAGGAATCGAATACCGTTTCCTTTCTTCCAATAAAGGCAACGTATCTTTGAAACAATATAGCCGATTTATGATGTTCGCCGTCGCGTAGGGGTCGTCATATAGGAGCAGAAAAATGAAAAATGCTATACGATTGATGAAGTGGAAGTGTATGTGTGTGTGTGGGGGGGGGGGGGGGGTTGCCCATCTGTTTATTTTTTCTGAACTTCTATCTTAAGTTTTTACACATTTATGAAGTGAGTTTCTTTCGTATCTACGTTAAATTTAAACGAATTTTTATTCTGATACTAAGGAATCGAATACCGTTTCCTTTCTTTGAATAAAGGCAAAGTATCTTTCAAACAGTATTGCCTAATATGGCGTTTGAAGCTTCTTTATGATGCTCCCCGTCGGTAGGGGTCGCTATATATGAGCAGAAAACTGAAAAACTCTGTACCATTCATGAACGGGAAGTTTGTGTGTGTGTAGGGGGGGGGGGGGGGGGGTTCCTCAACTCTTTATTTTTTCTGAAGTTCTATTTTAAGTTTTTACACATTTATGAAGTGAGTTTCTTTCGTATCTGCGTTTAATTTGCACAAATTTTTATTCTGATACCAAGGAATCGAATACCGTTTCCTTTCTTTCAACAAAGGCAAAGTATCTTTCAAACAATATTGCCGAATATGGCGTTTGAAGTCGATTTAAGATGCTCGCCGTTGGATAAGTGTCGTCATATAGGAGCAGAAAAATGAAAAACGCTATACAACTCATGAAGGAGAAGTGTGCGGGGGGGGGGAGGGGAAGTTTGCTCATCTCTTTATTTTTTCTGAAATTCTATCTTAAGTTTTTACACATTTATTAAGTGAGTTTCTTTCGCATCTTCGTTCAATTTGCGCACATTTTTATTCTGATACTAAGGAATTGAATACCGTTTCCTTTCTTCCAATAAAGGCAAAGTGTCTTTTAAACAATATTGCAGAATATAGCGTTTGAAGCCGATTTATGATGCTTGGGTAGGGGTCGTTATATAGGATCAGAAAAATGAAAAACGCTATACGATTGATGAAATGGAAGTGTGTGTGTGGGGAGGGATGTTCCTCATCTCTTAATTTTTTCTGAAGCTCTATTTTAAGTTTTTACACATTTATGAAGTGAGTTTCCTTCGTATCTACGTTAAATTTGCACAAATTTCTATTTTGATACTAAGAAATAGAATACCGTTTCCATTCTTCCAATAAAGGCAAAGTATCTTTCAAACAATATTGTCGAATATGGCGTTTGAAGCCGATTCATGATGCATCCCGTTGGATAGGGGTCGTAATATTGGAGCAGAAAAATGAATAAAGCTATATGATTGAGGAAGGGGGAGGGGGAGGGGATGTTAGTCATCTTTTTATTTTTTCTGAAATTCTAACTCAACGTTTTATACATTTAAGAAGTCAGTTTCTTTCATGACTGCATTCAATTAGCAGAATTTTTTATTCTCATACTAAGGAATCGAATAGCGTTTCCTTTTTTCCAATAAAGGCAAAGTATTTTTCAAACAATATTGCGAATATGGGGTTTGAAATTGATTTATAAGGCACGACAGCGATAAAGAATAATCTTCAAGAAGCAAAATAATGTCTTTCGCTATATGATTCAAGAAGATGGAGAGAAAAAAAATTTCTGTTTTTTTATGAATTTCTGTCTTGTTACTTTTTTTATGGAAATTATCCTCAGAATTTATATCTATATGTTAGTGAAAAATATGGAGTTTCATTTTATGGCCACATGTTTAAATGCGTGTATTCTTTTGTGCGTGCCATGATTGTTTTTATGTGGTTTCTTTTTTTTTTTAAATAAAAATTAAAGCTTTCGAAAGAACTTTTGAACTCTGAAAAGAGCTGTTTTTTAGCTCTGAATAGAGCTGTTGTTTTTCATGAATGAAATTTTGGAGCCATAGTAAAAAAAAAAAAAAAAAAAAAAAAAAAAAATGCTGTCAAACACTACTCAAAACAAAAAGGAAATGAGAAAGAAAAAGAAAATCGAACAGTGACAAGTAAAAGAAAGAATAAATCGCCAACATGTAAACAGTTACCTCTTCCTATCGCCAAAAGAGAAAATTTCGCATCTTTCCGTAAGTGGGTGGGTGTTTCAGTGACTTACAATAGAGATCGCTCCTTAAATGTCAAGTGATTGATAACACTGGTTTTCAGGAGGGGGAAAAAGAGCTAGGGTACATGAGCTGTAACGTAGCCGTGCTTTGGGCGAAAAATATATTGGGTACAAATGCTGATCCAGCCGGAATGAACAGGTTAATTAGGTATGATAGGATTTAATAGAATGAAGGAAACTTTTATTAATTTCTTTTGAAGTTCTGATTCCATTTTCATAGAATTTGACATGACAAAATTCTGTAATTTAAATGGTTTAATCTCAATTTAAATAGTATTTGACAGATAGGTACATATCAATTACCCACAGCAGTCTTTAGTGTTCATTAAGTATAACATTTAAAAAACATATACACTAAGATCGATTTAAGATAAAAATTTCTCAATTTAAACATAATTACAAGCAAATAGCTTTGTATTAAAGCCTAAAAAATCTCTCACCTGTAAAGCACGGAACAAGCTCAATTTTATTTTCCATTCGTTTTTTTCATTTTTTATGTCACTGGTATAACCTGTTTTCAATCCAGGAACAAAGCACTTATACCCTATCTTAATTTATGCTTTGTAATATCAATAATAAAAAATAAACGAATAACATAAAATATTTTTTAATTCTAACGTATGGCTCTTGTACATACAATGATATGATATTCAGCTAAAAGAACGGATTGTAGCGCCCTCATTATTTACCAAGATGCAACTTGCGTTTTCGGCGAGTAATGCCTGTTAAGTTTCCCCTCCACTTCTTTTACTCTGTGTGTCTGGTCTTCAAGCATGCTCCGTTTGTTCATATAGCCAACAAAATGTGCTGTAGCGCCATCTGTCGGCCAGACTGTGAACTATTGCAATAAAGCATTCTAAACAAAATTCCAGACTTCACAATAATTCTATTCGTTTGTTAATTATTCATTTTTTAAAATAGTTACTCCTTTTTGGGACACCGTGTATAAACACTTACACCCCTTAAAAGTGCGAATATTACTTGCCGTAACAGTGACTTCTTCTAGCAGCTGTCCAAGGTCACACACAAAGCGAGAATTATGTGAGTGAGATTTTAAACATATTACTCGTTACACCGGGGTCTGTCAGACCGCCTCACATCAGTTGGATAATTATTTCGAACTATAGTACAATACCCGTTATTACCTGTACCCTTTCTTTACTGTTTTTTGCGTTACGATGTCGTCACAACCTCGAAAACGTTCTACTTTTCTCAGCAAGAAGGACATTACGAACGCCTAATTTCAACAGCATATTCGGTTAATTTTGGTACCATTTTTTTCAGTAAATTTCTCTTTATAACACCTAACAGGAAGCCGATTTTTTTGGAACTCGTAATTTAAAATCGTTTTTAATTTTCACAAAACCGATTAAAATAGCATAATGTTTTACATAATAACTCAAAAACTACCGAACAGAGTGATCTGGGTTTTTGAAATTGTATATTTGCAGCTTTTAGAAATCAATTGTTTAAAATTCCATAGATATGTAGTTCATGTTTTTACTCGATTTTTTTTTTTTTTAAGTAAGTAATTTTAGATAATAAACTTCGAACTGATTATGCAATGCATCCTATAATTTGTTTAAACGGAAATCGATTTCTAAAATCTTCAAATACTGGACTCTAATATTATAGCTGTTTTTGCAAGTAGTTTTTTAAAAAAAAAGTTAATTCTTAAACCAAATCCTCCTTTCAGTCTGATTTATACGAATGTATTTGTAAAATCTTTGAATTAAGTCAATTTTATATGAATTTGTTAACGATCGGAAATTAATTTAACATGAAGAATTCCGAACTTATTCCATTGTTGACTGAGGTATTAATTAGTTAGTTACACCGGCACAATTGGAGAGACAATGTAAGAGTATAGACCACTCAGCAAATACATACCTTTCGGCCCACGATCGGACCACAACCGGCAGTGTCGGTTAAGTGTTACATCGGCACACTGATTACTGTGAAGTGTCGGCAGCCGAAACTTATGAATCTGCTTTTTCGACTGCCGTTTAACGTAATCGGTACCCTTATAGTTACATATCGGTACACTTATAGTCGGCGAGCGACTTACACCGGCAAGTGGCGCAGGACCGATATGTAATTTCTGATAGTGGTTGGTCTCATTAGATTTGCCAAAATCGGTCCGAATTCCGAATTTTTAGTCTTAGCCGACATTTTATTTTATTTTTTTCAAACTTGTGTGAGTTTGAGTTTTGGTAACAGTTGTATACTTCATGTATTTCACATAAAATTCTAACAGTGATAAATAGCAAAACTGTCAAAAATAGTCTATATTTAATATTTATTTAAAAACAATTAAATTCATTTTAAAAGGGACTTCCAATTATTTGAATCATCAAAAGATTTTTTTTTTTAAATAGCCTCTTAAAATTATTATTCATTATAAACTTAATCGTAGAAAGAATGTCATGTATGTCATAATTAAATAAATGATGCTACCTAAATAAATAAAAAATACAGAGTGGTCATGCTGAATAGACAGTGTCTCGATATCAATAATTTGTTCTTATCTATATTCAATTTGCATATCTGCTATTTGAGATATTCTTTCTTGTACAAACAATTTTGATGTCATGTTCAAAACACATACACATGTATTTAATAGACGCTAATTTATCAAGGAGATTAACCGATAGGCCGCGGTTTAATATATTTAGCTACGGTGGACGTGTTTCCTGTACCTTTTTGATCTCGTACTTTCTCTTCTTCATATCGATCGTTATTGTTGGCTGCACTTATCTCATATGGTTCCAGACATTTTTCATTCATTTTCATAACGTTGCTAAACTGCATCCTCTTTATACAGGCGATGTTTCCTAGTTCGCATTTTTCATATTATTATTTTTTTATAATATTAAACTTTACCTAGTCTTATTACTGTATTTTGAGAATATTTTTCTTAGCCTCTTCTCTCATGTCCTTGCTCTTCTCCATAATACACTCGGTATATTTTCCCTCCTTTTTTATGCCTTGTATGTCACTGCCCTTCATTTTAATTTCCGTCATTAACTCAAAGGGACTATACTTGATGCTCCGAGTTATTGTGCCACTGCTAATTCTTTGTGTTGTTCGCACATACTTATACGACTTGGATTTATCATTTATAGATAATTTGGTATCACATAATTCTGTGTATTCTTTCCACATGATCATTTCCTCTTTGCATCCGGTTTGTTATATTTAGATCACTCAACACAGTTTGGAATTAGTGTTCCAACTTTCTTCCATAATCCAGCAATGTAAAATTCTTACTTCACTAGCTCTTCCGTCATTGATACAGAAAAGTGTCCTCGTTCATGATTTTTTCATATAAATTCTCATTGCGTCTCATCTGGCATTGCAAACAAATATTTTTCATCCTTGAATCTGTATAATACGTCATTCTGTACCACGTAATTATCGGAAGATCAATCTTTAACTAGCGACTTGATCACTTTTATGGACTCACCTAGTCTTTGCTTTATTGCTAGTATATTGCTAGTTATTGCTAGTATTCATTACTTCTCCTTGCGACCCAGTTATAAAAATACGAACAGTACTGATTGCGTTATTGGAACGTTTATGCTTTAAGCGTATACATTTTTCATTCTTGTTACCACTCGATGCTCTATCTTGTAGACATATTCTATAATGAGTAATGTCCATCTTGCAAGTTTAGGTGCTAAATATTTCTTTTTAAAGTTGTCTGTAATGCATTCAGATACGTTCAGGTACGTTTCAATACGTTCAGATTTACAATTTATTTTCCATTAAGTAAATCAAGAATTTTTTAGAGCTACTATTATGGCTAATACTTCACGCACATAACTTGAATATTTCTTCAATTATGGCGAGGTTATTTGCTTATACTATTGTAATGGGTGAAATGCTACACAATCTTTTTTTTTTTTTTTTTTTTTTTTTTTGTAATAAAGCTGCTGGGTCATTCCATACAAAATGAGCAAATCACCTGTGGCAGACATGTCACAGATTTTAACGAAAATCATTTTGTAAGTAGATCATATCTATTTATGAGTAAATGTAAAATAATAGATTATAGGATTGTTTATTTAAGTATTAAAATTTATATTAAAAGTGGATGCAAAATCGTTCTTTTGGCTACATGCTTGAAGTTGCAATTTTGGTTATTAGCCTTAAGAATGCAAAGACTATATTAAAAATTATTTATAATTAGGAATGAATGATAAGTAACAGATTGACTTAAGTTAGTAATTGTATTTTTGTTCCTTAATGAGAAAAAAATTATTTTTGAAAAAATTTGAGGGGAAAATGCAACGTTTCTATAGAGATGAAGGACACCTCTGACAATATCAAAATTGCTTGACGTTATAGCTAAAAGTATATATATTAAATATTTAAACTTTAATTCTTGCCTTTTTTATTCCTTAATGAGAAAAAAAAATAGAAAAAAATGTTGAGGATAAAATGCAATATTTCTATCACTTGTTTCGACGTGAAAGAAATCTTTTTTAAACTTTTAATTCTTTTAATATTATAGATAACAGTGTATATTTTAAACATAAAAACTTTTATACTTGCTTTCAGTTTATTTTTTCCTCAAGAAGATTTTTAATTAAAGTAGAAAAAAAGCTCAATTGAACAGAAAATTATATATTAATTTCTAAACCCATATACAGAAAATAGATTGCAGCACTAAATTTTTTCACCTTGAAATCGTGCAATATTTTAAGAAACGCGCGCGAATTTTTAAAAAAAATAGCTCATGGAATATAGTTAATATTGCCTTTTTTAACCCAATTTTGTAACGTTAGGAATCAAAAAGGCATGCTTGAATTTTTTTTATCAGATTATGGACTTATTGATCTTTATGTCTGTGCAATAACTGTAATGTGGGACATTTCCTTCATTGTTTTTTTACCTGTCAATAAGAGGAAAAATTACGATTTTGTCATTTTTTTAAAAGTTTCTAAAAATTTTTAAAGGTGAAGGAAATACATGGCAACTTAAAAACTTTAGTAATCCGATCTTAATATGTAAAACTACATCAGGCATTAATTTCTCAGATGTTTTTGAATTCCTTTAATTTTTATTACGTTTTTAATTTTCTCAAATTTGCAAATTTTCAATTTTTACAACCAATTAAAGAATAATCATGGTGTTACCAGATTATTATTGCTCAATAAATAAGAAGATAATTTTTCAGAGGTTACATTATTAAAAAAAAAAATTCATTTCAATTAAATAGTTTCAAGATACAGAACTTCAAACCTGCAACTTTGGACGATTGCACACATGCCATTCTTTATCACAAGTTTTTTAAATGTCCAAAACTGCTAAAATAATTTATTTTTCGTGAAGATATTTTGCAGAGCTCTATTTGAATATGAATTGAACCTGTATATCCAATTTTATTAAAATCTCTTACTATGTGGCCACGACTTTTTTTTTAATTTTTGCCCATTTTACGTGGAATGACCCTGCTCCGAATTCTCGGATACTTGCGTCAGTAGGGGGATCCAATATGTACCATTATTTATATAATTACAGCAATGCTTTTATTGGTAATATTTTTGCTAACTTGTTGAGGGCTTCGAGTTGTCTTCTTTCGAATTGGAAACAATTTATAAATCTTTTAGAGTTTTGGCAATTTTTTCATAAATCGGGTTGAGCTTTCCGACATATCCTGTCAAACCTAAAGATGATTGTAATTTTTTTTAGTTGTGTGTATCGGGAAATCTTGCACAGACTTCATTTCCGTTTCCTACTTCTTTGTAATTTCCAGTTTAGAATTCCACATTCTTCGTTTCGATAGCAGCTCGTAATTTCTTTTTTTCATTCGCCGCTTGCAACTGTTACTTATTTTGTTCTAGTTCAGCCTAAAAATTTTTCTGTTCGAGTTTTGGTTGAATTTTGTTTTCTATTAGAGTTCTTCTTATAATTTCTTCTCATCTTTTTCTTTTTCGTTTTCTTTCGTTAATCTTCTGCTTTCTCCTTTGCAGCTGCTATAATTAGTTCCAAGCGGTCCTTTCTAAAATCTTCGTCGTATGTTTCTGATTTTTAATCAGTTTTATTTGCACCGATATTGTCTTTTTTTCAGGTGTTTAAATCTCGCATTCCTCACAAACATTTATGAGATCAATACTTCTAGGTATATTTAGTGGTCCCATGTTTATCTTTCAAAATTGTACTTGGATATTGCGGTTTTAACACGTGCACTGGTAACTCACAATCCAACATTTGACTTTGGAAATTCATGATAATTTCCCATTTGTTTCATAATTTCCTAATTGATTCAGTTATCACTTCTTGCAGTATAATTGATTTCCTACTTTGTTTCATTCATCTCACGAAACCCTCACAGTCTCGCTTATGTATCTGTCCATCTGTCCGTCACAGCGCTCATAACGGAAAACATTTAAGTTACAAACTTGATTTTTTTTTTTAGAGAGAGAGCTGAATACCTCCTGTCATACCCCTAATCATAAAAGTTTGGAAAAAATATGTTATTTTAATAAATAAATTAATGTTCTGACGTTCAACATATTTGCAATTTCAAAACATAATCTGAATTCCAACCAAGTTTTCATGAACTTGGTAGAGTGTGTTATTCCTAACAGAAATGTCCTTGAATCGAAAGCTTGTCGGCGGAAGAAGAAATTTTCCTTTTTTTTTCGTTTAATTGTCCAAAGGATTTAAATAAATGAAATTTCTTTTTCTCTAGCCACTTTACAGGTTTATTTATTGATTTTTTTTTCCATTTTAAGGAGAAAACTTATAAAATATTTTATCGATTATTTTTTTATTCTAAAATTCTTTCTTATTTCGTTTCTTGAGAATTTGCGAAAATTTAAACTTTGTACAACTTTTTACTGGCCCATGTATTTAATTAAACAAAATTTCTTTTTTTTTTTTTTTTGCAATTTTGAAGGTTTAGTTTTTATTGTAGTTAGAATTAAACATGTAAATAAATATGCTTTTCAGATATACAAATATATTACGTTATAATTGTCTGAAAAGCAGTTCTTAAGTAGTTTTAAATTAATTTAAAAAATATTTTCCAAATGTAATAATTTTGAAATGAAATATAATGATGTTATACTCAATATTCTAGTTGAAAACGTTAAGGATTTAATAATTATGAATGATCGATTTGGATATAATAATTAAAGAATGGAATGATTTGAAAGGAATATTAACCGAAACCCTCCGTGCGATCTTCGATCACACTTACCCAGTTGTTTTTAAATCTTTGTGCGAACCACCAATTATTATAGTATGGTGATATGAAAAAAGTTAACAAAATGCTGAAATCATACAAAGTTAAATTTAACCCATTAAAAGCAATTTTATAGTGCTTTATAACTAGCTTCTACATACTTAAGCATATAATTTGTATTATATACTAATTAGAACTAATATAGCCAACTGCTTTGATCAAATATTCTGTGTCAATCTTTAATTATTAATGAAAAAATAAGACACTGACTCTCTTCTTATTTTCCAAGTTTCAATTCATTGTTCTCGTGGTTTGCGAATTTTGCTTTTACATCGTATGCGTTCAAATCATAGATATTTGTAAATACCAGAGAGTTGATGGACTTGATCACGTGCGTCATAATTGAAAGAAATGATGGTAATTTAATTTAAATCCTAGATATATACATTATTTGGTAAGTTCAGTTGTTTTGTATATTATGGTATAGCTTTTGCATATATGTATGTGTGTGTGTGTGCGTGTATGGGTGTGTTCATATTTGTTCATACATAAATAAATAAATATGTATGTAGTTTTCTAAAATTTCAGGTAAAATCTTTGTGTTGCGTACAACTTAAATGCACAAGTATGAAAACATGAAATTTGGACTGCAGAATGTCAATACTTTAATTAATTTACAAGTTAAAAACAAACATTGAACTCATTGACGCTTTATTAACAAACCATATATGAATAATTTAAAAAACAAATGTAGTTTTGCTTTATGTGTGCCTTCCATAGCTTTAAAATTTACGCACTGTCGTTGTACTGTAGTACAATAAAGATGTGGAACGATTTACAGACAAAGAGCACATATGTAGAGGAGCGTTTTATCCACTTCATTAAATGACCTACATTAAAGAGCCACCTGTTTTCCTGTAGAAGGAAAACTTGTAATATTTTGTCCTGGTCGGTAGCATGTTTGGCAATTTTCAATAAATTTATTCCACATTTCAGATGCAAGAGCAAAATTATCAGTCTGTAGTCTGCTAGATCTCGTTGTCTTTTCCTCAAACCAAAAAAAAATCTTTTTATTTCTTTGAATCTATCTCTTGAGATAGTTTCTTTGCAAAATAGTATTCCTCATGCCTTGGACGACAATGAATTAAAATCTAAACTTTTTTTTTATTGCTCCTCGAACATATAGTATAGCAACAAAAGCTGTCCATCAATGACAAGATTACTTTTATAGGAGATCTAACTAACCAGTCTATTTTCTGTATTTGTGTGGAAAAATCATGAGTATCGAAACATCTGGAGACGCAAATCGCATTTCATTTCATTTACCAAATGCTGTAATCTATATTTTTGTTATAACTTTTAACACTAGAACGGCGGGAGGGGTCATTTTGACACCTGAGTACTTTCGCCCGTTGATTACTTTGTTTGCTTGGGCGAAATCATTTGAAATTTTTTGACTTTTCCTAAATGGATAACATATATTTCTAAAAAAAAATTCAGCTTTCTAGATTTGTTAGTTTTTGAAATAATGACTTGTATTCCTAGAACGGCGGACGCGGGTCATTTTGACACTTTTAGTAAAATACCCTTTGTACTCGAAGCTGCTTTTGTTGCTATACTATATGTTCGAGGAGCAATAAAAAAAAGTTTAGATTTTAATTCATTGTCGTCCAAGGCATGAGGAATACTATTTTGCAAAGAAACTATCTCAAGAGATAGATTCAAAGAAATAAAAAGATTTTTTTGGTTTGAGGAAAAGACAACGAGATCTAGCAGACTACAGACTGATAAATTTGCTCTTGCATCTGAAATGTGGAATAAATTTATTGAAAATTGCCAAACATGCTACCGACCAGGACAAAATATTACAGTTGATGAACAATTGTTCCCATCTGAAGATATATATAAATTTACGCAATATATGCCAAATAAATCGGATAAATTTGGAATAAAATTTTGGTGATCTGTTGACGTTGATACTAAATACCTCTTTAATGAATTTATTTATGATATTAAAAATATGAAACAGTCAATCCTTAATTACGTTTATCGGAAAATGTTGTCATGAAATTAACAGATCCCCAACTAAACGAAGGGAGGAATATCACGACAGATAGCTATTTTACTAGCATCAAATTAGCAGAAATGTTCAAAGCTAAAAATACAACTTTGGTTGCACAATAAAAAAGAACAGAAGAGAAATTCCTATATCACTAGAAAATATGCGCAGTACTCATTATTCATCGAAGATAGTGGAAAAGTGATAATATGACAATTACCATCTATCAAGCCAAAAGAAAAAAAAAGTGTTTTTCTACTGAGCTCATTACATTCTACTATAAAAACTGAAGACGGTCTCAAGAAGATGCCCGATTCAATAAAATATTACAACGAAACGAAGTATGGTGTGGATATCCATGATCAGATGTGCCGAAAATACTCCTTGAAATCGGCTTCTAGACGATGGCCTGTACATATCTTTTTCAATATTTTGGATCATGCAGCTTTAAACACCTGGATAATTTATAAAAGTGTAACAGGCAAGCCTATCAGTAGAAGAGATTTTCTATTAAATTTAGGGGATGTGTTCAGAATGTATCTTATGGCTTCAAAACTCCCAAAGATCTTTTCTGAGTCTTCAGAAAAAAAAAACACGAAAATAAAATAGATATGAAGAGAAAAAATGTCAAGTACAGACATGCAATGGAAACAAATCTCAAGAATTTTGCGCACCATGTTTCAAAGTTGTGTGCAGAAAATGTACTGGAAAAACTGTTATTTTTTTGTTAAAACTGAATTAATGCCTAATACGTGTGCACAATTTGGAGTATTATAAGCATTAAATAAAATTGAAACAGAATGCTTAACATATTAACCATTCAGCTACACGTATAATGAAATAACGGAAACAACAGAACAAATTTCTCATTTAGGGATTTAGAGAGTGAATCATTCGGCGAATAAGTTAGATGAAAAAATATATATATATATATTATTTTATAAATTGTGTTTTATTTTAGTTAACATTAATTTTAATTTGTGAAAACCTTAATTTTAAATCGATTTTGATATCAAATTAATGAGTTTTTTGAGTAGTTGTAGTATGATCCAATTAATCGCCATGTAGGCGTTGCATATACAGTACTTCTAAAATTCAATAAATTATCGAGTAATATTAAATATAAGTTATGAAATACGCGGAAATTACATATTTTTGCCAATATATGGCATTTAAATTTGTTTTAGCATTGTCATTTCAGTATTTTCATCGAGGGGTCAAAATGACCCCTTCCCGCCGTTCCAGTAGGTAATATTTTCCCGCCGTTCTAGTGTTAAAAATATAATTAGTTATTTTTGTAATAATATAAAAACTTAACGATAATTTTTTTTCAATTTTCCTTTTTTTTAATTATAATAATAATTGTTATAAATCTGCCAACAGACTGCGCCTTGTAAGCTATTTACTTAATGTAAAGTTGAATAAGTAAGAGGGTTCGAATGTCTAATTTCAAATTTTAATTGATTAGTTCCACATATATTTTAACATATAAGTTATTTATAAAAGTGAATATAATTAACATGGTATAAACAAAATTAATTATTCCCTAAATATAAAAAAAGAAAACATATTCGTTTATTAATGCGTCAGTAATTTTAATCTTCATGGTTGTTTACATAATTTCTTTTTTGTATATTTCAATGCATTCTTGATTAGAATTTTAGAAATATATGCAATTATAATGAGCATATTTTTAAAATATGAAGTTCTAAATGTTTATTAAATTTCAAGAGTAGACAAGAATATTATCATAGATAAATATAACTATGCCAATTTCCTATTTCGCTAAATCTGTTTGAAAAGTATAAAGAAACCTATTTAAAAAAAAGAGGATTACAGTCTTTTCTTCCTAGAGCTATCCATATTGTGAATTGACTAGTCTTCTGTAAAAGATTATCCTTGATAAATTCTAAAATAAATATAAAAATATTGTTTTTTATATTAAGCTTATGATAAGGTTTTATATCTCATTACTTAGCTAACGAACCATTTTTAAAAACATCGAAAGAATAATTTTGTAATTACAAGCATCAATGGTTTCGGAAATTATTGGGATATTAAATAAAATCTAAATAAGCGTAATTTCTCGATATTAGATTTGTTAAATGTTTTTTTTTATTATACGAATTTGATGAAATACGTAGATGATTCAAATTTCCACTGATATAAACATCAGTAAATGTCTAACTATCTATATAAATAAGTGGATAAATAAATTAATATATATATATATATATATATACACTAGCAGGCCTGCCCGGCGTTGCTCGGTGTTTTTAAATAATAACCTTAAACAAATCTTAAGTTTGTATGATTTTATATCTTTTGAAATTCTTTTAAATGAACCTGATTTCGGAGGCCTCATTGACTTCAGCGGCATCTAATGAGGTCCCATGAACTTCTTTCCAAACGAACCTGTTATCTAGATCCCCGCTACCTATGGCATCATCTACCAAAATTCCCCGCACGTGCCGGAGACAATCGAAACCAATTTGAGTGAGCCAAACCTAGTAGGAATACAGCCCATAGAATCCAAAAAAAAAAGAATGCACCATTAATGTTAGAAAATGTTGGTAAGTAAAGTCAAAGATAAAATTTCATAATACAGTAAGTAGTTGAATAGCAATCTAAGTTGAATGCAGCAAATCCCGTTGAAATTGGGCCCTTAAACTCGCAACCAAGCGGTGGAAGATGCCTCCTCACTTTGTAAATTTCACGAATTACTGTTAGCATTAACACGATATTTAATAAACAGATGAATTCCCTTATCTAAAGTTACCTTTAAAGTAACGCGATTTTTAATTTACGGCTGTAGTGAGTAGACGTAAGTTGATGCTGTAAAATGAGATTAATGTTCGATAAAGGAGGTAGCTGAGGTATAAAGAAAGACCACGCCCTGGTGGCCAGGGTCTCAACAGGGAGATAATTGTGTATAAGCAAATTTTTTTGGGGTTTAAAGTAGCTGGAAGACGCTAAAACTATGTTAAAGAAAATCGCAATAGAATAGGATAGTTTTTAAAGAAGTTGAAAGAAAGGCCCAAAAAGACGATTAATATTCAAAATTGGTGGTATCTGAAGTCTACAATTTTTGTTATTTATTTATTTATTTATTTATTTATTGTCCATCATGTGTTTTGTCGTTCTGGAGAATTTAAGAAGTTGTTAGAGTAAAAAGTTCGTGAATCGAACCATTTTTAATGGAGCTATAACAGAGTGTCCGAAAGGGCCCAGCTGATAGATGAGAGCAGGCCCTAACATAAAAATATGTTTAAATGTTTTAGTACTTAGCGTTTTAGATCTTCAATTAGTTAAAATTAATCATAGGGTATGAAATAATCATTAGAATAATATTTTAAAGAAATGCGCAAAAATGGGGTAAATGCTTCAAAATGGGGCCTAGAGCCCCAATAAAAATATGAGGGTGTTGGTCAAAAGGGATCTGTCCAAGACTCAATTTTAAAATTATGCAATGAGAAGGTGATAAATTTAGTGTGTAACAAATGCATAACACATAAAATGTTCAAGGGGCCCCGGATTGGTCCCTACAGGACCTAAGGGGACACAGGTATTTTAACTGGAATTAGAAACTGGAGAATAACTAAATGGAAAATTGGTTCCAAAAATGAAGATCGGATTAAGATGGGAAATTATTAATAATTTCTGGTGCAAAAGCTTCAAGGGGCTTTGTACCGGGCAAGAAGGGGGAAGGGACTTAAGTGGCATGTGGTTTGGTATAAATACACTTTTTAGCAGTTTTTAATGTAATCTGAGGACGCTAGAACTATGTTAAAAAAATTGAAAGGAATTCGGATCACTTTTAAAGAATATGCACCAAGGGCTCCAAGAAGACGATTTATATTCAAAATTGGTGGTGTTGAAATCTGAAATATTTTTTTATCGTTCATGTAATAGTTGGAGAACCTAAGATGTTGTTAGAAAAAAAAAGCTAGTCAATCGGACTAATTTTAAGGGATCATTAGAATATAATTTAAAAGAAATGTGCAAAAATTTAGGGAAATGCTTAAAAAAGGGCCCTAGGGACCTAATAAAAATATGTGAGTGTTGGTATAAGGAAAAGAGTTCAATATTCAGCTTTAAAATTGCGCACTGCGCAGGTGAGAAAATTAGGGTGTGGAAAACGGATGGCACATAAAAATTTTAATGAGCCCTGGCCCCGCCCTTGGTCTTAACTGGTATGTAGAAACGGGATAATAACTAAATGGTGAAAGTATCCGAAAAATGAAGGTCGGATAAAAAAGAAGCAATTTATTAAAAATTTGGTGCACTAAAACTTCAAGGGGCCCTTTATCGGGCCCCATGGAAGGGTGCTAGCTTCTTAACTGAAATGTAGAAATGGGGTAAAAACTGAAGTAGAGTTCACCGCAAAAACTACGAAAATCCGATAGAAAAGAGGCATGTTATTAACAATTTAGTGCACTAAAACTTCGAGGGGTCCTGTAGTTGGCCCCTTTCAAGGGTGCCAGGGTCTTAATTGAAATATGGAAATGGCGCAGAATCTGAAAGGAGAATTAGCATGGAACTGAATGGAGAAACCACAAAATTCACCATTTTTCTTTTACCTTAAAAAAGACGTGATCATAAAAAATGCAAAAGCAATTAATTCGTCTGTCAAGTATAGAAATGTCGAAGGAACTTCTTCATACACTGTTAAAAATTTGCAGCATTCTGTCCAGTCATTCGACCGTTTTTGAAAAAAACTATTTCATAACCGTAATTTAACTGTATTCTGACCATAAAATGGCCAATAATATGATCAGAATAGTATTAAATTACGGTTTTGTAACCGTTTTCGATAAAAACGGTCAAATGACTGGACAGAATGCTGCAAATTTTTAACAGTGTAGCACACGATGAAATTATTTTATTTACATTTCGTTTTTACAAGTCCTTCTGGAGCAATACGTCATTAGGCTAACAGCTATAAATGAAGATTTTCAGTAAGAAACGAGCAAAATTGGCAAACTCCAGATTTTTACCGATTAGAGACTTTAAACTGATATCTAAATAACCAAATCTTGAGCGAGTACATGACCTTCACCAAACATGGAGCTCGATGCAATCTACCTTGATCTCTAAAGTGAATACCTCTTTCGGGTACTCCTCCTATGAAAATGATGGCAAGCTCTATCAATTCTTTACAATCATACATTAGTTATAAATTATCAAGATGATTTTGAGCAAATTCTATGATTTTTGGTACATTACATGTTATCTTAAATTTGTCACTATCTATAAATATCCAGGAAATTTTAAATTGTTTGAATAACAGTACGTATGGTCCGCATAAAACTCCCAGTGACTTAACAACAATTTCCTCAAACGTAATTTCAAGCATGTGATGGTGGCAAGCCAAAGCATTTCTTTGTTTATATTCTGTTCCAGAAGAGTACAAGCTTCTCTTGATAATCCTGTATGAACAAATGTTATATCAAAACTCATACATTTTACTTGCTCTGTTGTCCCCACGACACCAATGTTTCGTTAATAGCAGAAGCTTTTTCCTCACATGTTCCTGATTGAAGTTTCGGAACAGCACGTAACTGGTTAATTCCTTTACCTGAAACAATAATGGGTAATCTGTCTACAGTTTCATAAACTGAAATATCTTCTAAAACTTTGTCATCCTCATGCATCAGTCAAAGGTATGCTTGCCGTTAACTGTTTTTGCTTTAGTTTTGGGGCTCTGCTTGCTCGAATTTTAATACGAATATGGCATTTAGTATGGCATTTTACGAATGTCAAAAAATCAAACTCTATAATTTATAAACATTATCTTATAAATTTATACACATTTTAGCTACTTAGGTTTTTTAAAAATAACGGAGAACTATTTTTTAAGGCGAAATGTTGCGGTCTCTAACTTTCACAATATTGTGACGTTGAGGTGAAATACAGTGTAGACATGGAATACTTCTGTCTGTGTTTGGACTGTGTAAATATGTTGAAACTTGAAACAAATGGCAGTCTTTACAGTCTTTACTTTTTAGTCATATCATCACACCAAAAGTCAATATGGCAATGACTAATGATTTGTATTAAGATTTATAGGTACAGTCGTGGAAAAAAAAAAGTAAACACCCCCTACTAACTCCTCAACAAATTAACGTAGAAGAAAGTTACTGGTACCGAACGATTGGAGAAAAAGTCTACTTTTAAATGATGTATATAAAATTTGCGCAGGGGGCCATCTACATATTAAAACGAATCCAAACTTCATTTTTTTTCAATGGCAATACCCAATTTTAGCAATATATTTCAAATCTTCGCTTCAAATTATGCCTAGACACCGAATTTCAAGTCATTAGATTGATAAGTTTTTGAGTTATAACCATGCAAAATTTAGTGCTTCTAATGTTAAATTACATTTTCATATTTTTATTAATATCTCCAGAAATTATGCTCCTAATGTGCTAATTTTTTGAAGCAATAATACTAATATACCCAAATATAAATATGCTAAATTTGCAATTTTTATAATTTTATGATATGAATTATGAATTATGAAATTAATACTCAAAAAAATTATGAATTGCAACCTACAATTTTTTGATGGATTTAGATTTATTAAGTTCTGCTTTATGTAAATCCGAAATTTCACACTTTTCTTCCAAGTAGTTTTCAAATTATGCTTAAAAACGGCAAAATGATGGTTTAAGGGGCCGTCTATAATAGAAGTGACTAGATATTTTGAAATTTCTTCTGCTGTATTTTAATCTAGCAGGTTTCATTGACTTCTTAAGGTGCCTTGATCAAGATGGGGGGGTCTCTCGGTTAATAATCGATTTCCGACTTCAAATTGGATACGGTCCTTAAAATACGCTCGTTTTAAAATAATTTCTCGGAAACTTATGGTACGAATTGCATAAAAATTTGTTTTTAGGCTAATTGGGGGATGTAGAGTTCATTTATGATGTCAGAATTGTGTACTGCTATTGAAAAAAACAAAGTTATGGTTCGTTTTAATGTGTAGATGGCCCCTAAGCAGATTTTATCTATACCATTTAAAAGTAGACTTTATTTCCAATCGTTCGGTACCAGTAACTTTCTTCTACGATAATTTGTTGAGGAGTTAGTGGGGGTGTTTACTTTTTTTTCCACGACTGAACATTACAAAATATTTCAATTATGTCAATTTTTATTTATTTTTTTTTTTAATTCAAACCCTATTAGCGATCCTTAAAACATGTTTTAAAATTTTGAAATTTTTGTGGAAGTGATTATTTTATACATAGAACAAAATATGAGGATGCTCCATACAAATGATAAATCTTAATTTTTTAAAGACCACTCTAAAATATGTGTATGTTTACATGTGGATTTTACTTTCTCTTGGAGAGAAACATAAAATATAATTATGCCGGTGGTGTCTAGGAATGGTGTCCAATCTGCTTTTTTTACTGTTAGTTACATAGAAATTTAATGCACTCTTGATTAATATAAAATGATTATTTTCAATTATATCAAATATACCTGATAGAAGATGACAGATATATGCAGAATGCGTGACGCATTTGTGCTGTTATAATACATATCGATCATGCTTATTCAAATATATGAATTGTGCTTACATGTGATAGTTTTATTCCTTAATGCACATTTTCTATATAATGCAACACTTCTGCTCGCGTTTAATAACATATTTAAGTTGGTGATAAGTCATCGGAAACATTTCATGAGAGCGTTTCTAATGAGGCTTTTTTTCTTCTGTAAAACTTTATCCCATATTAAATCGAGGACGCTCTAAATTTATATCTTACGTTTTTTCCGCGCCTCATACCGTTTTTGAGATACCGTTTTTGACTATTTTTTAATTTCTCTTCTGAGTGGCTCTATAAACAGCTGTATATAATTAATGGACATTTTTCTTCATTTTATTAACCGAAGAGCCAATATAATATGACCACCTGCTTAATACGACTTACGACCGCATTTCGTCCTCAAAACCGCCAACACCCGACCTTGTATCAACTCGACAGAGTTCTTATAGGTAGTATGAGGTATCTGGTACAAATTGCACCCCAACGGCTCTTGAAATTCTCGAATATTGAGATGGGTGGTAGCGTGGCAGCACGAACTGGGATTTCCTGGTGGAACCACAAATGTTCTTTTGGAATCATATCAGTTGAATTTGGAGTCCAGGACATGACTTGAAACTCACTAGAATGCTCCTCGATCCACTCCCTGACGATTTCACTGGAATGACATGGTGCATTATCCTGTTGGTAAGTGCAATGACCCGCCGGAAACATTGTTGTCATTAATGGGTGCACTTGATCAACAGCGATGTTCAAATAGCGCACAGATGTCAGGGATTGCTCGACGGGGATTATGGGTCTTAATGTGCTCCATAAAAACATATCCCTTGCGGTACTATAGCCACCGCAGTCTTGTCTCTGACCAATTGTGCACCCAGAAGCCAGGGTTACCTTTGGAAATCGGCGTATTCGCACGCGCCCGTCGATGTGATGGACCATAAAACATGATTCGTCGGACCATGCAACTTTCTTCTATTATTCTATGGTCCAATTCCAATGTTTATGGGCCCGTTTCAGGTGCTGCTGGCGTTGACGTGCTGTCAGCGCAGGAACATGCTTAGATCGCCGGATGTGTTGGCTTATACGCAACAGTACACGCGGCACTGTATGTTGCAAAACACTGTCTGGGTCACCACTGTTGTAGCAGCTGGTGAATTCGGTTGTTGGAACACTTATGCGATGACAAATAATGCGTAACAATCTCCGCTCTCCTCTGGAATCAATGCGCCGTGGGCGACACACTGCTCACTGGAGATGCGTCGTTTCACCATCCACACAACACTTTCGGTACGTACTCAAAATGACTGCACGTGTATAGACCAGCAAACTCGACATTTCCGATATCGAAGTTTCCAGTCGCCGAATCATAACGATTTCACCTTATCAAAGTCTGATAAATCTGCTGCTTTCCCCATTAAGTCGCTAATCACGCTATGTTTTAAATACATTGCATAGAAGCTTTATATACCCCAATATCAACCGCGCACGCGCCGTTGTTTTGTGTCTGGGCGAGCTCATTTTTATAGTTGGAGGGCGTTCATAATATAATGGCTCTTCGGTCTATATGTAATCAATTAGTAACGACATTACAAAAATTACCTAATCTGTAGTATTATAATTTACTACCACTGTAAGGGCTACTGTAACAAGATTATTTTTATAATGATGCTACAAATGAAATTTATTTTGAACAGTTACTAATTTATATTCATCCTTTACCGTTATATAAAATTGCAAAACTTCATTTTTGCTAAGCAGTCAACAGAGCTCTTTAAATCATTTTAATAATCATTGTAAATACACCGAGATTTAATGTAGTACATAAGAATTATTTATTTAACATATAAGAATTTTAAAGCTTCAGCAAAATTTTAAATTATTAGATTTGATAATAAAAGATTGTCAAAAGAAGAAAAAAAATGGAGATATTTTTTCATCGAACAGGATCTGTATACCTTAAGTATTAATATTTCTGCATGAAAATTATGCACTGTCAACAAATATATATTTTATTTAGTCCTGAAATATGTACTTTATTAATAAACGTTCAAAACGTCAATTAAAAATAATAAACGTGCTGAGTATTTACATTTGAGCATAATACACTGCGGAAAAGAATTAGAGGAGCAAGCAAAAAATGGAAGAGAACAGTGCAAGACAGCCATGTATGGGCATAAAATGGATAGTACACGTGTATGAATGCGCAAAACAGAAACAAATATGCAAAAAAATTGTAAGGGAGCTTTTATTCTTTGAAAAGATGGAAAGAACATAAAAAGATAGTTTAGGGCAACAATTTGGTTTCATGTAAATGATAAAAAAAAGAATTGTTTAGAAATAATGCAGGATTTTTAATATGGCGTGCGGCCTCCTCGAACAGCTAAGACTGTTGCGTACCTGTTTTCCATAGATGCGATGATGTTATCGATAAGAGTATGGGAAATACTGTTCCACTGCTCAAAAATTACAATTTCCAAGTCCGGGACAGTAAAAGGAGGTCTCGCTGCAATGCGCCGTTTGAGTAGGTCCCAAACATGCTCGATCGGATTTAGGTCAGAAGATCCTGCTGGTATTTCCATACGCTGTATTGCTTTAACTTCAATCATGTTTTTCGCAAGACGAACAGTATGAGGTCTGGCATTATAAAAGGCAACATAAAATACGACATGAGGTCTCAGTATCTCGTCTGTATAACTTCGGACCGTCAAAGTGCCATTCCGAATGATATGCAGGCCCGTGCGTCCACCTATGCTGATTTCAGCCCATAGCATCAAAACACCTCATCTGTAATGCTATTTTTCACGAACGAATACGGGATTATTTTGAGTGCCTCTTTCTCTCCATGCCAAAACACATGCGATGTCACATACAGACTGAATCGGGACTCGTCTGTAAACTTAATTTGACTCCAACAATGTTACCTCCAAACTCGATGTTCAGTTGCCCACCTTCTTTGGACTCTGCGGTTGCTTGAGATCAACGGATAACAGACCATTTGCTTACGTGCTTTAAGACCACCCTGATGAAGACTATTTAGGACTGTTTGACTGGACACCCTTCGTCCTGTGGCCAAGAACAACTGTGTTTGCAACAGAGTAGCATTGACCGTTCCGTATCGAGGAGCTGTTAACAGGATATATTGGTCATCAGTTTCTGTACTAGCACATCGCCGACCTTGCCTTTATCGATGTCTACCACTCCAAGTGTCTTGGAATCTATTCCACAGCCTTACACTGACACTTCTTGCGTTTTCAACAGCGTCCACTACACTTCATTGTGTTTCCCCAGATTTAACTGTCTCGATAACACGCCAAGCCATGGTTTCCGGTAAATCACATTGTTGTGACATTTCTAAGTCACCTTTTCTCAAAACACAAGCTGAGCAATTGAATTTTACAAGTGAGACAGTGAAACAGACGTTTCTGAAAAATCCCGATTTTTGCACTTGTCTCCTTTTTCTAGTCTTTCATGTCATAAACTTTAATTTGCATGTGAAGTTTTATTTAACTGTTTTCTACTACGCTTTAAATTATGGATGTTTTATATATCTGTTTTCAACTACGCTTTAAATTATGGATGTTTTATTTTACGTCAGTTATCGGTGTAAATATTTGCGTAATTCCGTTAAAACTATGTGATCCCCTAATTGTTTTGAGCAGTGTAGTTAAAAAAGAAACTACGATACTTATACCACACAGAATGGAAGTAAATTGGTATTTTTCATATTTTTTTTCCCTTGCAGCGAGATTATGATTGCAAAATCTTATAAAACGTTAAAAACACTAACATCATTTAAAGTATATATTAAATAAAATAATTTGTTATCAACTTTAATGTTATCGGGAGGGGGGAGGGGGTAAAACTAAAAATCAACCAATCTCTTTGTATCCCAGAATCATGGTGAATGCGTTAAAATTGTACACATACTTCTTAATAGAGATTATGATCAATATAAATATCATAGGTAATACTAAACTGAATATTGAATACTTAAAAACAACGTGAACTTGGAAATAACTTTGTTCATATATTGCTTACACAGTATAAGCTCTTTTATCCAAAACACTTTTAACCGAAACTCTCGGTTAACAAAAATCCATTTTGAAGACTTTTTTTTTTTTTTTTTGCTATCACATTCTTTGTGTGCAAAATCCCTTTTGAAAACTTTTTTTAAAACTATTATCTTCCTGGTGTACAAGCGGTACTTTCCGTACTACGAGTGCATATAAATATTTTCAATCCTCTTTTTTCGAGTTCCTTTGAATTTCACTTGATCTCCCGTAAGCTGGGGAGTGGAACAAAACGAACAAATTAGCAACTCTCCAGTTTTAATGTTTTGCAAAATGTTTGGCATGAATGGATCAGCAGAAAGACTGTAATACTGGTGAACTAATAATATTAATAAACTCCGTGATAGAGCTTCAAAGCAAAGGCAATCGAAACTGCGACAAACAAAATATTTTTTCCTACCCTTGTGATACATGTGAAGGGTACTTAATTTCAAAATTTAAATTCAGGTAATTTATTATTGTTTCTACTTTGTTATTGCTTTGTTTTTATTAAGCACTTGTTAGCATATTGAAAAACATTGCATATATTTTTCCTTAATTTAAAATTGAAGCGTTTTCGATTATCCTAAAAAATTTCAAATTTTACAGAAAGTTGGTTGATCCGAATTATTTCGGATAATCGAGGTTCTACTGTATTAATAAGTGAACAACTTTTAGAATAGTATAGAAAAAAAAAACAAATTCATTTAAAGTAAATAGTATTTACGTATATTTAAAGCATACGAAACATACACAATCATCTGAATGCATAGGTCTAAAACGAAAAAATGGTTAATACCTAAATTCAATTTATCACTTTAATACAGCCAGGATCTCATCATAATTTATGCATAAAACATTACGAAATAATATCAGTTTCACAAAAACAGTAAATTATCATAGAGTCGCAATGAAAATTGCGATTTTTTTATTATTTAATAAGAGGGTATTAAACACACAACAGGATAAACAGAGTAATCGAATTGCTTTGTGTTTAAGGGCGCGACAGGGCGTTTTGGTTAATACTGCAACTATCACGTGACTTTCAACCACGGTAGCATTTTACGTTAGCCCCGTTAAAACGATACATTTAAACATTTCGAAGACATAATTTGACGTCCCTTTTTATAAAAGTAGTGCGGCAAGCAAATTTCCTTATATATTACATCACTTCATGCAGCATAAATACATGTAAATGTAGGTGCAAAATACTTCCGATGTATTTTGTACGAATTACTATTAAATAAATACGAATGACTGTTAAATAAAATTCAGATATTCTTATTAATTAATACAAACAATATACATTGCAAAAATAACCTGAAAATATACATGATGTCGTATTAAAATAGAGAAAAGAATACATAAATAAGCTATACCTGTTCTTTAAATATCTAAAACTCGACCAAGACATGAAATATAAGGTAAAATTTCAAAACACAATGCATTCCAATAAGTGGATCTGAAACCTATTCTAGTTTTTTTAACCTTAAATCTAAGGGAAGAATATTGTCCATAGCGTCATTATAAAATTCAGTAAAATAGCGTCATTTTTAAATTAATCATTTTATACAAACTGATTTTCAAATGTGTAATTTATTTTACTTATCAATCCCGACAACTGATGTATTTTATTACGGCAGCGATGGATCAGACCAATGTAACCGAAAAATGTCCATTCTAACGGAAAAACTTGACAACGGGATGACAGAAATAGCCGCGCTGTTATACTAATAATATCATTCAAACTTCCGTAACCAGGTAATATTTTTTTAAGCAGGGCCCATCAGTATATGTTTTCAGAGGCTGAGAAGCTGGTTGGGGATTTGCTATCGAAGATCGCGGGGGGTTGAGCTTTAGCAAACTTACGTTTGAGCAACTGTTTCAATATTTCTTGTAGTATCCGTTACAACATTTTTTGTAGTATCCGTTACAATAGAATTCCGTGGAAAAAATGGTAATAAATGTTAAAAGAAAATATTCAGAAGATCCTATTTTAATTTCAGTTGTTACCCTTAATTGTGCTTATAATCATTTGCTAATAAATTCGAACTGCGCTATAAGTGTCCAAAAACATTATATACAAAAGGATCTTAATTTAAAATTTAGCATAACTAATTTGAGAAAGCTGATTGAATAAATAATGAATTGCTTTCAGATTGTTTTAACAATATTTTCGGCTTTTGTTATTATTTTGTAAAGAAATAAATTTAAAGTTCCACCCCATGTAAATGAATAAAAATAACCAAACTACAATATGTAACAAAAATATTTTCCTTTAAATGAAATAAATAAATAAAAATCAAGGTATAATGTAGAAGACTATTTTCGTTTTGAACATTCTTTGTACAGTGTTGTACAAGTCATTCAGTTAATCAAAATTACCTATTTGATTAAAAGAATTTCCAAAAATGGAAAAAAGATAACTTCAAATTAAATCATTGTGTATAATGAAAGACATTCTAAACCTAATAAAAACACATGTTAAAAACATAACAAAATTATTTTTTAAATAATTACAGAATTATTTTAAAAAATAATAATGTTCACTGAATGTTTTCGAATATTTTTGTTTTTATCATCAGAATAATACATTTCTACTTATTAAATTAATGCTTTAAAATATGTTTATGTATTATTGTTTAACGTTGTTTTTTTGTTATACAGCGTATGATTATAATTTAAATTTTAAAACCTAGCTAGGTGTAACTTTTAAAATAAGAAACATACTTTAAATTACTGAGAAAATGACAGCTTTTGAGCTAAGAAAATGAAAAATTTAAATAGAGAAAAATTCATAAGGAAAACATAAAATAATGTATTAAATGTATATTTAAAAAGTAATTAATATATATATATATATATATATAATTTATTTCTATAATAGCGCACAATAATGAATTTAAAGAATGTCGGTAAGTTAATTAAAGCTAAAATATTATTAATATTATATTCTTAATATTACGAAATTCTAAAATATCAATATACAATTAAAAAACTTATTTCTATAATTATGACTTTTCTTTATGAAGCGCAAAACACAGTTTTCTGCATATTTATTTGCGTCATTTCCCATGATTAGAACGTAAAATATAGCTCTCTTATTCATGAAATATTTTTTTTTTTACTGGTAGACAGCCTTTTCGGTGAATAATGGTAAGAAAGATGTCTAATACATCACATTTTCTTTTCAAGAAAAGTTTTTTTGGTATTCGGATAAAATCTTTGTATGTAGTGTAATGTTTGGCGTTACTTGTTCTGTAGGCAAAAAGCTTATAGTACCTACTGTTCTAACATAGTTTATTGTCTAATACATATGAATTAATTGAACGTGTGTTGGTTTCATTTTTTAGAGATTTTGTGGATACAATTATAACCAAACATATTACGGACATTTAAAAGTTCATGTTAGATAATACCTCGAAAAATAAAGTAAAAACCCATTCATAAATTTAAAAACCAGTTACCTTACATACGTGTAAATACCTTAAAAGTATCTTTTTGAAAGAAGAATAGGTAATAATTCAATTATGTGAGTATAAAATGGGGTTAATGCAAAAAACCTCTATTATATGGAGTTAAAATCATCCACACAGAATACGTATAAATTAGAAAGCTGTAAATGTTGAAATTGTAATAATAATAATAATAATAATAATAATAATAATAATAATAATAATAATAATAACGTCGTTTTAAATAATTACTTTCTTAAAAAAAATAATAAATAAATAAAAAAAAAAAAAAAAAGTTTGATGTGTAAAACGATTTTCAAGCAGTTGAATTGGGTTACTATGCATAAATTCAGGATTTTTATTACATATTTTCTTCATTAATATTTATGCTTAATACATAAACAATGTATTTATATTATGCGGAGTGATTCAAAGTTAATTCAGCGGTGATTGTAATAGAAACAGTGGTTATTTGAAATACAAAATATATTTTCAAAAATGAATTTAAATCCATTATATATTTGTGACACAGCATTTATCTTACCTATGTCTACGTAACCTTAAAATACGAAATTTAATTTTTACTTATATTTATTTAGTTTATATTTATATAAGTTGTTATAATTTGTAATTGGAAAAATTTAGCTGTGCAGCTAAATTGCTTAATAAAGTACACCCTATGTTCCAGATAAAATTATCCACTATCACTTACTCCGCTCTGTATGGCACCATCTTTTAGATAATTAAGCATTACTTTAGGGCATCAATTATGAGAAGAAATGTTAATTAAAGTTTGTACCTACTTTAAATGGCATATAAATAATTATAAATCATGAAAGAAATTAAAGAATAATTACTAGAAATAAATAATAAAATATTACATGTTTAAATAAGAACTTCTGGACTTAGAATTGCGAGAATTTTGTCTGTAAAACATTTCTACTTCACAATAATATTTTCCTGGTGAGCGATGTTTTTTCTGTCATACATCACTATAGACACACGCCAAAAGCCACACAACACTTTCGATATGAAACTTTTGCCGAATATCTACAGAAAAATTTTGACAAATTCGTCTGGAATATCTGGAATATAGTTACGTGTTTTAGCTGATATTTTGCCGTGAAGGTTGGATCCTGAAAGGAATTAGATGACCAATAAAGGACGGAATAAATTAGTAATAATTGCGACCACCCTGTCAAATATATTGATTCAAATGATTTTCAGCTGCAGCAAATACTATTATCGGTCTTGTACTGAAGCGCAATCGTGCAAATATTGCACGCATAATCATGAATAAAATTTCTATAAAAAACGTAAAGTGTTTTCTATTTCTTTTATTTTTTAAATACATGGATCAAACCAAATGTAACCTCCCTTTCTGAAAAATTGTTCTGTAGAAGTAATACGATTTCATCATAATCTAATGCATTAGAATATTAAATGTACAGTGGGTTGCCAAATTATTAGGGACAGTCATATTTTTTGCTAGTTTTATAATTTGGGTTCACTTGACCGCGGCTCTAATTGGTTTAAGTGTCGCAGGAATGTATTTTACCATTGTCAGCATCTCTTTAATTCAACTTTTAAGTACTTTTGGTATGTTAAAAGTTTTGTTTGCTTTCTATAAATATTTTAATAACGGAGAGACACTGAGTCTTTTACACACGCAACGCTTTCCTTTAATTTAACCGAAAATTTTCTTTAATTGAAGACGCTTTTCTTTAATTTAAACATTTTTTTTTTCTTTTTTTTGGAAAAGTTAAGAATTATATGGTAGTATAATCTTTCTTTTATTGATTAAAAATTGTTTTTTTTTTGTTTTTTTTTTTTGCGAAATTATTTACGATTTGAATTTATTTTTTACTTTTATTGATTTCAGCATGGGTCGAGGGGTTGATTTGTCCCCCAGGAAAAAAACTGAGGTAAAAACCCTTCTTCTACATAAGAGTCATTCCCAAAGGAAGATAGCAGAACTTGCTGGAGTTTCCAAGTCAGTAGTTAATAGGATAAAAATAAATCTGGACAAAAACCAGCCACTTTCTCCCAAACGAAAAGGAAAAAGTAGAAGAAAACGCATAACAACCCCATGTACCGATAGGAAAATCCGGGATATCTGTTTAGGAAACAGAAAGATAAGTGTGGGACTCCTTACTCAGATCGTTCAAGAATCTGGAATACCAAATTCTAAGAGAACTGTGCAGCGGAGATTAGCGGAGGAAGGGTTGACAGGTCATCGTCCAGCCAAGAAATTCCAGTTGACAGAAGCGATGAAGAAGAAGCACCTTGCCGGGGCTCGTGAACATCGCAAGAAGACAGTTTATGACTGGAGTAAGGTCAGTTGTTAAGATAATTATTATTTATGTCATTTAAAATAATTTATTTCTAAATTATTAACATATTTATTTTTTTCAGGGGTGTTTGTCACGTGAATCAGCATTTGAGATTTTAGCCGATAAAAACAGCTTTGTGAAGCGATGCCCAGGCGAATAATACCGCCTTGATTGCATCGCGGAAAGTGTTAAACACCCAGATAAAAAATGGTGTGGTCTGTCATAAGCGCTAAAGGGGTTGGACGCCTCTACATTGTCCAGGGAACCATGAAACAAGACCAGCACAGGCACGTTCTGGAAACACGGCTGCTGCCGCAAATTGAAGAATGGTTCCCTGGTGCTGAATAGTTCAGGTTTATGCATGATTCAGCGTCTTGTCATAAAGCTAGAAACGTTACAAAGTTTTTGGCAGACCACAATATCCCAGTTTTACCTTGGATCGGCAATTCTCCTGACATGAACCCCATAGAAAACTTATGGGAGATCACCAAGGCGGAAATCGCCAAAGATATGATTAAAACCGAGGTACAACTCACCGAAAAAATAATAAATGTATGGCAACACAACCCTAAAATCAAAGAAAGTGCCAGAAATTGCAATTGAAAGAATGCCGAGATGCATCGAAGAATTCCTCGAAGCCAAATGAAATGTCACCAAATATTATTATTATTTACTTCACATTGATAAACTGACTCTATTATATTTTTATTGGATTTTTTCATATACTAACACTGCGAAAGTACTTAAACTATAACAATAAAGCATTTTAAACTTAAAAACAGTGTTTATTTTCAAATTATATCCTAATATTGTACAAAAAACCTGTACATCATGACTGTCCTGATAATTTTGCAGGTCACTGTATTATGAAACATTAGCATCTGCATGAAATATTTTTTAACTGTGCATACGTGGGAGATAAGATTTTATATTGCATAGCAATAGTCAGGGTTCTAGGCAACCCATACAAAATGGTCGCGTAATTTGAAATGTTCTATCAAAAATCGTAAAAAATTAGAATGGTATGAAACGCTGAGAGGAGAGAAAATTGATAAGTTTACTTAAAATCTTTTATTATTCAGCTATTTTTAGAAAGAAAGAAAAATTAAGTTCAGTATATCCACTATATCTTTCTGAATTTCGCAACAATCGGTTGGCCTTTTTATATGTGTCGCGATTGATAGTTGGCTAAAAAACTATGCAAAAGTTTTTTGTAATAGTAAATCAGTTACAATTTATAAAAACAAACGTTAATATTTTTTTAGGTATTATTTCTATTTCTATTTCTATTTCTATTTCTATATATATATATATATATATATATATATGCATAGTAAAAATTATTTTATTAAAAAGTAATATTTTAATATTTTTTTTAAATATATTTAATAAATGTAACTGCAGTATATTGTTGCTACTGCACATTGTCAAATTTCTGGAAAATGAAATTTGGTTAGAAATCGTGCATGCTATAAATAAAAAAGGTGTGGAATTTCTTTAATTTTACAAGAAATATTTAAATATCTATGAATATACGTGTTAGTATTCCACACATGGAGAAAATTTTGTACAAGTTCTACATACGTGTGTACTTGATTTAACCTCGTTCCATGTATCTATTATATTAAAATCCCTGTCCGTTTATATTTCACAGGTACCGTTCTCATATTACGGAATATTTGACTATCCAATTAAGGAGTGTCAATCCAGAGTGTTTCAGCAAGGTGGTTACAAAGTTTCAAGAGAGATAAAGTACACCTATATGATGGGAAATCACATGTCAATGCATGGCCGGAAACGCTATCCAGCCGCGATAGTCACGACATAAAGAACAAGAAAGTAAGGACAAGAACATTGTTAGAAAACGTGTTTTTATTATCAGTACTGCAAAGAACTAAGAAATAAAAACAAAAAGAGAGACGACAATAATAATCGAAGATTGTGTTTAAAATTAGGAACCCTGGACGTAATGCCGGACTCACATATCTGGCGCATGATAGATTTCATGTTATCGAAGATACCATGTGTGGCCCGACCTTCCCAGCAGCTACTACGAGGAGATCCTCAGCATTTTCCAGCAAGATCCGGCACTTTTGCAGCATTAAGAATAATAAAAATGTTTTCTCAACCTGTTGGTGTCCATCGTTTCTTGTGTTTTGTGTCATGAATACCGCACCCTGAAAGCATTTCCGACCATTTCCATTACATTGCTATATGATTTCCCATCGTCTAGGGGGACTCTATCAGAATAGTACTCTGTCTATTCTGAAACTTTATAACGGCTGTTTTGAAACACTCTGTATAATATAACTGGGACCGAGTATTATCTATAAAACGTCATATTTCCTATATCAATATTTTTGCAACCGTTTAGTAAAAATTCTCTCCTTATGGCCACTAACATAATGGAAAGAAAAGAAAAGAAAAATATTTGGATTATTATGACTATATTTGTACTCATTTTCCCATTAAAACTTAAAAGAATAAAGAACCAGTTTTAATGCAATCAATGATACAACTGTTCTCTGTTATAAAAACTGCTGACAAGATATTTGTCGTTTTCCTTTCTTTTTAAAATCATACATTGTCAAAATTATTTTATTTAAAAAAAAGTATTTCTAAATTTTGATGTTTCATCAGAACCATTTCTGTTTGGGTAATACAAAGATGTATATCAGTGGAACGAAAATTTAATCAGGATTTTGTTCAATTATTCGCATTTACAAAAAAAAAAAAAAAAAAAAAAAAAAAAAAAAAAAAAAAAGTGTATTCAAACAAGAATTAGAAACATAACTTTCTTAGGTTAACATGAAGTTGCCTTCCTTTATTTAAATGCAGACAATGCGAGTGAGTATTTAGAAAGCCAATAAGATGTCATACTGTCTTGGAGAGAGTTAATGAGATAACAGTAGGATTCAACTGTTATTGTTATGCATTGGTGGATATTTGCGGATGTGCTGGGGACATTTGCCATTGTTTTATGTGATTGATATTATAGTTGGATGTGGACATGAGAAAATTATTGAAATGGCAAGGTTATTGTTTTAAAGAAATTAGAAAATAAACTTGTCGAGATGTATCCAAAGGTGTAATTTCTATTTTTTTAAGCGTTGGAGACTATGCCACAATAAAAGCAAACTGGTAAGAGAGGAAATTGTATACAACAGCAAGTGACGTTAGAAGATTAAGGAGACTATGCATAGGTAATAGAAGGAAATGATCTGGTTGCACACAACTTGAAATGGCGCAAGCTAATGTGAAGTTAAATGTAAAAACTGTTTGGTGCAAAATCCAAAGATTTGGTTTAAATGCTAGAAATGAACGAATATCTCTCTAAAAAATGTTGAAAGGTTAATCTGGTTTAAAATCATAATTACCCAAACAACATAACAATAGGACTGTGTTATTTCGTCTGATGAGACACAAATAGCCCTGTTTGGCAGTAATGGTTTAAAAAAAAAAAAAAAAAAAAGTAAGTATTCGAGTCGGAGAAGATATGCATCCCAATTGCATTGCACACACCATAAAGAATCGAGTCAATTTTTTGATATGGTTTTGTATGACTTTAAAAGATATGAGCCGGATTTCTGCGATTAATTGTAATGCCAAGGAATGCATAAATGAAATACTTTAATCCCAACTGTGTTCTTCCACACGTAATCTTTTATAAGGGAATGATCCATTTATATTTCAAAAAGATTCAGCTCCATTTCATGTTCTTAAAGTGCAAAAAATGGTTTCAATATAAACAATATTCAAGTGTTGGAGCGAGATCATTAAAGGAACAATATAATGATGAATACAAATGTATATGAATCATTGTATGTCATAATATTTTGCAAAGTTTCTTCAATAAATATATACTGCTTTGAGATAGGTTTATGCGCTAATTTTGTAAGTGTGACATTATCGCTCTGCAACATGTAGATTTTTTTAAAGATTATCTAAAACAAGAAGAACATTTTAGCATATGCAAATGGTATATTTTTATAGCATCTATTTTAATTCCTAAACTTTAAATTATTTTGTTTATGTTCGGCGTTTTCCTTCAATAATCTTTGAGATTTTTCATATCAAAGAATTTTTCTTAAAAAAATGATTTTATCTTTAATATTAACGTCATTTAAATTGTACTCAGAGAAGGTCCAATGTTTTGCGAAAATTTAAGATAATGGTGATCCGAAGCCGCTGTCCTTTATTCTTTCGATCAATCAAATAGTATTTCTCGTTTGGTGTTATTATCCGATGAATTCCCTTTACTAGACTGTAAAAAAATATCTGTAAAGTTACTAAAGTTTTTCTAGGAAACTGGGATTCCTAGAACTTTTTATGTAAAGGCAACAAGAAACATTCCTGCAACAGCGTCTGTTACAGAGATTTTTCTTGTTGCCGTTACATAAAAAGTTCTAAGAATCCCAGTTTCCTAGAAAAACTTTAGTAACTTTACAGATTTTTTTTTACAGTGTACAATTGCAAGATTTAAAAAATGTTATTTGCGAAATGTTATTTTTCGAAATACTTTGCAAAATACTTTTCAGTTAAACTACATTGTTAAGACAATTACTTTCTTCTAATACCAAATTTAAAAAATAATATTATAAATATTTCTTAAATTTATTCAGATGTATTTTCGAAATGATCTTATACAATGCAACTGCAACACATCGGATTCCTCCGAATCTAGTTATATTCTACATAATTCAATGATTTTTTTTCTACTTGTTGGTCCCCTTATTTCAATCGTGATCAAAACTTCGCTGAAAAATATAGGGAAAAATATTTTATTCATATTCCTGAAATTCCAGAAAAAAATTTCAAGTTTTTTTATTCTAGATATTTAAAAAAAACTAGCTAAATTTTAAAATGCAAGGTGACTGCTGTGCATATAGGAATAAATATAATGTTTTATATATTTTTACAAGCAAGACACTAAAAATTAAGAAAAACGTTTATTGCGCTAATATATGCGTTTTCATATTTATTTAGAAGTGCTTCAGTATATTTCATTGCGAAAGAAATACGTCAATTATTTTAAAGAGTCATACGTAATGTAATGTAGAAAGATAAAAATTTTGGCTAAAAAGACGCAGTCCTCCAAACGCAGTTGTTAAGTGCTAAAATAATATAGGAATAAATTTCTTTTTGTGAACTAAAAATTTATCTTTTTTGCTTGCATCTTTATAACAGCGATTTTCACTGTACGATCTCTTATCAAATATTTTATGTAAAATAAAAAACAATATTACTTGAAATCGCTTGATTAATTTTTAATAAAGTATTGACTTTTGTTTTGTTAAAATATTTTTAATAATCAATTATTTTACGTATTTTCAGAATTTTGCAGTGCTATATATTTATTAAAACTTGGAAAAGTTTTCATTTATTTATAGTTTTTTTAGGTACCGTTTAGTTAAAGGATACCGTCACAGATATTATAGTAAGTGTATGCATATTTACAAATTAAAAGAATAATAATAAAAAATTAAATCGACAAATAAATCTTAATTGTTTATTTAGTTAAATGCTAAGTAATAAAGGTTAATGTGAAAATATATTATTATTTTATCTTAGCAAAAAAAAAAAAAAAAAAAAAAAAATACATGTATAGCAATCTAAATTGACAAGTTATTTTTAGGTCAGAGTGAATTCATATTTTTCTTTTTCAAAATATATTTCTTATTTTCTTGTTTAAAAATATTTCTAATTCAATATTTCCTTTTATTTATTCATTTAGGACTCCATTTTCTGAACAGGAATCTAATCCAGAAATTGTGTAAGAAAAGAAGAACTTAGTCGCATTATATAATTTAGTAAATCGTTTTGTTTGAGTTAGACTGTAAAGCTAATTACGATTTAAATTTATACCACTGAACTTGAATCTTGTAATATATGAAGATTAATGTTGAAATATATATAATTAGATTCTAAAAAGATTGAAAATTACAGAGTACATAACCCCAAAAGAAATAATCTTATTAATATAATAACTATTATTTTGAAAAAAAAATTATATTAATATTCAAAACTGTAACAATGCTTAAAAACTCAATACAAAAACTTTTAAATGCAGATGGACGTGCTTTTAAACTTTAAGCTAAAAATATTTTAATGGTATTTCTGAAATAATTTCTAAAAGGACGTTCAAAAAGAAAGGAGCCGGAGTCTGGAATGTGCAAACCGGCGACAGAATGGTAATATTGTTGCATCAGTAACAAAGAGGGTTTCCGAAAACAGCACGGAAGTCTACATTCCCGCCGCTAGAGGGTCAAGAGTGCAAGTCACGTGTCTACAAAGCAGCAGAAGCATGTATCAGTCGTCCAACGGTCATTCAAGTTGTAAGCGGCTGGAGATGAGTCTGCGTGTCAGCACTTCGAACCAGAATCGAAACGACAAGATCTCCAGTGGAAACATCGAGGGTCACCACCACCAATAAAATCCAAGGCCATCCACAAAAAAGTAGGAAAAGGTTATGCTGACGTTCTTCTTTGACCAAGACGGTCTCTTTCTGATAGACTTCCTGCTGCAGGGGACAACAGTGAATGCCCAGCATTACTCGCAAACCTTGACCACCTTTCGCCAAACGATCAAATCAGAACGACCAGGCATGTTCCACCGCGGGTCATTCTACTCCACGACAATGCAAATCCTCATATGGTCAACACGATTACGGCACTCATGCAGAAATTCAAGTGGGATGTTCTCGGTCACCCTCCGTACAATCCACGACTCTCTCCCTGCGATTACGCCATTTATGGTTCCCTAAAAGAGGCTATGATGGGCAAATAACGTCTCACCTCAGACGACGACGTCAAGCAGTACATGCCGAACTGGTTCACATCGCAGCCCAGGAATTTTACGAGACAGCCATTCATCGCCTTGTGTTTCAGTGGGACAAGTGCCTCAACAGCCATGGCCAATTCTTCTGAAATATATGTACTAGTTTCTGTTCCTAGGCCTCCGAATCGTTACTTTTTGAATGCTCCTAATATATATATATATATATAAAGAAAAAAATACAAAGCGATAATATTTACTCATGTACACTTTCATTGTAAATAATCAACACTTTCGTCCCTGTACATTCCCATTATGACTTTCTTTCTGTCTTTCGTAAATTTAACTTTTATGATTGTGGCGATACATATTTCTGAAAGGATCACAGCATAGTTAGCACTAGTTATATTTAAAACATAAAAAATAAAATGAAATGTCAATTTTTCGTTTTTCAAACAAAATAAGCATAGTGCATGTAAATAAGTTAAGTCTTTTAAATCAAAATCTCTATTAACCGCAACTGAAACGTTTTTGTTTTTCATATCAAACAATGTTTCAAACAGACTGAAATTAAATAAAGGTAAAACAAATTTTTTGGAATATATTTTACACATAGTACATTTATGGAGAGATTTCCACGATGCTCCTTGTTATCAGGGTATGCTAGGTTTATTTCTTGTTGATGTTTTTTAAATAATGCACATAGAATAAAATATTTGTAGCATTATATTTATCGTACATATATATAAGTATGTGGATACTACCATGAAAACATTTTATATTTTAATCGCTTTAATCACCTACAAAATGTTTACGCACGTAGGGTAGAATAAAGCGGTGTACGGGAGTACGCTTTTCATAAAAATCTTAAACCTCTAAACCACATGGATTCTTAAAATATATTAAATTAGTTGTCAGCAAAACCGAAAATGCTAACGATAAGTACAAATTTCACAAAATGGTGGTTGTTTTAAATTTGATGTCAATTTATTGCACTCTGTTTTTTTTTTTGTTTTTGTTTTTTTGTTTGTTTTTTTTTGTAAAATCGTTTAAAAAAATTATTTATCATAAAATTTACTCTTTTCAGGCTTGTTTTTCAATTTAAACAGTCTAACTTGATTTTTAAAAATCATGAGATTGAACGAGTTGTTATATATGATAACGATCCTTTATCCGCAAAAACTGTTTTACGAGTATATCGTATATATTTTAAGGTTTTTAAATATGCAAGTTTTATTTTATTTTATTGAATGTATACTGAAATGAATCCTTTATAGATTCATAACGATAACAGGTAGCTAATAAGGTAAAGATGTAGGTAAAATATTGAGATAGCGATTAGTTATTATGCTTGAGTTACTTCAGTTTACTTAAATTTCACTCAATTTCAAAATATTTTCACTAAACTCATATGTTTATGTGTATACGCAATTTCTTTGCTCATTTTTATCTCTAACAAATGGATATAAAAGTTTATTTAATTCAATTTTCTTCGTTATGCGGGAAAAAGAAAGTCAACTGAGTGTTAGGGGATATATGCTTGCATAAATTGTTTAACTGTAAAAAAAAAATCAGTAATGAAAGAAAGAGAAATACTTTTTGAAACATTAATAGAGTTGAAACAGACAAATAAAAGCATCGCGTGCTTAGAAAATTCAAAAGTTTACTTTTAGTTAATTTTACGAATGATCAGAATATGTTTTGTGGAATGTTTTCAATTTAATCAGAAACATTTCTTCCGAATGATGCACATTATGCTATGCATTTTAGGTTTAAAGTTTTTCACCTGAATCATTTTGGGTAATTTGAATTAAAAATGTAATAATGTTATTTAACAGATTTACAGGATGATTACAAACAAATCTTTGTCAGTGGATGAACCTCTAGGAAGCGTACGGTACGCTGCATGCCGTTTGGGATATGTGTAATTTGTGTCACGGGATCGCGAAATAGTTTCATAAAAACACATACACTGACGAAACGTCGAAAATTAAAAGGCATGACCGAATTATTTTCATCGCGGGATTATGTTCACAGTAAATCTTCATAAACTGAAACGATAACAATAATAATATTATTACTTTTAGCTATAAAAATGGCGTTATAAAACAAATGCAAATAATACCAGTGTGAAGAACTAACGAGGCCACACAGCTTGCAAAAACCAAAGAATTTTACAATAGTTACTTAGATTAAAGAGTTTTACTTAGAGCAAAAGTTTTAAGCATTTATTTTCACAAAAGATGACGCATTGTGAGGGGAGAGGGAGAGTGCATCTTACATTTGAGGTGTTTATCATGTCCGCATTACCAAGCGTATTTGATGTGTTAAAAAAAAAAAAATCTAGAAAAAAAAATACCAAGAGACAAAAATTGATTGAGAATATATTGTTTAGTCTACCTTGAAATGGCAGTAGACAAGAATTTCGCCAACCTGTACGTACAAGCATACGTTTAGCAGAACAGTGTTTTCTTTGCGTTTGTGTTGCCTTTTCGATAGCTGAAATTAGTTTTTAAACTCTTTTTAAGAGATTTTACTCCTATGATCATTTTGCGATGAAAACATCGGTGTTGACTTTTAAATTTTTCGAAATTTTGACTATCTAACTGTAATTTTGAGATCTAGATTGCAGTCATTTGCTTCATCGCCAAGCACATGCCATAAAGTAGCTGCATATCAAACGACATACTTGGACTGTTCCTTTCCTTGAACTATACGATTACCAGAAGCTGTTTTGTTTTTAAATAACGCTGTATATTACAGATAACTTTCTGCATTTATTTCAATGCATTGCTTTTGAAAAGTTTCATAATTCTTTCTATAGTACTTATGAATACTGTTTATAAAATAATAAATTGAATATTATAAAAATAATCGTATACCTCTATTTTAAACTGTTGATATATCTGTCAATATTTTGAAAACATTTAACTGATGTGTAATATTGTGACATTGTATGACAGTGTAAAATATTTCTCACGATATCAAAAAATAAATAAGTTTAAGTAAAACATTAAAATAAATTATTTTAATGATTTTTTGAACGAAAGATCTGAACTGTTATTCCGTCCACGTTGAAATCTCGATAGATGAAGAATCTGAAATTTTTTCATTAATTAAAAATGTAATTTGATATTGTCAAGATTTGATGAGTGTTTTGTTTTCTAATAAATATAGACTTTGTAAAAAGCATTTTTGATGACGTTCGAAATGTATCGAAGCTTCTTATTAATGGCCCACAAAGAATGAATTTAAATGCGTACGTTTTTATTTACTTAATGAACAATAAAGTTGATAGTCCCTTACAAAAATTTAAAATTAATTGTTAAAAAATATAGTGTAATATCATTGGAGGTTTAAAATTAATCTTATTTTTATATAAGAAAAAAATTTCTGATTTTAATTTAAAATATAATTTTTATATATAATGATATATAACATTAAAAACAGTAAATGGAAAAGAGTTTAATTTATATAATTCACTTAAATATTTAAGATATAAAACCAAAAGATTATTTAGAATTTTTTACAGAATATATGTAATGATTTTTTCGGTTGTGCTATATTCAAAAGCAAAATAATCATATTATTAAATTAACTAAAAATTTATGGGATTTTTATTTTTTAAGCACTAATTCGAATAACTAAAATCATTATTCATCTATAAAATTAATTGAATTGTTAGAGTATATTGAAAGATGTAGTCTTTCCAAGAGAAAAATGACATTTTTCTTTTAAATAAACAAAATTTACTAACCCATTCTGTACTTTTTTTTTGAAAAGCAAGACTAGGCAAAAGATATCACTCATGTTTTAGATAATTTTCATAATTGATGATTCGCATTTTATTATATATGTTTTTTTGTGATATGTTAATACCACGTTTACTCGCATAATTTGGGCATAAATTACTTTTTTAACTTAAATCCTACCACTCATCCAATAAAAAGATTCGCATAAATTAATACACTAGAAAATATTACACTTGGAAGAAGTTTAAAAATAAAGTAATTAAAAAATTCAGTAAAAATTTTAAGTTAAACGCATATGAAATAGTTTAAAATAATGAAACCTGACTTGATAATATTTTTACCGCATATGTTCTCACAATTTCGATTTCATAATCAAATGTATAGTCAATTTTCTAATTCATTCTGTGTATTCAAAATAACAACTTCAGTTTTTGTTTCCTAAGACGTTTCATTTTCATCTTATCCAACAATGTTAATCGTTTTATGACCTATACTTCTTAAGAAAAGAATGTTTCGTATATTAGTGTTTGCTTTCAAATATTAATCAGTCTAGGTTAAGATACTTTATCAGAATGCTCGCTCTCTGGAACTGCAACGTTAAAGAGATAGCTATTTTACCACAGATTTTACTTTTAATGAATTCGTTTATTTCAGAAAATTTTATCAAAAATTCAGCTGGAAAAGATTTCGCTTATAGGTATCTTTCTTTTGATATTCGAGTAAACAATAACAAAGTAGTATAAATAAAAGCATAGTAGTATAAATAAAAACGTGAGAAGTTTTTTAATCTTAGAAATTCAGTGAAACAGATAGAAACGTATTAAGTATCTTAAGACAATTCCAAATGAAGATTGTGCTGTATTATCTAAAACTGAATCTGTAATCACGGAAAATAACCGATTCTTCGAAATTTTTCGTCTAGTAATTCAAAGCAAAGCAGCAGAAGGAAAGCCATTCATATGCAGAAAAAATGGACGAAAAAAATAACTTTCTTTGTCCTCTAATCTTGGTCCTTTACCGGGTTTGAACGTTTTTGAGCACATCTCAGTGAATAAATAAAAAAATATATTAAAATGAACAATAATACCATACGTTTAGGGGTCCTAACTAATGTTTACTGCGAACTAAGATGTACGATGTAAATGGGCTCCGTGCAAACTGCCGCCCCAAATTTTGTTAGCCCTTTCAAGCTATTCCAACCAATATCGAAAAAAGTTAATAAAACAACACAACATTGCTAAGAATTTTTTTGGCATTTTTTAATGCCAAAAACTTTTTGAAAATTCATAAAATTAAAGTTAGCGTAACTCGGTAAGTTCTGGTTGTACAAAAATGAAAATAGTATTGTTTTGGTTCCAGAAAAATTAAACTTTTATTGTTTTACTTGTTTGTGTACAGTACTTAGGATTGTAAAAAAAAAAAAAAAAAAAAAAAAAAAAAAAAAAAAAAATACGTATTTTTAAAAAATAATATTTTTGTTATAAACGGGTTTTAATAGGGTGAAGAACAACTTTAAAACATTTTTGCTATTGGTACTATACTTCTAAAGTTAATGGTTTAGAAAATTAGGAATAAATGAACTGATACTTTAATAACGCTTTACTATTTGTGATGATTTTTAATATTTTATAATCAGAAGTTCATTGAATATTAATGCGTTAAATTGGAAGTAGGTGGGTGGTGTCAGTTGGTTGCAGATGCATGGAGATAGATTACACCAAAAATTGTCAATGAGAGATTTAAGCAAACATTAAAGTAACTATTTCAGTGATCTCTATTTCCATAGATGTTGCTGATTGTCACTCAATTTTAGAAAGTGAATGAACAAGTGGAACAACAACAATGAATTATACGATTTAGACGTCGAGAGTGATTCAAATGACAATAAAAACTTGTTCGGCCAGCTTAAAACCCAATAAAACAAATGCTATAATATATTTATTTTAAATGTTAAATATTGATTGAAAATGTTAAAATTATTTTAGAGAAGCATATATTTACTTAATTTTAGGTAGCTTTCGTTACTTAAAGATACCTATTGCAGATATTCGGAGGAAAGCGATTCCAAAAAAATTGGTATATTATCACCGATTCATACCAAATTTTTTTGGAATCGCTTTCCTCCGAATAGTTGCAATAGGTATCTTTAAGTAATGAATTTATATATATAATGAATATATATATATATATATATACATACATATATATATATATATATATATATATATATAGTATATATTATATATATATATTATATATTATATATTATATATATATATATATATATATATGGGGAGGTGTGTTTCAAAACTCGTCTTATCCAAAATTTCTAAAATCAGGTTTTGCCTATCAATCTATTCTATTGGTGAGACTGGAACGAAAATACTACAATCTGCAAAAAAACTGGATTTATGGTGGCTTTTTTGGTATTGTGAAATCTTGGTTTACAATGAAAACAATGCACACAGTCAAACGTTTTTGCGGTTTCCCAACATTTAAATTCCTTGATATGGTGAGTTTTCAACCTGACGTCATCATATATATATATATATATATCTGTGTGATCTTTGTCACGCTGTAACTCTTGTGTTTATGTGCCGATTTAGATGTAAATTGGTGTGTACATACTACATACCAATAACTCGACCGAGTTCGTTGGCCAGATTCATCCGCCATCCTGTTCAAAAATGGCGACCATTTAAATTAACTTAAAATGAGGTATACAAAATATAGAAATTGAAAAAGATTTTTATCTTATGTTTTTGACCTTGATACAAAGATTCCGGAGCATTTTTTGTTTCGTTTATATCTTAAAATATGGCTGAAACTCTGAAATTCTAGTTTGGCTGATATTTTGAAACGGTCTGATTTTTGTCATGCGATAATATGCGTATTTATGAACCAGTTTGGAAGTAGGTTGATATGTACATAGTATATACCAATGTCTCGACCGAGGTCGTTGGCCGTATTGTTTCAAAATGGCGGTCATTTAAAAATTTAAAAAATAAAATAAAATGAGGATAAAAAAATTAGGAATTGAGAAGGATTTTTTCTTGTGTGTTGGCTCTGATACAGACATTACGGAGCATCTTTTGTTTCGTCATTTTCTTAAAAAATGGCTGAGTTATAGCACTTTGAATACCTAGAGTGGCTGACATTTTGAAACAATACGACATTTGTCACGCGATAACACATGTATTTTTTAACCAATTTTGATGTGACAAGGCATGTGCATAGTATATAGCAATGTCTCAACCAAAATCGTTGGCCTGATTCATCCGTCATCTTGCTTCAAAATGGCTGCTATATATATTTTTTTAATTAAATTTTAAAATTAGGTGCAAAAAATTAGAAATTGAAAAAGATTTATCTCTTAAGAGTTTGACCTTTATACGAGGATTCTCAAAGTTTATTTTGTTTTGTCTTTATCTTAAAAAAATGGCTGATATATATCAGTTTACATTCCTAATGTCGGTGACATTTTGGAAAATCTGATTTTTTTTGCCTGCAACAGCACTCGTATATCACAACCGATTTCAATGTGAGTGAGCATGTGCACAGGAATTACTAAGATATCAAACAAGTTCATTAGTTAGCTTCGCCCATTATGTTGTTTTAAAATGGCGAGCACTTGAAGATATCGCCATATTTGGCAACGAAATAAAAATTACTTTAACCCCTTAATGGTCGCATTAAATTACGATAAAAAAATTCAAATTGCTTACAGGCACCAATTTTTTGAAAAGAAATATTCATCTTTTTTAATGACAGGAAAAATAATCCCATAATAAAGCAAATTACACAATTTTACAAAACTGGTGTGAATCAAATAAAAAAGAATAAAATGAATAAATGACACATTCCGTGAATATCATGGGAGAGAGAATTAACGGGTTAAATAATACCAGCTTGGACAAAGCAGACTGATTTCGCAAAATTCTCATCGATATTTAGTATTGAAAATACTAGTGTTGAATCTTCTATAATCGGGTTCCACTAATTTGAGATTCGTGTGTTTGATTAATATAATCTGGCTTTTTAAAAATAAGGAATATGAAAGCTACCTCTCCCTTCCGGCACTGGCCTGAAGAACTTTTAGATTTTCGCTAAAGAAAATTTAATATAAATGAAAAATTTTAAAAGACGCGTACTTTTCTTGCTCACTACTTCTGACATCATAGAAATGAAGGGAATTGTAAACAGGGTAATTGTATGTATTTATTCGTACTGTCATACAAGAACACATGTAAGAAATTAAAAAGTGTTTCTTATGGACTCTGTTGCTATTTGTATAAACTGTTAGTTATCGTGACAAAATTCAATATGTCATGTATTTTCGATATTATAATGGTATTATAAAATATCATGAAAATCTTTTTATAAAATTCTAATAACATCTGCTGCTGAAGAAATGGAAACTTACATTTAAAGTGACACTAGTTTTAATTTTGCACTCAATGTACTCAGAATTTTATATCAATTCTGTAAAAAATAAGTCTTTAATGAAAAATATATGTTTCTTAGGTAAATAAATTCAAGTATAACCTAATTAAGTGACACGTATTTTATTTTTATTCTTGTTTAAAATCTGTGCACTTCATATAAAATTTATGGCTATTTGTTTTAAAATACAACAATGTCACATTTCATATTAATATTTATTCGGAGCATGAAAAAAAATTACATTACGTTAATAAGTAATCTTTACTGTATTTTTAGAAAAACAGAATAATATCATATTTTAAAGCATACTAATATTATAATAATACATTACATTTTAAGGAAATTAATGTGCTCACATTTAACCCAAATGTATGAAAAAACTTTAATCACATTTTTTTTGCAAAATATTGTTTATTTTGTAAAAAAAAAAAAAAAAATGTATATGTTATCGCCCCGAATGAAATTCCGTAGTAGAATAAGTTATGGAATATATATTTTCCATATTTCTCGTCCCATCAGTTTACGTCCTATGATATGATTACGTAGAGCATTTCATGTAAATGTGCAAACATTTATTATTCATAAAAGATATTTAGTATTTCCGACATGGTCTTTTATAGCTGTCATTTGTTTTGATTATGCAGTAATGCATGCTTTCGAACTATTTATGTATTCAAACACCGATAAAACTTATGGTCGTCCGTGCTGTCGGGAGAAAGGGCGAATTTCATTTTTCATCTTCCATATATTTTGACAATACCCAGTTAGATAAATACATATACATAAAACCTTTTAAGTTAGAGTATTTACTCTTTTAATATAAAAATAATGCTAAATAAGATTAGCATGAAAAACTTTAGATATTGAAAACGTTTTTGACAGAAATTTCATTTGTGTAAAATTCGCCCTGGAGAAAAGTTTAAATTAATACATGGTGATTCATAATGAATGGGCCAAAAAGAATAGCACAGTGTGACTGCCGTAATGAATTTATTCAGCCGAAGCAAATTTATTCTGCAACTACAATTATACAAGTTTTATTTGGCAACAGGAAAAAATCATGGAATGACGAACACGCCGCTAGAGGCGCTGTTAAACAAAATGTCGTCCATGCAGGAGAAAGCGTACTGGGTTTTCGAATATGCCAAAACCTCCTCGGTAACTGTTGTGCAAAGACATTTTTGCACGAAATTTCGTAAACAACCACCTGATCGGCATAACATAAGCAGGTGGGTGAAGCAGTTCCAGAATACCGGCTGCTTATACAAGAACAAAAGCCCAGGACGAAAAGAAACAAAACCCGATGTGGGTGAAAGAATTCGTGAACGCCCTGGGATTTTTTTCTCAGGTGTTTCGTTAAAGAAAAGGTGTTTGTGCCTCCACTTCCTCAGGACTTAGAGGAACTGCAGCAGTGGATAACTGCAGTGTTGAACTCCATCACAGGGGATATGCTATCACGAGTGTGGCAGGAGCTTGATTACCGTGTAGACATTTGTCGTGTCACCGGAGGGGCACATACTGAACACCTGTAGAAACTTAAATAAATGTAGTTTTGAGGTGAATTTGAATTTTCTAAATATATTGATTACAACGTTCACAATCATGTTTTGTTTTTGTCAAATTCATTATGAATCACCCTGTATTGTGGAACAGATTTTGTTAACTTGTAGGATGAAAACTTTGATGAATGCCTACACAAATTTCTGTGTTTAAGGGGACAAGGGACCTTAAAATATTTTTTTTTTATTTTTTGTAAATTTCACGTTAAATATTATTCAAGGGTATATTATATGCATTATAGCATGCATTAATCACAAAAAAAAATTAAAAAAAAATTATTATTGAGAAAAAAATGGAACTTTACGTGTTGTTTTAGAAATCTTCGAAATGTCGCTTGTGCATTCCATATCAATGAAAATCCCCAATATTTTTTATAAAAGTCTGTTATATATATATAAATAAAATAGAGCATCGAATTTTATATATTTGAATTTAAAGGTAAAAAAAAATGAAAATTTTTAAAAAAATTTCGAAAAAATTTCCAAATTTCCAAATTTTTCAATTTTTTTTTATTATTTTGTAAATTTCATCTTAAATATTATTCAAGGGGACATTATATGTATTATGGCATGCATTTATCACAAAAAAAAAATAAAAAAAAAATTTATTTTTGAGAAAAAAATGGAATTTTACGCGTCGTCTTAGAAATCTTCGAAATGCCCCCTATGCATTCCATATCAATGAAAATCCCCAATATTTTTTTTTTAATTTGATTTATATATATAAATAAAATAGAGCATCGAATTTTATATATTTGAATTTAATGGTTTAAAAAAAATTACAAATTTTGAAATTTTTTCGAAAAAATTTCAAAATTTTTCAATTTGTTTTTTATTTTTTGTAAATTTTATCTTAAATATTACTCAAAGGTACATTATATGCATTATGGCATGCATTTATCACAAAAAAAATTTGTAAAAAATTTATTTTTATGAAAAAAATGGAATTTTACGCGTCGTCTTAGAAATCTTCGAAATGCCCCCTGCGTGTTCCATATCAATGAAAATCCCCAATATTTTTAATAAAAGTATGGTTTATATATATAAATAAAATAGAGCATCGAATTTTATATATTTGAATTTAAAGGTTAAAAAAAAGAAAAAAAATGAAAAATTTTGAAATTTTTTCGAAAAAATTTCAAAATTTTTAATTATTTTTTTTTTTTACCTTTAAATTCAAATATATAAAATTCGATGCTTTATTTTATTTATATATATAAAACAGACTTTTATAAAAAATATCGGGGATTTTCATTGATATGGAATGCGCAAGCGACATTTCGAAGATTTCTAAGACGAAGCGTAAAATTACATTTTTTTTCATAAAAATAATTTTTTTTTAATTTTTTTTGTGATAAATGCATGCTATAATGCATATAAAGTACCCTTGAATAATAATTAGATGAAATATACAAAAAATAAAAAAAAAAAAAATTTTAAGGATTTTAAGGTCCCTTGTCCCCTTAAAGTAAAATTATCGGCGTGTAAATTTGCAGCTGCTGAATGCTGACTATGTCAAAGCAAATCATCTTTGTCCGCATTTGTTTTAACATCCACATTTACCAGTTCTGTACACATGCTTTAAACATATTTATTTTAAAATTGACAAATTTTTTAATTAGTGAAAGTAACTACGTAATACATTCTTATAGTTAAAATAAAACTTTAATTTAGAAGCATTTAAAAATATTTCAATGCACATTAAAAATAGTTCGTTTTTCATAGTATAGGAGGGCAGTAAAAAAAAATTTCTTGCACTCCTATTTTTTAATCTAAAATTTAGTACGTAATCTTATTTTTCTGCAAAGACCATGAAGAATAATTAAAGTATAAATGGGTTTTAAATGTATAAATTGAAACGAAATTTCTGTGTATGTAATTTATCGATAAAGCATACCTTGTTTAGATTCTTAATGTGACGCCATGCCATTTAAGAGAATTTACTTTCTTTAATCTAAGGTAACATACGTCAAATGTATCCTTACTTTGTATCTCAAACTGATGAAATTAACTGTCAAAAACATTAAACAGAAAAAGCAATGATACAAGAACATGCCACTCAAAATGATTTTGGAACAGGTTACCATATTTTTCTAGTTAATTTCCCCAAATAGTAAAATTATAAGAGAAATAAAATATAATGTTTAATAAAAAAAATTAAATACCGTGTGCTAAAAGTGATACGAATGACATTTAAGTGTCTTGTTTAGCTTTGCATACGATTTATTTTTATGGATTTTTACATTATGTTCAGAATTTAACTAACGAAATATGAACTATGTGAAAGTATCAGATGTTATGCATTGTCACCATAATGTAGTCAGACATCTTTTAGTTTAATCCTGAATTTTGGAGGAATTGACACTGCTTTATATTAAACTTGAAGTTTATGTATTTTTCATTATATTCTAATGTTTTATTTGCTTTAAGTGGCAAAATCGCCTGTTGTTTCTTATCGCCGGAATAATGTCGCGGCAGCCATGACAATATTAATAAAACTTAATTCAACTGTGAATGGAACATATTATTTTTACTTATCCGTTTCTGTTGGAAATTTAACTCAAAGAAGTTTAAACAATGGCAACTTTTACAAAAACCAGCAGAAATCATGATGGTAGCTGAATTTGGATTATGGGACGTTTATCAATAGTCACAATTTATTTTATTTGAAGAAAGTTCTTAGATCTTCTGTACGTAAGGGATTTTTTGTATGTAATCATGCTTGCACATTACAAGATGGTATAGGCAATGAATATTATTTGAAAGCTGATATTTATTAATCCTAAACTATAAGGCCCCTAGATAAAATTGATCAGTAATATCTTAAACTTTTTTTTATTGTTTTTGTAAAATAATTTTACAGAGTACAAATTTAAACCTAATGCAGTGGTTAATTTTTAAATATAATTTTAAGTTACATTTCCACTAAAATATAAAATTTACCTAATACAAAATATTTCTAAGTGATATTTCTAAAATATTGAAATTGGTTTTCGCAAAAGGATTCAGTTAGTGATATTTTTTATGGGCAAAATATATTATACAACTTATACATTAAGTTTATTTAAATTTAATTTCATATTATAGCATAGAGAAATACTGATGTTGTATGAAAAATGCTGATTTCTACGTTTTTATTTATAATTTTCACGTATTATACGCATTAATAAATTAGACACGAAGCAGAATTTCCTATTAGGTAGCTTTCATTACAAAAAGCTACCTATTGAAGCCGTTCGGAGGAAAGCGATTTCAAAACATTTTGGTATATTTTCATCGATCATGACCCCCAGACCCCGAAACCACCCTCCGTTCAAAATTGGTATATATATATATATATATATATATATATATATATATGACCTATGTCACACTGTAACTCTCGTAATTATGAACCGATTTCGATGTAATTCGGTGTGTACATAGTACATACCAATGTCTCGACCGAGTTCGTTGGCCAGCTTCATCCGCCATTTTGTTTCAAAATGGCAGCCATTTAAAAATTAAAAAAAAATTTTAAATTTGAAATGTGGTAGCAAAAAATTAAAAATGGAAAAATATTTTTTCCTTATGTAATTGACCTTTATACAAAGATTCCGGAGCAGTTTTTGTTTCGTCTATATCTTAAAAAATGGCTGAGTTATAGGATTTTGAATTTCTAGCGTGGCTGACATTTTGAAACGTCTTGAATTTTGTCACGCAATAAAAGGCGTATTTATGAACCGATTTCGATGTAATTCGGAGTGTACATAGTACATACCAATGTCTCGACCGAGTTCGTTGGCCAGCTTCATCCGCCATTTTGTTTAAAAATGGCGGCCATTTAAATTTTTTTTTAATTTAAAATTTGAAATGTGGTACCAAAAAATTTAAAATGGAAAAATATTTTTTTCGTGTGTGTTTGAACTTTATACAAAGATTCCGGAGCAGTTTTTGTTTCGTGTATATCTTAAAAAATGGCTGAGTTATAGCATTTTGAATTTCTGTTGTGGCTGACATTTTAAAAGGACCTGATTATTGTCACGCGATAACAGGCGTATTTATGAACCGATTTGGATGTAACTTGGTCTGTACATAGTACATACCAATGTCTCGACCGAGTTCGTTAGCCAGCTTCATTCGCCATCTTGTTTTAAAAGGGTTGCCATTTAAAAAAATTTAAATTTAAAATTTAAAATGAGTTATTAAAAAATTGGAAAATGAAAAAGATTTTTTTATGTGCTTGGCCTTGATACAAAGATTCCGGAGCAGTTTTTGTTTCTGAAAATTTGTTCTTTTGCTTATATCTTAAAAAATGGTTGAATTATAGTACTTTGAATTTGTAGCATGGCTAACATTATGAAACGATCTTGTATTTGTCACGCGATAACACACGTATTCGCCTATTTTGATGTAAGAAGGCATGTAGATAGTATACATCAATACCTCGACCAAGTTCGCTGGCCAGATTCATCAGCCATCTTGTTTCAAATTGGCGGCCATTAAATAAAAATATATATATATATATATATATATATATATATATATATATATATTTAAAGTGAGGTGCAAAAAAATTAGAAATTGAAAAAGGTTTCTTTCTTAAGTATTTGACCTTGATATAAGGATTCAGGAGCATTTTTGTTTGTCTTTACCTTAAAAAATGGCTCAGATATAGCAGTTTCAATTTCTATTGTGGGTGACATTTTGAAAAATCTGATTTTTTGCATGCGACAGCACTAGTATATATCAACCGATTCCGATGTGAGTGAGCATGTGCACAGCAATTACTAAGGTCTCGGCCAAGTTCACTGGTTAGCCTCATCCACCATGTTGTCTTAAAATGGCAGGCACTTTAAGAAATCGCCGAATTTGGCAGCCAAATATAAGTTACTTTAAAGAAAAGCAGGATTTATCTTGGATAAAGCTGACTAATTTCGCGAAATTCTCATTCATTATATTGATAAAAATTAGTATTGAATCTCCTATATTCGGTTTCCACTAAATTGAGCTTCGTGTGTTTGAATGATATAAGTTGGCTTTTTTAAAATAAGGAATTTGAAAGCTACCTCTTCCTCTCGGCACTGGCCGGAAGGACTTTTTTAATCTGTGATTTTTAGCTATCAAAGAAATTAACACACATTATATATTATAACTGTTAGTAAACAAGGCTGCACAAGTGACTGTTTTTGTTATTATTTTTATATCAATATTTAAAAATAAAATTAATCGTCTTTGATATCTATTACTAATCTTAGAGGTATATTATTATTGTACACGAAGAATAGGTATTCTGTTTATTTAAAATTTTAGCTGGAAAACGGATGCGATAGATGTAAGTTTCCATTTCCATATAGTATTTCCCCTGCTTCCAAGTCGTAGCATATCTTCATTGTGCCTGCAGAAGGAAACTTTTTAGAAATGCATTGATATTTATATTGTTGGTTTTTTCTTTAGATTCCTATTCTCTACTGATTTATGTGATTTTTTATCAAATTCAAATGGAAAAAAAATATGACAATGTGATATTTTGTTGTTTTCTAGTAATTCTTAGCAATCAAATGGACTAGGCTATTTTATTTTTTATCTTCTATAGTATGTCATACAATACGTGATTTAAAATAAAATATTTCTCATGACTGAAGTGACCTCGGATAAATTATGCTTTTTTCGTTTCATTATTTCTTAAGAATTCACAATAATTCATTATATTTAAAAATTGGTAAAATTTCAATATGATGTCTTAAATTAAAATGTACAATTATGTATTTAACAAAAGAAGAAAATTATTATATTTAGTTAACCAGTAATCGAAGAAGCACCAGTAATTCTCCAATAAAATATAAAAATTGCAGAAAAAATAGATAATGATTATATATTCTAATGTTTGTTGTTGGCAACCTTATCTATCATCGAAATAAATGTATTTTTTATAAGCTACAGTTGCAAATAAAGGAGTATTGGAAGATTATCGAGGATAAATTATACATTTTTTATTTTTTTTCCGAGTCTGGAATTGTGATTTAAAATGGGCAGGGCTTTTTTATCGTCAGCTATAAATATCTTTTGGCAAAAAGTTTTAATAAGACAATTTCGAATTTTTACACAGGAAAAAAAATGGCGGTCAATTACTGCTGCAATCAAACTTTCTACTTAATAGTGGAAATTTTTGAAACTCTAGGAAGAAAAACACGACCATGTTTCCGGATTATAAATCTCCATGTATTAATCAGTAATTACGGCAGCATTTCTTAACTATTATAATAAATTCCTAAGAGGAAAATTAAACTTTAAGAAATAGCGTCTAAATTATCAGTTAATAAAACATTATATACTACCTGACTATAATTAATGCTAGAAAGAAAATAAATGAATTCAAATATTTAGCAAATTATATTAAATTAATATAGATTTAATGAAGCAAAAACCGGTTATTCAAAATACAATTTAAGAAGTAAAAATTCAATTAAATATTAACTAATTTTCTGCAAAATTTATAATAGACATTTAACATATTTATTACGTTTCTCTGTTTCCTTTATAAGCACGTTTTTTTTCAAACAATTGTCGCACTTAATAAATAAAAATTTAGTAGTGATCGAAAGCTAAATTGGGAGAAAAATCCTATTACGTACTGAGACAGCACTTAATATCACACTTGTCACTAACAGCTGAGAAAAGACCCTTTAAGACAGGAAATGAATCTCAGCCTTCACCTCGTTTAAACTGACACCTTGACTTTTCTACAATATTGGTGTACGTCTTGTGAGATAATGCGTTTTACCTTTTTGTGAGAGACAGCCTATTTTATCTAAGGATTAATACATTCAATTTCTTGAGTTTTATAAGAAAAATCTTATATAATGTTTGGTTAAATGTTTACTAAAGTTTTCACTGATATTTAGCACGTTTTTAACATTAAAATTTCAAAAGACATTTTTGTGTTAAATAAAATTTATTTCACATAAATTAATATTTCGTTAAAGAAAATAAAATACTAAATTTTGCATTATATTCAATTGGAGTTTATGACTATGGTCACTGTTTTCATTTATGTAATTTATGTATAAATGCACTGTAATACTTAAATTAAACAAGTGACGTGACACATTGGAAACTTCCAATGAAATATAGCTTTGTAAAGTTTTCCATGTAATTATTGCTTCGAATTTATTCTCCTTAATTATAAATAAACCGAAGTTTAAATTTTCTAGTCCATAAATCTTTGTCGCTGAAAATTATGGACATGAAAAAAAAAAAAAAAAAAAAAAAAAAAAAAAAAAAAACAGAAAAAAACATTATTTTCAAGTAAAAATCATCATCGGGAATTCGTATGTACTTGCTACTTCCGTTGTGGAAAGAATTTTATATGGTACGAAAAAGCGTATAAATATGCTTTTTAACTTGAGTAGATTTCCCTTATTTTTGAACATGCGCATATTTATAATATGACAGTTAATTAATTTACTGATAACATCTAAAATAATTTCTTGAATTATTTATTTTCTATGAACAATAAATTTAAACGTCTAACTTGGTATAAAGATATTTTTTTTTTTTTTATATAATGATGAAATATTTCTACATTACCACTAAAAAAAATCTTTCCAGAATCTGTTGAAGTTAAAAGTGTAAAAGAAAATAAAACAGCGAAATATTTTTTCTTTATGTAAAGAGACAAAAAACAACAGGCAATGAAATAAGATATTTAATACTTTCTCACAAACATTAAATATTTAATTAATTAAAAAAACGTTTTTTAGATCGAATTTATAACAGACACATCTCCAAGGAATGGGCAAGACATCAAACGTAACAAAAGGAAGTGAATCTGAAATTTTTGCTGTTCTTCTTAATTTTATTCTACATTTTTATTAATGAGATTTGAAATTGCTTTGTCTGAAGATGATACATAAAAAAACCCACACAAGTAATAAAATTGTCCATGGCATTGTAAACAGAAAAAAAGTATTTTAGATAAAGGAAATCATTTTAAAAATAGTATATTTTATTTCGAACATGATCTTAAATGTTAATAGTTTTCATTTACAAGTGATAATCTGAAGCTAATATGTATTTAATTTATGTCAAAAATAAGCTAAAATATGATGATATTTTCAAATTAGTAATTAAGAAATATATCATAAAAATTATATAATTAAAAGTTATGACTTTAAGTAATTAAGAAACTTTTCAATAAAAAAATATATAGGGTAACTTTAGGTGAGATGCCGTGTTGTACAAGATACCATATTAACGTAGTTTACGTAGTTATCATATGCGCAGATGATGTAGGGGCACTGTTCGGATATAAGGAAGAAGGTTTGCTAGTAATACTTTAATTTCCATTTACATTCTTTTTTAAAAATTTTAAGTAGTACTTTTATTGCTATTCCTTCTTATCTCTTCTGATAAGTGTCCAAAATCTTTCACGTGACTTCTTTATTTGCCATAGAAGTATTAGTTTAAACATCAGAGAAATAAATCTGACGTTTTTAGAGAGTACTGGTACTTGGAATTTCTGCAAAGCATAAATAGTGGCCAGTTCCTGCTTCTGCATGTCAGTGAGGGCATTGGCGTCTTGCCCAATACTTTCGGCTGAGTCCACTAAAATTTTTTGGGGAGTAAGATGCCGGTTGTTTTCCGTTGGGGTAAGATGCCTGTTATTTTCCGTTGCGGTCAAATGCCTGGTTGTTTCTTCATTGTTTAAATTACTCTTGGCTATTAACTAACTTGTCAACAATTTTAATCTGATAATTTAAATCAGTGATTAAATCGTGATTTTAATCAACTGATTAAAAAATCATTGATTAAAATTATAAATTGTCTAAATGTTTAAAATGACCCAAAGAAATTTTAAAATCTAAGGTGAACATAATTTGAAAGGTTGCTATATTTATTTTCTGGCTTATAAATAAACTTTTTTTGTCCTTATAAATAATTATTTAATAATTATTAATTTTAATCAAGGTTAAAAAATGTATGTTAAATGTAGTTTTAAATAATTTTAATAAATGTAAATATCTGTAGTATACAATATAGTTTTAATAATTAGGGGTTTCTACCCGATACGAGCTATGCTCGCCAACCTCCTCCAAACACCACAGACTCTAAAAACACGCTAATTTGATCTACTTTGAAAAGAGTACGGAAGATTAAATCGTAATTAAACGACTAGAGGCGATCTCCTGTAATCAGTTCCATTCATTCCCCTTTGGCCGAGAAATTTTAAGGTAGAATCAATTGCTGTCGAGACAGCTAGCTTCTATTTTCGTGATTGATTAAATATGATCATTCCAACAATTTAAAGTTAGCTTGTATAAAATTGCTAATTAAACAATTTCATAAAGACGCTATAAGAAATTTATTTTAAATTAGACATTTTAAATATATCGATTTAAATATGACTTAATTTTCACCAAAGTTGTTTTTCTCATTTTAATATTCAAATAAAAATAATCTTAAAGGCCTATAAAAGCCAAAATAAATCGGTATGACAATAGCAAGTGCAAATTTCCAGGTGTCTCAAGCCTTTCTAAAAAGTAATTAGATAAGATGTCAAAAAGTAGAAAGACAGAATCTTGAACTGACGATAATATGGATGATGATTAATTTCCCTCCCTAGATTCAGAACACGAGGATTTTTTTAAATGAATGAGAATGATTATTCAGAGTGTCTAGCAGAATGCAATAAAACCACGGGAAATTGTGATGTTAACAAGTGCATTCGGTGAAACTGTTGGTTACATAAAATCTGCACAAAGTTTCTAAAGAAATGTGCAGTTTGTGGCAGACCTGAGTTATTGTTAAAAAGAACAAAGGGACATATGAAAAACATTAACAAAAAAGTTTGACTCAAAGGATTTTATCACAGTGGTTTTATCGTAGTTAAACTCGTTATAATGTTTAAAAATAGGCATACGTAAGAGCCATAACATTCTTTTAAATGTTATGTAGAACATAATATATTGAATCAATATTACACAACAAAATATATTAAAAAACATACATAATTATACAACAAATAAATATTAGTTTGTTCTTTTATTATACTGCCAACGTTTCTTACATTCATATTTTTTGTAATTTCCTAATATTAAGTAAGTTAACAACTTTAGTATACCTAAAATATTAAAGTTACTTTTATTCATCCCATTATGTTTTATACTGCGTCACAAAAATTATTGTTTACATTGAAACTCCATAAGGCATCTTACCCCTAGGTAGTTGGCCATCTTACACATTCCTATGGGTAAGATGCTGAAATGCAAGCGTTTATAAAAACAAAATTTTCTATATTTTCTATAACATCTGTAAAATGAAATACGTTTTTAAAGGATATATAAGAATGCAAACTTTAACAAGAAATCAATGAATAACAAATATAATCAACAGGCGATTTTAAAAACAATTAAGTCAAAAACTACGGTATCTTCACCCAATCTACCCTATATATTTTTTCTACTTGGAAAAATACTTAAGCAATTGATAAATTTGTAAATTTATCTGATTTTAGTTCTTTCGAATTTAAAACAGCACGAAGATTAATTTTTGAAATATGACGATAAAAAAAATATTCACAACAGACCAAAAAAATTTCTACCTTTTTCCAACAGATAACATTGAAATAAATGTAACTTCTGGAAAGAAGAAAATATGCAATTTTTAAATATTAAAGTTTTTTCCGACTTTTATATCACTAAATATATGTAATAAAGATAAGTCCTTTTAAATGAGTTTTATATAACGTTTTCTCTAAAGAAACTGATAAAGATAAAACCAATCGATTAAAATAAATCTCAAAATCTCTAACAGTTAAATAACGAACTATGGAACTAATTAATTAAGTTAAAGTGAAACTTAAAGTGACTTTTTTTACTTTTCACTTAAAGTGAAACTGTTTTATGAAAGAAAATGACTTGATTTAAAAAAAAAAAATGGAATTTTGTTAATAAATGTTTAAAAGTTCTATTTTTTGCAAAGTCATTTTTAAAACTCTGCTTTACCAAGAATTTTTAAATTTTTGTAACAATGTAATATACTTTGATTACTTTGTATCATAGTTAACTTACTTTGTAACATACTTTGATACATTTCTTAGAATAGTGTTCAATGTTTTTAAGGTCCAAATGTCCAAATCTTTAAGAAAAAATAAAACAAAATCATGAAATATCGAAAAAAAAACAGTATCGATGAATATTTGATTAGAAATTATATTTTTTTAATTCTAAACTCTTTAAACTTTTAAAAATCCGTTCCCTATCTTTATGAAATGTATCATGCGAACAGTACACTAAAAACTCTGCTCAAAAGGAAAATATGTGTTAAGTTTGAGTAATTCGTATTTGAATGATTTAGACATACATAAAAAAAATCCCTGCCGGCCCGGCCTACAGGCAGAGGTAGATTTCGAAGTCAAATATACTAATTTCACAAACAAAAACTAAATCATGATTATAGATAAATCCACTTTAACAATTTTATCTGGCCGCTCTTGACGAGTTTTTATTTCATTTTCATATAATAGCTGGTTTTATCAGAATCATTTTAGGGCGGTATTCAAAAAGTACTTTTCCATGCTCAACAACTCGAAATTTTCTGGCATAATTCCAGATTCATTTTTAATTTAAAAAATATGAAACTTGCTGACGTGATTTTTGAAGAGATGTATAAGCGACCTGTGTTTTTATTTTTTGTTCAATTAATTAAAACTTGATATATAAACAATTATTTTCTCAGAAGGACAATATTTTTCGTTTCTAACACAATCGCTTCGGGAAATTCCGTTCAAAATGCCCACTTTGACATAATTTTTTGAAATATATTCTGCCTCTATCTAAAAATCGATTATTACGGTACATTATATAGTTTCTGAATAAGCGAATCTACCAATTAAATGCGTTTGAGAGCAAAAATGAATTTAAAAACCAGTCAGAAAATAAGCAGTTTGGATTTAAGCGCATCCTTAATACAATGATTTTTCCAACACAATCCGCTTCGGTAAATTCGGTTCAAAATGCCCTTTTTAACAGCATTTAAAAAAATATATTCTGCCCCTATCAGAAAATCGACCATTACGGTACATTATATAGTTTCTGAGTGAGAAAACGTACCAATTGGAAGCCTTTGAGAGCAAAAATGAATTGTAAAATGAGTCAGAAAATAAGCAGTTTGGATTTGAAAACACCCCTACTAAGATCATTTTTTACTTCAATCGGTATGTATTTTTAATTTGTTTTTGCTCTAAGAATTGGTCCTATCCAAAACTCGTCTATATAGATATTGTAGACAATATTAAGAAGATATATGATAAATTCATGGGGATTTTATATCTTTTGAATTGACGGAGTTATGGATTTTTTTCTTCTTCAAACCACCTTTTTGTTTTCCTTTTTAATTTGTTTTGCGGTACGAATTGGTCCTATCAAAAACTTGTGAATATAAAAGTTGTAGATAATGTTAAGGAGATTCATGATAAAATTAATTGGATTTGATATCTTGAGAATTGACGAAGTTATGGATTTTTTTCTTCTTCAAACGCCCTTTTTGTTTTAGTTTTTAATTTTTTTTTGCGGTACGAATTGTTTCTATCAAAAACTTGTGAATATAAAAGTTTTAGATAATGTTAAGGAGATTTATAATAAAATTAATTGAATTTGATATCTTGAGAATTGACGAAGTTATGAATTTTTTTGTCCCAAAAACCCTATTTTTTGCGCCCCTTGAGCCCATTTTTAACTTTATCAAAAATCTGTGATACATAAATTTTTGGCCCTATTTTTAGAAGTAATAAAAACTTTAAACTGATTTGATATGTACAAAAATTAAGAAGTTATGGGGGGTTTTCTGTTTTCACAAAACCCCTCCGTATTTCCCTCCCCTTGGTCCGATTTTACCCATTAACGAACTTGACCGAGATTTTATGCCCATTGATTTTATGTATCAGTTTGGAAGAGATTGGTGCAGAATTACGAAAGTTATCGTGTCCAGAAGAAAGTGATATATATAGATAGATAGATAGATAGATAGATAGATAGACAGATAGATATATATATATATAAAGTTTTTTACTGAGGGTGGTTTTGGGTTCTAGGGGTCATGATCGGTGTAGATCTGCAAAAATTTTTCAGAAATTCCAACATAGGAACGATCCCAATAGGTAGTATTTCATACGAAATCTACCTAAAATTGAGAGGGGGATAGAAACTAAATCGAACGTTTTTAATTTTGAATCATTTAAAGGAAAATGTATTCACTAGAAAGCACTTTTAAAATATTTTTAAATTACGGGATCTTTACGAAACGTCGTCGAATTATATTAGGAGTGTTTCAACTCGCGTTAAAGAACATATTGTTTTTTTTTATATAATTTCATATTATTTTTTCCAGCTGATGGCACACTCTTTCTTTCTTTACTGGGGTGCAGTAATAGAAACTTAATATTTTGTAAACTTGACGTCTTTAGAATTTTGATGCTTACTAAGCAAAGAAATTAAAAAGAAAAATAATATCAAATCACATATATAAAAGAACTTTATATTAAAATTACATTGCGAAATTTCCACAATCATTACGAATCAAAAGAATAATTTCATAATTTCTTGCAAAAGGAAGCGTACAGAGACCATGGATGTCTAGAATTTTTATTTAAATCGAAGTAATAATTTCAATTTGAAATGTAGATTTCCAACTTCATACGTCTAAAAATTGATTTTTTTGAAAAACGTACATAAAATAGACATAAAAATCCACAAGTGTGATATCTTAAGATTCTATCATCAATAATTTTTAGCGTTAACAGCAATTTAAAATGTATTATACACTTATAGAATAGTTTTTCCAAAAATTATTAGCTTACATCTGCATCCCTCCCCCATATTCTTTTTATTGCTTCAATTCGTAATGATTGTGGAAATGTCGCAATGTAATTTTAATATAAAGTTCTTTTATATATGTGATTTGATATTATTTTTCTTTTAAATTTCTTTGCTTAGTAAGCATCAAAATTCTAAAAACGTCAAGTTTACAAAATATTAAGTTTCTATTACTGCACCCCACTAAAGAAAGAAAGAGTGGGCCATCAGCTGGAAAAAAGATGTCAGCCAGCACTGCCATCAGCTCTAAAGTGCAATTGTGCCATTACTTAAACCTGTCAAAAAGTGTCCTTGTGGAATGCAGCTGGTCCATCAGTGATGACCTCATTGCAATGGTATGCCATCACATTACTTCAATCCGCCATTTTTGCTGAAGTACTAGCACCTATCCCACTGCTATTCCTTTGCTGGCCTAGCACTTTGCAAAAATTTCTTATAGAATTCTATAAGAAAACAAAGTATCATGGCTCTTTTTTCTATAAGCTAGTTTCACCAAGAGCTATAGAAATATCTGCAGAAGTGTCTGTATTGGAAATGTCTACAGAAACATTTGAACTTGCAGCGATTTCCATGTGGTCACCTTCCCAAGTACTAACCGCGCTCGATGCTGTTTGGTTTTCGTGATCGGACATGAACGAGTATTTTCAGCGTATTCTACGACCGGTCGTAGTTTTCAAGCTCTCATTACATTATTTCAAGTTTGTTTCTTTTGTGATTTACGCCCCCAACCCTTAAACTAGTATAGAAATTATTGTACTGTATAGAAATCATATATATATTATACGTTTTTTTTTTATTATTGATTCTGAACTGTGTAAATTATGAAAACCGAAATCCTTTGTAACTTAGTAAAACCAGATTTAAAGAGAAAAAAAAGTTCGTTGAAATAAAGAATTTATTTATTTATTCATTTACTTATTTATTTTGTTGGTGGCAGTGGTGCTATATTATTTTCAGTTTAAAAAAAAAAAATTATCTTCACAGCTTAAATTGTGTTAAGATATCCATTTCCGATTTGTGTATAAATACTGAATGTCTTCCATATTCGCAACGCCACCTGGCATAAGGTTTTCCAGCAATAATACTGCAAAAGTTCGTGCACTTCTATTTAGTGATGGGCCAGCGCATGGGATAAAACGGAAGCCCACCAGAATTTTATCTGCTGATTTGCAACAGCAAAGTTGACTGAAGCTGTCCAGCAGTGGTCATGCAGTGGTAGACCATAAGCCAGCACTTCTCTACCATTGCCAGCACCTATCTTGCTGCTGGCTATCAATTCCCTCTTTGCTGAGTCTGTAAAAAAATCTGTACTAAAGTTACTAAAGTTTTTATAGGTAACTGGGTTTCCTAGAACTTTTTATGTATCGCCAACAATAAACATTCATGTAACAGATATGCTTTTGCACTGAAAATCCAAAAAATCTGTAAGGTTACTAAGATTTTTTTTAGGAAACTGGTACGCCTTGAACTTTTCATGTAACCGCAACCACGGTTACAGATAAAATTTATTAAGATTACTGTAATTTTTCCAGATTCATTTGTACAGCTACATATTTCTGTAGTTTTATAAAAACTAGTTTTGTAGATTTACAGCTTTTTTTTTCTACAGTTACAGATGAAAGTTTAGTAAGCATGTAACATTACATCTATAGAAATAAAGATTTTTTTTAAGTGCAGTATTTCATAGGAAGTACGCAATGAATCGTCAACTGACCTTAGTTGTATTTTCTAAAGCTGCATTCAATAACACATTTTCACACCCACACTTCACATAGAATATTTATTAATGTTCTGAGACCCCTACAGTATTTTGCCTCCAGTAGTAAGTAATAATATTTCCAACTGTTACAAAGGTTTGGAATGAGATAATATGCATGCATATATGACAAACAAAGACTTTTTTATATTTTATACTTTGAAAATTATTTTTTATGCCACTGATAGCAACGTTAAAAGGATATATTTTGAAACAGTAGAAAACTTGATTTTAAGACTTTTATGTGAGTCTGTGATAAAAATTTATTATTTAAAAACATAGAATAACAAACTGTAATAAATAATATAATATTCGCATTTTAACATACAGGAAATATTTTTTTTTAATGAAAATTTTAACAACTTTATTTTTGATTAGCTCAAGAAAACATAGAAAACCATAAGCAGAGAAAAAAAATGATTTATGATGTTTTACAGGGCCTTTTAGTACAAAAATGGAGTTAATTCAAGCTTCACAATTTTTTTTTATCTATATGGATAAGTATAAAATACTAATTTAAATAAAATAATTTTTATTAAAAAAAATATTTTTTTTTTCATTTTTTTCGCTTTTTACTTATATTCCACGGGTGCTCCACTTTTTTTTAATGATTGTCATGATCTGAAATCAATGAAAGATTTATTACGACATCGATTAAAGCATTTCAGTATCTCTCATACCTATTGGTAATAATTCATTTAAAAAAAAAAGAAAGCACAAACTTAATAAAAAAATTTACATGTTTATCATAATCATTAGAGTGTGTTTCAGGAGCTATATATTTTAGAAGGAGCAACGTGAAATAATTTGTTTTTTTTTTCTTTCTTTGAAATAAAAAATGCTATTAAAAGATTTTCTATCGTATATAAGAGCTTACAGGTCCTTTTTATTCTTTTTATATGTTTTTTGAAATATTTTATCTACAATGCATAAAAATGGATCAGGTATTTTGAAACCATAAGAATTTTTACGTTCTAATTGATTTGCAAGATCATTTTTTAAATCCTTGTTATACTTTGTTTGCACAATATTTTAAATACACACTACAAAATCATAAATGTCCGAAATAGTGTTAATGTAAAATGCAAATGGTGAAATAGATATGTCAAGTAACCGACAAGAATGGTATTTAAAATCGCTCATAGTAAATTAATTTCAAAACCGGATACCAATTATCAACTTTTATTTCTTTACTTTGCTTTTCAGAAAATCCCTCACTTTTAGGCATTATGACTTGAATATAATATCCATTTTTCTTTCAAATTATACAGTGTCATCGAAAAATAATGCCTAGATTTTAAATAACTGTCACGAAAAAACTATGAAAGGCAATTTATTGGTTTTAGTCTTATAATGCGCGGCAAAAAATAATTTTTTTTCATATCTTAATATGCTTCAATATGAGGACCATTCGGTGTGGACCAGGAGCAGTTTGACCTGGATAAGTTCTCCGAAAAAGCCGGCGTACACTGACTATTGACTTTGACTCCACATACCAAATCACGCACTTTTGCTTTTTGTTGCACGGACAACACCGTACTGTGCTTTTTGTTGCACGGACAACACCGTACTGTGCTTTTTGTTGCACGGTCAACATCGTACTGAGCAGCTGCAGTCTGGCACGTCGGCTGACCTTGACGACTACGCAACTAATCCGTGCATAACACAGTCACGCAAACGAATTCTGGTGAACTAAAATCAAACTTACTTTCACCAGTTATCGTGTAGTGAAAGAATTACTCATTTAACATAAAAGGTTTCGATGTTAAGATTTTTTTTTTTAATCTAGGCATTTTTCGATGACCCTGTATTACATTTATGATGTTTAGATTGCATTCATTTTCAATATTAATTTATTTGGAGTTGTTTAAACTAAAAACTTTATAATATTTACATAATATGGCTTTGGTAGTTACTTTAGTCATATATAATATGAATTGCATTTTCCGAACTACTTAACAAATTATTAAGAAATGTTACTAATAATCATTTCTACTAATACACCCTCTGATTCTTTTTTTTAGTATAAAGCTATATTTTTAAAGTTTATAAAATATTTATGTACAGAGATATATTTCTATTTATAATTAGCACTTGTCAACACAAAATAATAGCTGTAAAATATGTGTTTATTGTAAATTTCCATGGCAGTGACCAGTGCTCGGAATGTTTTTCGAATAATATAAGTATACATTTCGAAAGTTCATCAAGGCATTCAACGCTTGAGAAACATTTCATAGCGCCATCAATATTTTACAGATATAATGATTCAAATTTGTAATGTCATGTATAGTTTCTTAATTATGCATGCGCTGCAACGATCATTTATAGCTTGTGCTATATAGTGAAGGTTTCATAAAATTTTAGTATATCATAAGGCAAACTTTTGTGATGATCAAATTTCAATTAATTCTGTGAATATACTCCGTGTAGGTATTTATATTTCGATTTTAATTTTATACCTAAACATTATAATCCTTTAAATTACATATATATTCTGTAGCATAAAAATATTTATAAATTATTTACTTCTAAAATAATTTCCTAAAAATGTATGAATTAAAGTAAAAAAAAAAGTATGTAATTAAATTGTACAAGTTATATCTAAAAAAGGTGGCAAGACTTTACTGGGTGATAGAATGCAGCTGTACGAGCAAATTTCGTCATAGAATGAATGGTCGGAACGTGAGCGGTGAGAAGTTAAAATGTAGTTTTCCTTTGTTGCAATTAAAGAATTAACAAACGAATGAGAGTAGAAAAAAAATATTAACAGGAATGTAATTAATGTACATGCTCAAAGAAATTGTACAACAGATCTTCCGCCAACTGTGATGCACGCTTCCCACCTGTGGGATAGGAACAGACGCACATTTGCGAAGACACCAGGCATTTACTGAATATCACCGGTAACAACGGTAATCCTGGCGAATAGATCCATATCAATTTTAATGGGACACTCGTAGATTAGGCTTTTCACATGGCCCCACAGAAAAAGTCCAAACACGAGAGATACGGCGATCTTGGTGGCCAATTTATGGGAACCCGTCGACCAATACAATGCCCTAGGACAGTGGAAAACTACCTTTTAACTTATCACAGCTTGTGTTCCAACCATATATTCTACGACGAAATGTGCTCGTATAGCTGCATTCTTTCATCCCGCAAAATTTTGCCCATTTTTTTTAGATACACCTTGCATATGTATAGCTAATTATTTGTATATAGTATAAATGAGTTCAAAGTGTGATAAAAGTTTAAGTCACAACTTATAGAATAAAGACAATAAATAACATTTCAGAAAGCTTTCGCAAGTAGTAATTTTGACATCAAAATATATGAAAATTGGCACTGACTGATTTATTTTTACTTACTACGACTCATTTTTTTATAACAATATGTATTTCCATTTATTTATTTATTAAAACTAAACGGCCATAAAAAGCTGCCATGACTTTTATTTTTATCTGTCTCATTCTCAAAAAAGCTAAATTTGAAACTTGATGCAGCTAACGATTTATAATATATATTTTTTTATTACTTGAATTTATTTTACATGTTTATACATTTTTTTTAAATATTTAACCTAGATATAAAGGTAATTTCTTTATAGCTCTTAAGAATATATTTTTTTAATTTCGGTTTTATTTTTTTACACAAATGAATGAAAAACTTTTTTTTTTCTGTCCCACACACATTATTCTTGATAATGGTCAGAAAATGTAACGCAAATTTTAGATCAGCTCAATTTATTTAATTGATAATTACATGTAAAATATTTTAGCTTAAATATTTTAAGTATAAAATCATTATTTTTTCAAAATATTATTGTTAAATTTTATTTAATTATAAAGCATTCAAATAATAATAATAATAATAAAGTAAAAATCATATAGCTTCTCTTCTCAATAAAATATGTCATTATTGAAATGAATTATCGACAAAAATATTACACATTTTGCCATGATTGAGTTCGAACATGCGTCCTCTACAAAAATTCATGACGCATACGAATGTCTCGGATGTATGTCCCGAATTTGAGTTCTGGTGTTACAGAGATAGTTTTGCATTTTAATATTAATGACACATTATTTTTTCAAAGAAGTAGCTACAACTTAATATGCTACATTCCCAATCTTCGTATCTGACTATTGGCAATTTATAAGACAGATCACCAACGAGATATTTCATATCTTCGGTTCAAACTATGACAAGACACCGAATTTAAAGTCATTTGAATTATAAGTTTTTGAATTAAAAATATTCATAATTTAGAGCTTCTAATGTTAAATTACATTTTCATATTTTTATTTATATCTCCATAAATTATGCTCCTAATGTGCTATTTTTTTGTGTAGCAATAATACTAATATACCCAAATATAAATACGCTGAATTTTCAATTTTTGTAGTTCTTTTTTTTATATGAATTATAAATTATGAAATTAATATTCGAAAAAAAATATGAATTGCAACCTACAATTTTTTTGATGGATTTAGATTTTTAAAGTCCTGCTTTATAAAAATCCGAAATTTCACATTTTTCTTCCAAGTAGTTTTCAAATTATGCTTAAAAAACGGCAAAATGATGGCTTAAGGGGCCGTCTATAATAGAAGTGACTAGATATTTTGAAATTTCTTCTGCTGTCCTGTAATCTAGCAGGCTTCATTGACTTCTTAAGATGCCTTGATCAAGATGGGGGCTCTCTGAGATAACAATGGAGTTCCGAACTTCAATTTGGATACAGCCCTTAAAATACGCTCGTTTTAAAATAATTAATTTCTCAGAAACTTGTGGTACGAATTGCATAGAAATTTGTTTTTAGGATAATTGAAAGGTAAAGAGTTCATTTATGCTCTCAGAATTGTGTACTGCTATTGAAAAAAAACTAAGTTATGGTTCGTTTTAATATGTAGATGGCCCCATAAGAAAATTTTATCTATATCATTTAAAAGTAGACTTTATTTTAATTCGTTCGGTACCAGTAACTTACTTCTACGATTATTTGTTGAGGAGTTAGTAAGGGGTGTTTACTTTTCTTTTTTTCCACGACTGTACAACAGAATAACAGAAAACTATTGCTTTTAATAAATATCATGATTGAGATTAATTCACTTTTACTCCGATTAATTGTCTGAAGTTGAAATTTAAGATGTTTTTTAATGTTGGTGTGCAGTATTGAACTAATAACATTACCGTATTGGCATTTGTAACTACATTTCGAAATATTAAGATGCATTATATGAATGTTTTGGGATTGGTGCATCCAAATAGTTAAGATATTTTGCAGTGTTGAATTAATAATACTGTGCTTAGTAACAATTAATTTTGAGTGCCATAAAATGATTAATTTTAAATTGTCTTTTTGTAGTTTCCCTTCATGCAATATTTAACAGTATTCAATCGAATGTTTATTCTAAAAATTTTAATAATAATTATTCATGTTTGTGGTCAAACATCATAAATATAAGTATTTTCATTAAAAGAAAAAAAAATCAAAATTCTATCCTTCTGATTGTTTTATAGTACCCAAATTTTCATTTTTGTTTTTATGAAATACACGATGGTGTTTTTTTTTTTTATACTTTTGGAAAAAATGGTTATTGTCCTCTGTCAGGGTAGGAAATCAAAAACATATAGCGTTTTATTGGTTGAATCCTCATTTTATTCGTTTTCTGTTTGATCTATACAGTAATCTGTATTTTCCCTTTACTTTCAAAAGAGATGGATACTTCTGTTGCCACTATGCCAAAAAGTAATAAAATCTACAAAAAAAATAATAACTAAAAAAAAAATTGAGTTACAGCTTTCTAACAAATTGCGTTTAAAAGTACATTTCTTTCTCTATACGACGGTGTAAAAAGTAATATTGTGGGATGTTTAGAAGTTTAAGAATGAAATTTCATTTAAAATTGGTCCAGGAATATTAATGTTTAATCCATGGCGTACGTAATGTATGCCCAGCTCCGTAGAAGTTTAAAAATTTACAGTACCCAAAAATGTAATCCATGGCGTACGTAATGCATGATCAACTGAGTGGGATTTTTTATGTCTTAAATTTTAGTCTTTAAAAAAATCATTTTCCAAATGGTCGTTGTAATCTGTTAAATTGCAATTTTTTTTAAATATTATTATTCTTAAAAAGCAAAAATGTGCCATTACTGTTGCTACAGTTTTACCTCATGATTCGAAAATTATTTTTCGTTTTATTTAATAGAAGAAAAATATTACAAATTATGAGATTAATTTACAAAGATTTTTAAACTTAAGCAGAAATTTTAGGCGAAAATCTCTATTCTGAAAAAGGCTGTGCAATATTCCGTTATATTCGCATCGGTTGGATGTTTGGAAAAGCGTGTTTTAAACTGACAAAATTGGCTGCAATCATATGTTATTTTCTAAGCCGAGATATTTTGTTTTTTATCGAAACCGTTGCATAAAACTTAACTTGCATGTATTCACAGTCCATTTGACAAATTTCAAAATGCAATGTGTCTTACGCAGTATGAAAAGTTTAGTATGATTTTTCACAAAAAATGCTGTCGATTTATTTAAAATCGTGCAGTAATCTCAAAACGTATTTCATTTTGCCGAATCCATATCTTTTTGAAATTTTAAGGTACTTATCACTTTATATATAATTAAAATGTATATTCTTATTTTATCTTTGTTTTAAAATATTTTTAATTACAAATTATAAATTCGATAAACACAAATGTGCACTACTTTCAACAATATTATAGTAGTTTTAAAAATATTTTTAAATAAATATCTATATGTTTAAAAGCAATCTATAATATTATGTCATTAGTTTAAACATGTATGATTTTTTTCAAAGAACGTAAAATTTCTTGATAAACATTTTTAAAGTAAACCATTCCTTAACTTGAAAAAAAAAAAAACTGTAATTAAACTACGAATTTAGATAATCTAAAACAACAAAAATAAAAATATACAATTGAATTTATACTAAACTATCAAATTTAAGTTGCTTATATTTCATTTATTGAGTTTTATTATTGTACCTATAAGAAGTATGAATTTTTCAATGCTGTATAAACAGAAATAAGATCTGCATACTTACTAAGCATTCATATAGAAATGCTATTTTAAGTTATGTTTCGAAGCAAGAACATTTGAAGCCCTTTGTCAAATTTGAAAACGCATTATATCTTACGATGTATTCAAATTTTAATATGATTCTTCACAAAAATTGCTTTCCATTCACTAAAAATCAGACAGTAATTTCAAAATGTATTCCAGTTTGCAGCACGACAATATTCAAAATGATAAAAATGTTTGTTTTTTTTATTTTGTTAATATTACAGAAAGTTTGCTACAAAAAATCAATATCGTTTTGAAATTTTAAGGTGTTTAATACTTCACATACATTTAAAATATATGTTTATTTATATTATCTGTATTTTAAAATATTTTAAAAATTAAAAGATTGATAAACTCAAAAGTGTATCGCTTCCAACAGTATTTTATTAGTCTAAAAAATATTACTAAATAACTACCTGTATGTTTGAAAGCATTTTTATTATTATTTCATTTTTGCAAAATATGTTATTATTTTCACAAAACATAAATTTTTTTCATAAACATTGTTAAAGAAAATAATCTCTTAAATTCAAACAAATTGTAAATAAAGTGCTACTTTACATAATCTGAAACATGAAACACAAATATATATATGAAATTACACTAGAATATCAAGTTTAGTTGCTTATATTCAATTTATTGAAATTTATTTTTATACCTATACGAAGTATAAATTTTTCAATGCGATTTAAAAATATAAGTTCTACATACCTCCTAAACATTCATATATAAATCCAATTTTAAATTCTGTTGCAAAGCAAAGGGATATTTTACTTGAAGAATATTTCATTTCTTTTGAAATATCAAACAAGGGAGATAGGGTTTCATAATAAAAAAGATATATCAGCGTTTACTGCGAAAACATAAAAATAGATATACAATATGCTTGATAAAATAAAAGTAGAAATTTAATTTTTGATCAATTGCGTGCGTTCTGAACTTTTTACTGATGGTGCACAAGGGAATGTTTTCTTAGAAATTTAGATTGTAATGCAGAAACATGTTATTGAAAAATATTTTACAGTTATTTAACAACTTATAAAAGAAGGGGGCATCTTAGAAACAACTCTTCATTTTTCGATTATAAACACATGGGAAAATAAATATCGAAGGAAATTCATACTATGACTTTATATATCAATTTTAGTTATATTTATGGCCACAATTTCGTATCACCAATTTAGTATGAAAAATAATTTAAAAAAAAAAGTTTTAAACCTATTAAACTGCTGTCCCGAAGTATTATGGCTAAAGTATTTCAACAATACGCTCCCATACCTAACAAAGAAATATCTTAAAATGTAAAATGTTTTGAAGAAATTTTTTAATGTTTTAAGATTGTATTTTGTAATTCTTATTTTTTTAGTCGAATACTTCACACATATGACATTAACTACACAAAACCCGTTACCAAATTTAGCACATAAATGTGGCATATTTTAAATGCTATCAACATTAGAAGGAAAAAAAATCAAATCACAAGACATTGTTTTCATTTATTTATTTGAATTCTATGACTTATTTTTAATACAGTATTTTAATATTTTTAATACAGTATTACTAATATTAAAAAATTCCAAAATTCTTTTTGAGCTAATACCGAACGTTAAGAGGTCTCAGGACTCTTAAAGCTTCAAAATTTTCGAAATTTCAATTTTTTTAGATCTTAAACTCCTATCTTTCTGAAATTTGTTTATGTGGTTGTTTCCTTGAAGTTCCCATTAGATCAGTGGTTACAGCATTTCCAATTATTCCCGCTTAAGTCTACACAGCACCATAAAAATGACAAAAATATCGAATATTTTTATTGAGTTTTTCAGTCGTCTATACGGCTGTGAATCATGGCTCCTAATTGGAGATCTGAAATCCAAATATTTTAAAAATATTTGAATTTTTATGAGTGTCCCCAGTCTCAAAATATGACATGTGATGTGGCGTGATTTGTTTCGTATTAATTGTTTTGATTTTAAAGCAAATATTATTTTCAGAACATAAATTGGCATCCAACCAGTTCAACATCTCAACACTTGGCTAATTTCACTGATTATAGGAGAAGTTATTTTCGAAAGAAAATAAAATCAGCAAAGGCCAAAGTAGCGCAACAAAAAATCAAACTCGCAAAATTGCGTCGACGTAAATCCGAAAAAAATGGAAGGGTCATTCCATTTCAAGTGGCCCAGCACTGGTTGCTCGACCATTTTTAAGAAATCTGAAATTTTTTTGTACAACAACCCTAACATGATGGAAGTTCAAAATGACTATTATTTTAATTTTATTAATTTTTGTTTGTGCATGGCGGCCATCTTTGTTTCATCGTCTGCAGCAATTTTCTCACAAGGAGGGTTTACGGAATTGTAAATAATCCATCGTTTATTTATCCAATTCAACTACGGATTAAAGCAATTTGTACAGAATACATTGGGCTAAAAATTTGGTAATGGAGTAATTTCCGAAACTAACTGCTTATTGGTAAAATTTTAGCATACATTTTCAGTTTTCTTCCAAAATTTGTCCGTTTACAAGAGGAAATTTTTCTAGCAAGGAAAACGGTCAACATGACATATTTTTTTTACAAATAGGCCGAAAGTACTTGTACTAACACGCCGAGTTCCAGATCTGGGACTTGCTTTCTCTTCGCTAAAAAAAAAATCCCAAATTTTTCAAAAATGACAAAAATCGCACTTTTCAGGCTTTGATATCTCTGGTGGGGCATGAGATAAAAGTCTGAAATTTTTTTAATAAGGGTATTGTACGGTAGTGTTATGCACAAGAAATTTCAGGATGGAGATTTGAATACAAGCTGAGATATGGCAAGGGCAATATGTGAAAACAATACTGCCAAAGTATTGTATTTTGTATGGTTTCAGTAATTTTTGTTGTAATTTTAGTAACTAAAAGAAACCTCAGCACTTTTACACACACACACATATATATATATACAAGACCTGAGACAAAACCAGAATAGGGAAAGATAAAAGCTGTTAATGTTGGCATACTTGTTGAGACATGATCAAACGTGTCAAAACACATTCCTGCTTGTTGGTTTAAAAACCACAATTTTAATGCTGCTTGCCAGTCCCTGAAACTTGTTCCTACCATAAGTATGTTCCTGTAAATGAAACATTATGCGATGTTACCATGCATCAGCCTCAAGTAATTTTCAGAAAGTAAAGATATCCAAAGCCTTTTCAAAAATTATACTGCAGAAAAATCACATTTTGGCATAACAAGTAAGCTAGGAATTGTTAATGAATTGAGACTTTCACATAGTGATTTCAAAGTATATTTCTATGAGCCAGCAGGGCCAAGATCTTCAATAGAGTTATCAAGAGATGACAAGACTTGGTTCCGACAAATAAAATTTTGAGAAAGATCAAAATTGTGGTTTTTGAACCAACAAGGAAGAATGTGTTTTGACACGTTTGATCATGTCTCAACAAGTATGACAACATTAACAGCTTTTATTTTCCCCTATGTTGTTTTTGTCTCAGGTCTTGTATAAAAATATTTTTTTTTCTTTATATAAAAGAGCTGAGGTTTCTTTTAGTTACTAAAATTACTTACAACAAAAATTACTGAAACCATACAAAATGTATGGCCTTAGGCATAATTATTTTTTTAATTAATTGTTAAGCTTTACAAAGGGCTTTATTTTCTGTTACTATTATTTAAAGATAATTAAAAACATAAATTTAAATGACACTCTGAGATACAAAATTAGCTGTGACTACAACAAAACAATAGTTTGGCAGTATTGTTTCGACATGTTGCTCTTGCCATATCTCAGCTTGTAGTCAAATCTCCGTCCTGAAATTTCTAGTGCATAACACTACCATACAATACTCTTATAAAAAAAATTCAGATTTTTATCTCGTGACCCACCAGAGATATGGAAGCCTGAAAAGTGCGATTTTTGTCATTTTTGAAGAATTTGGGATTTTTTTTTTTGCGAAGAGAAAGCAAGTCCCAGATCTGGAAATTGGCGTGTGAGTACAAGTACTTTCGGACTATTTGTAAAAAAAAAATTGTCATGTTGACAGTATTCCTTGCTAGAATAATTTCCTCTTGTAAACGGACAAATTTTGGGAAAAAAGTGAAACTTTAGGCTTAAATTTTACCAATAAGCAGTTAGTTTCGGAAACTACTCCATTATCAAATTTTTAGCCCAATGTATTCTATAGAAATTGCTTTAATCCGCAGTTGAATTGGATAAATAAACGATGAATTATTTACAATTCCGTAAACCCTTCTTGTGAGAAAATTGCTGCAGACGATGAAACAAAGATGGCCACCATGCACAAACAAAAATTAATAAAATTAAAATAATAGTCATTTTGAACTTCCATCATGTTAGGGTTGTTGTACAAAAAATTTTAGAATTTTTAAAAATGGTCAAGCAACGAATAAATGATTTTCTGGACCACTTGAAATGGATTGACACGGAAGGTGTTATGTACAAAGCAGGTTATTTTTAATTTACATTATTTATTATAATTATTAGTGTATCTATTATCATTATTTTGTATAAGTGTATTGTCTTTGCAAATTGTATGAAAATACTAGTTAAATATTAGCTAATCTGTCATTCTCGTTACCATTGTTATTGATATTGTGCAGAAACATATTTTGAATAAGAACATTTTTATTCTATTATATTGAGTTAAAATTATGTTTTACTACATCTTATAAGTGGGGAATGACATATAAATTAGTTACAGCTGTACAAACATTTTTAGTTTTTGTTTTATGCCTTTACAAACTTTAAAATCATTTTTATCAGACTTTTATTTTTGTTGTTTGCTATACCCTAAGGCTTTTTTCCTGCTGCAGATAGAATTTTAAAATTTTTGTAGATACTTGCACACTAGTGTAGATACAATTATGTGCAAACATTAAGGGCGAGAGGGTTTTTTAAACGCACAGTCGTTCAGATTTTTTGCCACATTGACCGAAATCATACCCATTACCATAAGATATCCAAGATGTGAAAATATGAAACAAGTGGTCAAAATTATTTAACCAATCCATTCCGTTGGCTTGTTTGGATTGTAATTTATCTGCTTCGTCTTTAATTTTTACACACCAGTGTATATGTAATACAATATTTAGTATGAGTTTAGGTCTGAGAGTTGTAGTTATTTTTTTTATGTCAAAGTTAATATTTCCGAATTTTTCGTGTTTTCCTTTTTTTCAGGTTTCGCGCTACAAAATAAGTAAATAAATAAGAAAAAAATGCAATTTAACAAAATACAACTACCATTTGGAAAATGATTTTTTTCAAAGACTAAAATTTAAGTCAAAAAATTGCACGGAGTTGATCATACATTACGTTCGCCATTGATTACATTTTTCGGTACTGTAAAATTTTAAACTTCTACGGAGCTGGTCATTCATTACGTACGCCATGGATTAAACATTAATATTCCTGGACCAATTTTAAATGAAATTTCAGTCTTAAACTTCTAAACATCCCACAATATTACTTTTTACACCGTCGTATACAGAAAAAAATGTACTTTTAAATGCAATTTGTTTGAAAGCTGTATGTCAATAAGTTTCTGAGTTATTAATTTTATTTTGTAGTTTTTATTACTTTTTTGTCATAGTGGCAACAGAAGTATCCATCTTTGTTGGAAGTGAAGGGAAAATACAGATTACTGTATTGAACAATCAGAAAAGGAATAAAATACGGATTCAACCAATATAACGCTTCATATATGTTTTTGATTTCCTACCCGGACATAGGACAATAACCATTTTTCCAAATGGTTTAAAAAAATAAATATAAATAAAAGTTACATCTTTAATTCCATATTAACTCAGTTCCCAAAAATCCCATGAATATAAGTCACTTAAAATAACTATAAAACATTAAAAATTAAAAATCTTATAAAAGTTTTTAAAAACTTCAAAATTTAAAAAAATGGTGATTGCTAAAATGATTTTTTTACCAGAATCAGTTTAATTTTATGATCTGAAACAATGTCATTAGATATTTTAATGTAACTGTATCCATAAAAAAGGGTACTGCGTAGTAGTTTGGGCCGAATAAAACTTTTTTTAAATTCTCGATGATGGGTAGTGCGGGAAAGTTGCCACTGTTGGCACTAAGTTCACACAAAAAATATGAGATTATTTTTACAATTCCGTAATTTGCATCAAATGGCTGGAAATGTTGTCCAAATGCTGATTTTTGAACATTTTTAGCAAAAATGTCTTAAATGTTTTTGATGAAATTTATTTTTCTTCAATTTACTTGAAATGTTATGTTTAGTGTGCCAAATGTTTAAATAAGTTCTGATTATCAATTATTTAATAGCTTTGTGTATTTTTAATTACTCGATTTTCATAGCCATTTCGCGTATAAGTGGGCAAATGTTGTAACTATTGTTTGAATTATTCGTAGGCGCTTTTATGTTCCTTGCTCATTCTTTTTCTTTCAATGCATTGAAGGTCGGTCATACATTAACATGCCTCAACAGCGGATCTGGAAGAAGAGGAGAGAGTAGGGTGGAAACCAATACAAACGCAATGGACCTTTGCGAGGTTGAGAGAGGAAGTAGGAGGTGGAAGAAGCTGCGAGATGGGATGTAATTTTCGGCAGTAAAATACAGATATTGTCCAGATATTCATATAGTGGCAGCTTTGAATCAATCAGTTCAACTGTATCATAATTTGAAGCAGGGCCTTCAAAAGCAGACATTCCCAAACTCATATTCCTTTCTCACACAGCGTTCGACGCATTTAAAACCTGTATATTATATAGGTAGTGTTTGAAGATGCAGGAATTGTGACAACAGAGAATAAGGATCTCGTCATCGATAAAGATAAGGCCATGAGACAGAAAAATAAACTTGGAAAGAAGATATAGGAGTAGGAAGATCTTGGAGGAAGAAAAATTACAAGCGTATATTTTGGTGACAGAAAAAATAAAACTATCTCCATAGAAAAAAGAGGACAAGTGGCGCCGTCCAGAGAAAGACGAAACACATATCACGATGTTGTCGAAACGTGGTTTCGGAATATTTAGGTCACTTGACACCTCCTTCCGGTCACTGCGGAGAAATAGCAAAATCATTATATAATTTTCTAATCCATAATAAAGCCTGCTTTGGAAAAAAATACGAAGATAGCTGCAACATTTGATATGTATTCTTCGTACGAACGAGCTTCTACTCCGACACCGACATCAACTGCCCAAACTAGATGATATGAACCCCAGGACCTAAGACCTTTACTAACCTAGTAAGAGCTATACTAATAAAGTACTCAAATCATCAGAATTTTGCATTTCTGATGTCCATGACCTTTAAATGTCTAACAGAAATATGTACCCATTGGCTCGTAGCTCCCTATATTTTGTACGTTAGAGACAAGCATAAAAAACAGGCTTGAACATACAATTTGTCAATTAAAAAAATACTTATTTCAAAGAAGTCCACATATAAGATTATGACATATTTATTTAGATCCTTGATACAAAAAAATGCAAATAAACTTACTTTCTTACATTTCACTATCTTGAAAAATGAAAAATCTACAAACACCGAGAAAAGGCCTTCATTAAGCAAATAAATATGAATCTTATGCTGTCATCTCTCGGTAATAGATAAAGACATTTATAGAGAATTACTTCATACAATTTACATGCTGTAAAGAAGAAGAAAATTTAAAAAAATATTAAAATTCGAAACTTCCATCAAATGGGACGCTAGTCATAAATGGGTTAAGTAAAACTCATAAATGTGTCATTATTGAGCATGTAATACAATTTAGTACAAATAGTATAATTTGTTTTCTAAAGTATTGCTTATTTTATGAAAAAATATTAATATCCCACAAAATAAAATTCCGCAATTGAATTAGTTATGAAATACATAATATCCATATTTTGCGTCACTTCATTTTATTCTTTATGATACGATTATGTAGGGCATTTAATGTAATGTAGAAACACTTATTATTCATAAAATATATTTAATATTTCAGATATGGCCTTATATAGCTATCATTTGTTTTGATTATTCAGAAATCCTGCTTTATGCATATTTATGCATTCAAATACCGATAAAACTTACGGCCGTCCGTGCTGTCGAAAGAAATGGATAATTTATTTTTCTTCTTCCATACATGTTGACTATTCTCGGTCAGATAAATTTATATGAAAAAACTGTTTTCGTTAGAGTAATTATTTTTTAATATATAAGTAATGCTTGCAAAGATTAGCATTATCAATTTTAGATGTTAAAAAACGGTTGTATTAAAAAGGGAATGTTTTGTGTAAAATTCGCCTTAGAGGAGCTCTTTTATAATATTGTGGAACTGATTTAGTTATATAAGGATGCAACAATTCATGTGTTGCTTGCTACACATACACTATATGGCCAAAGGTGACCGGTCACTTACAATTTTAGACGTTTTGTCAAATATTTAGAAAGATACACGAGGAATCAACCTGAAACTGCAGTTTTGTAAACAGTATAGTATAAGCCATATATTTCAGTGAAGAGTTTTTCCCGACAACTATAGGGCGCTGTCAACACATTGAAAAAGAACGAATATCTTTTGTATAACCCTGTAAAAACTAATGTAGCAAAAGCGTTCAAACTCGAGATTATTAATAAGTGGCTTATTTTAATATCCTGTGTTCATTTTTATAAGGATAGCATGTATACTCGTAGAGAAATTAAGATTTTTATAAAAACAGTTACAAATTTCGCCAAGGTTTTTGCTTATAATTTGCAGAGTTCTTGATATAAAAAAAGCTCTTTTTAGAAAATATGACAAACAACATCGTACACAATACCCTGCAATCAGAATGAAATAATAGTGAAAACTGTATGAAAAATGAGCAGGTTTACTATATAAAGATTCACTGCGCATGCTCGAACGTAATCAGAATATAATTTGCATAATGAGTTAGCTAAATGTATAGAGCAACTTTTGTGAATGTCTCAAAAAAATAGTTTGAAAAGTCTGATAATAATCGTTTTAGAGAATAAGCTCAAAATCCGTTATTCCTAAAACGAAGCAAAAGGATGAGGGGCTGTATCCAAATACAGTTGTACGTGCAGTATTATGTATGCTATATTGGGACTAATAAATGGATATATGTACACAACCCCTCATCTTTTTGCTTCATTTTGGCAACAACGGATTTTGAGCTTATTTTATAAACGATTATTATCAGCCATTTCAAACAATGTTTTTGATAGTTTTACAAAAGTTGCTAACACATTATGAACATTATATTTTGATAGCTTTCGTGCATGCGCAGTAAAACACTTTTTAGTAAACCTGCTCATTTCTCTTCCAATTATTATTATTTTTTAATTCTAATTGCAGGGTATTGTGTTCGATGTTGTTTGTCATATTTTTTTTTAAAATAACTTTTTTTTATATTAAGAACTATGCAAATTATAAGCAAATACCTTGGCGAAATTTGGGACTTTTTTTAGAAAAACCTTAATTTCTCTACGAGTATACATGCTATCCTCATAAAAATGAACACAGTATATTCAAATCAGCCACTTATTAATAATCTTGACCATATGTTAAAACGAATGTTATAGGGTTTACAATATGATGTGGACCAATGTTACCCTATTGAAAAACACGAGGAGAGAGGTTAAGAACACTAAATAAGTAAAAAGACTGTAAATTAGCATATATTTTAATTAAAAATTATTACAAAACTCATAAATATTGCTTAACCTGGATTGTCCATGTCTGGCACTGAATACTGGTTTAGACAGAAGTTTAGATGGACTAATTTTTGCAACAATACAGTTCCATTCATAGATCACCGACTCCGGTCGTTGTGGTCAACTCCAACTCTGTAACTTCTTTCCCATGCAGTCAATAACACAACCCTCCTTTGGTTTCGAAGTAATCCATCCGTGATAGATATTGCCACTAAACAGCAGAAGTACAAAACTTCCAACGTTACAGTCACTTTTGTCAATACCTTTCTTGTTTGGTTCTGTTGGAACCAATACATGCAATGAATTTTCAGAAAAATTATCGATTGTATAGGCACAAATGTCCATTTTCATAAGTATACTGAAACAAAAACCATCAATGTTTAAATCCAACAAAATAAGAAAAAGCTCCCGTTCAAATATAAAAAATTTTTATGCATTGACAGGAAGTATATACAAAAATTTAAATTACAACAGATTGATACAATGTTACCTAAGATATTGGTACAAAGTCACACCAACTTAGGAAAACACCTTTCTTTTTTATCTCAGGAAAGACAACGCATAATCTTACCTTATACTTCATCCACACTAAAGAGGTTATAATAACACATACTTATGAACATCCAAATGAATTGATTTACAGCTTGGGAGACAAAAAATGTAAGAGCTAAATTCTCACCGTCTTCACACGTTTTTGCTTGACTGGTTCTTCCACGGTGGAAACTTGGCGAAATACTTACAACAAGCTACCAGCCGCAAGCTAATGACACCACGTATATTTTGAAACCAAAACTTCGTCGATATCTCAAGCGATGTGGAAAGTATAGCAGATTTAATATTTTTTTTTATCTCTTGAAGTAAAGGTATCCTTAATGGGCCAAATTTATCCCAGTTGACGGTATGTTTTAAGTTTCGCTGTGTTATATTAACTTAAGGTTATTTCTAAAGATTTAAGTGAATTAAGTAAAGATTTAAGAGAATATGTAAAATAACATATGTCAAATGTATACTTATTTTGTATTTGAAATTCAAGAAATTAACTGCCAAACACATTAAACACAAAAAGCAGTAATACCAAAATATAGCACTCAAAACGATTTTGCAAGAGGTATTTACTTGTTACTTCTTAATTTTTCAAATAAGTTATATTATAGAAAATATAAATATAATGTTTAAGAAGAAAAATTAATCACAGTGTGCTAAAAATGGTGCAAATTATATTTAATTATATTGTTTCACTTGACATTTTATTTTATTTTAATGGTCTTTTGCATTAGGTTCAGAAGTTAACTAATAAAACGGGGAACTTGTAAAATTATAAAACTTTCTTTGTTCATTAACAGCATAAAATTATGCAGACAACTTTGAGTTTAATCCTAAATTTTAAATGAAAATCCTACACAATTTTTATACTAAAATTAATGTTTGCATAGTTTTGTTTGAATTTTAATATTTTTATTTGCTTTATATGAGAAAGTTGCTTGTTGTTTTTATCGGCGGAATATTTTCGTGTTATTCGCAATAAATGCACTAGAGGCACAAAAATCTATAATTGTTTCCATCCAACATTGTGAAGGGATAAATTTAAACTCCACCAACCTTTATAAAAAACTAAAGAAATTATATGCTAGTTGAATTTGTATTATGGAACAATTGAAGAGCTGAGTGGATGTACATGTTATGCTACATTTTCTAAAAAAATATTTTATATTCTGCATGAAAGCGTTCAGAGGTATCCTATCACATGGTGAAGCTAAAATACTAAGATTCCATTTAATCTGGAAGATTTCAGACATTTATCATTTATATTTAATTTTTTAATATTTAATAATGTCAATAACATTGATAATTTTTAGTATTTGAAAATTAAAATGAATAAGTTTTTCTGAGACAGTTTAGTACCATATCTATTAATATTTTAAACACATGCTATCAAACAAAAAATATATCATTAAAATTTACTGCATAAACTTTCACTTCAAATTTCTTCAAATGTAATTTTTGCTACTTAAGCGTTCTTCCACTTGGCTCTTCAATTTATCAATAGCCATAATCAATTTTATTCATATAAATTTGCTATATATAATTTCTATGAAATGGATATTTGTGCATGTAATCATGTGTAAATATTACAAGATGGTTTAGATGTTGAAGATATTTATATGTAAGCTATTATGTAAATATAAATACACTGGTCGAAATTGATTTTTAATAAAAACTTCTATAATATTCATTAAAAATAATGACATTTTATGGGATATACATAGTATGTATAAAAAATGAATTACAAAAATAAAATTTCACACATAATATTAAACATAAACAAAAAGTCAAAAATTAGATTTTTGCAATATGCAAACATGGTAATTGATTTATGAAATATCACATTTCATTGGCTATCCCTACGTAATGTGACAAACATTTGCATAAAACAAGGTAATGCGACATACACAGTAGACATAAAAAGAGTTATATATTGTAAGCAACACACGTTGCGGCCATGACATAGTTTTCACGATGGGTAAAGGAAAGAAGTTGTCTAAGAAGGACAGAGCTAAAATCAGTGCATATCCAGAATGTGGAAAATCTGTTCCGAAATTAGTAAATTAATTAAAAGATCAGTTGGTGTAATATATAACTATAGAAAAGATCCAGCAAATTATGGAAAAAATTTCAATAAAAAAGGTAATCTACGTTTAAAATAAGACAGAGCAAAAGGGGATTCTTCAACTTGCATCGAAAGCAGGTCACAGTTCAAAGCAGATCTTTAAAGATCTATCCATTCCTGTTACTTCTAGAAGAGGTAGGCAAATTTTACATTCTTCACGGAGCTTCAGATAGTCGAAAATGAAGTCTGGTCCAAAGTTACTGCTGCGTCACAAGCAGATGCGTTTGCAGTTTTGAGAAAAGTATACTCATTTGGTGACAATAGAAATAAAGTGATTTTATCTGACGAAAAAGATTTAATTTGGATGGCCGAGTTTTCATAAATCAATTTCCACCAGTGTATATAGATATGCTCATAGATAAAACTGATCAGTATTGTTCGTATTTTAAAGTTTTACTTTTCTTTATTCTTGTAAAAATTTTTTGGAAAGAGCAAACTTAAAGCTGAAGAAGCGGATATTTTTAATAAATAATTTTAAGTTATTATACCATCAAGATTGAAGAAAATAAAATCCTTGCAGAATTTCACTTAGTTACAAATTTCATTTAGATAATGGACAAATTATATTACAAGACTTATTACATACGGGTGGAAATTGATTTACGAAAACTCGGTTTTTTAACAAGAACTTCTATAATATCCATTAAAAATGAATGAAATTTCATACATTATTTATGCTATGTATAGAAAATAATTTAGAAAAGTAAAATTTCATGCATTTTAATAAACTAAAACACAAGGTCAAAGTAAGATTTTAGTAACATAAAATCATTGAAATTGATTTATGAAATATCAAATTTAATTGAAATTTATAGTTAGTAAAGCCGTCTTTATTCAGCAGAGATTCTTTTATTCTAGATAACATTGATAAAATAAAAATTTGAATGTATTTCTGACCAATTAATTTCCAGTTTTGACAGATTGAAGTTTTCAATTCTACAAGCGATGTGTACTGCATCCCATTTGGATAAGCCATTCGAATAAGCTGTCCCCAAACGTTTTGAATAGGGTTCAAATCAGGACTAACAGGTGGATGATTTAAAAGAACAATAATCTGTTCGTCAAACCAATCTTTCATTGCATTTTAATGTGAATACTTCCATTGTCTTGCAGATTCAGATTCAGCCAGGTGGGGAGGCCTGCCAATTGTTTGAGCTCAACTAGCCCCAACCAGCAATGTTTATTTTAAAAAAAATACAGAATAATTATAGAGTAATAAAATAATGTATGGTAATAACAAGTTATTGAGATAATGAAATAAGTATAGGTAACGATAGTAAATAAACAATTAAATTTAGAAAATCAAAAAAACCCGAAAGCGAACTAATGAATTGATTCTCATCAATGTGAAACAATTTTTTTTTTTCAATTCCTACTTTTAGCTCACACTCTCGCTATAAAATACTCAAATTTTCAATCGTTAATAAAATACTTATTATTCATCTAATCAAGCTCAAATAATTTTTTTTAAACTTGTAGTGGATGACACTTGATGCTAATCCAATTTTTTTCGAATATTAATTCATTAATTAAAATTAATTAATTAATTTTCAATAATCGAGAGAGCTCCTCATCTTGATCAAGGATTTTTAATGCCGAGAGACCCCTCTTCTTGATCAAGGCATTTTAAGCGCCACTCAAAAGGAAAGAAGAATGGGAGAGAAAAAAATTGTCTTATTGACCTAAGTAGGAATTGACTTAAAATATATTTTTTATATATTACTTGTTTATATTACTTACCTATTTTATTATTTACTTGTATTGATGACTTTTAAGTTGAGTTTAACCGTTAGTTTTTATCTATAAACACTGTTTTGATGAGGTTTATAGATGTCTATGATGGTTAGAGTTGCAGTAAAGCTAGAGATCCACAATACATACACAACTTCCAGGTTGTATAATATTTTAACGGAGCTTCTGACTGTAAAACAGTCAACGAAACATCGTCTTTATTTTGAAAGACCTATCCAATGATATGCCACTCAATAGGATGCGTAATTTTTTTTGTCCCTACCGCCATTTTGTATTTTACGGCCGCCATTTTGCATTTATAAAAACAAAACCTAGCCTATAACCATCGTGCCGTTAAGACGAATCGATAGAGACCTCATTCATTGAAATCCATCCAGCCGTTGGGATGTTTCGAGGGTATAAAGAAATCCACATACACAGATACGCGTGAAACATATAGCCCTTCTTTTCAGTCGGGTAAATAGACGATCTGAGCACTTTACAGACGTATAACACATAATGTTTCTTTAACAATAACACTAATTCTATAACTGTTTTAATGTAAAAGTTTGTTTGATTAGTTCCATAGCTGATCATCATTATCATATAATAGGTCCTGTGGAGGCATTTGGAAAAATCCTTGACTGTTTTCATTCAGAGTTATGCAGTTTATAATTTTTTGTAATAGTGCTGGTTGTTTTCTGATTATTTTGAACCAAGATGAGAGACTTATCATTTTGGAGATTTTGAGAGTGGTATATGGATATTAGTGTGCATTCCGTTACGCAGTGCAGCGAGGTTTCTCGTTTTCCACACGTGAAGTAGCCCGAGTCAGCTTTTCCGAACTTTACCAGATAATCTGGAAAAGGCCCGTGATTTGTTTCAAACAAGAAGAGGTTTCTGTGTGATAGTAATGTCTCCTCTGAAACAATAGGTAGAAGTGAATATGTAAACTTTCCTCTTTGATGGGAGTCCCAAATTCTCTGCTATTCCTGTAGTATTTGTAATTTTAGTTGTCGTTTGAGATGCGATGGTGAGAAAGGTAGAAATACTTCTGGTAAGATAGGATTTATGACAGCTTCTTTTGCCTTTTGTTCCGCTGCCTCGTTTCCTGCTATTCCGGAGTGTCCTGTTATCCATTTTAGCATTATCTTTTTATTTGTATTCTGTAGTAATTGAATTATGTTCTGGACCAGTGCTATTTTTGTTGTGCTGTCTTCAATGGCTCGTATGCTCGAGAGGCTATCTGATTATATTATTGTACTTCCGTACCGGCTTTTTTCCGTCCATTCCACTGCTCGAAGTACCTCTAGCAATTTCCACCTGGAATACGGTGTATTCTATCCTTAATTTTGTTGCCCCACCAGTGGCTGAGAGGTTCTGCTCTCGAAGATGGTAGACGGGAAGTGCTGGGTTCGAACCCAATCGCGCCCGTCGGCCTAATCGTTCGGAGTTTTCGTGGTTTTCTTCGAACCTTGGATTTCCATGCGTTAATACGGATTAGATTCCCTTAGAAAGACCTCCACGGAAGTCACTCCCCCCAGGGCCTATATCCCTCGTGTAGATAATTGGCCGTCAAAAATCAACCCAACCCTTAATTTTGTTTTAAATGTATGGCCCAAGATTGAGTTTTTGTATGCACAGAACGCTAACCCCGTCCCTTCTTCCATTTTGGAGCCGTCTGTGTAGATTTGTATTTCCATTTGGAGGTTTTCATTTGCCTTGTGTAGGTAATTTTTGTAAGGACATACTGATGAATTTGGAGATTTACCTTGATAGAATTCTGGTCTAAATTATTCTACTGGTGTCCTCAATCTTAGTACATTTCCCGATGCAGCAATCTGAAGTATTCTGAGATACAATGGAGGGATTTCTGTTAAGGCACAAAGTGCAAGAGTGGCCGTTTTTCTATATGCGCCCGACACAAGAAGAAGGCACTGGGTCTGTATTAAGGACAGTAAGCGAAGCCCATGAGATTTCTGTAGGTGGTCGTACAAAACATGCTCCATAGGTTATCTTTTTTCTAAGATTGTTATATACCAGATTTTTAAGATATTTTTACTTATTCCTCCTTTTTCTGTTGTAAATTTTAGTATATTCTGTATTTTTGAATTCATCTCTGTTCTTTTATTTCTTTGGTGAGGCAAAAATGAATGTGTTTTATCTAGGGTTAAACCAAGATCTAAGAGCGTAATTTCAGATTGCAATTTGTAATTTATTTTAAAGATTGGCTACTTTTAGATATTTAGGTTTTCTGAGATTTAATGCCTTGCATTTTTCATATGAGACGTTCATATGGTTTAAGTCTGCCCAGTCACTCACTATTTGCAAACCCTCCCTGGCCACCACTTCTGGTATTTTTCTTGTCCTTCCATACACCACCAACAATATATTTCCTGCAAACGCTATCACTCGAAATCCTCTTCATCTTAGTATATTTATTAACTTATGTTTATAAACACTCTTCACAGGAAAGGTCCTAAACAGGAACCCTGCGGGCAACCCTTAGAGAGCCAATGCAGAGTCTCTAGTAGCCAATTTGAATAAATACCTCTCTTCGATAAATAGGATCTTATGGTGTTGCCATATGCTTCTTCTATTTGTAACTCTTCTAATTGTTGTATTGTAATATCCCACAGCAAGTTGTCGAAGGCATTATTAAAGTATATTGACAGGAGGGAAATATATACATCTTCTTGCTTCCGTAAATCTATTTGTGAGAAAAAGTATGTTATTGCTGTTTCCGTTGATCTGTTTTCCTGGAAGCCATGCTGGGAAGTAAAGGTTTTATTGTTGTATGCAGACAGTAATTTATTCTTTTTAGAAGTATTTTTTCATAGACTTTTCCAAATACTGAAAATAGGGTTATCGGTCTATAAGATGCCTCTTCATTTGCTAGTTTGCAAGGTTTTAGAAAGAAAACAGCTTCACCGACTTTCCAATCTTCAGGAAAATAATTCAGAGTTAATAATGAGTTGTACATTTCTTGTATTAATTCTGGCTGCGTCTTGACTATATTCCTGAGTATTACGTGGTCTATTTCTTCTGGACCAGGTGTTTTATTTTTGCTGAAGGCATAGATTGCTTGTTTTATTTCCTGTAATAAAATTTTTGGTACTGTGGAGTTTGGTTTGAATATACACTGCTCAAAACAATTAAAGGATATTGCAGTTTTAGGTGGATTTTGTATCTGGTAAACTGTTTAGCTGATTGATACATGGTCGACAGACATAGTAGGTTATATGAGAATAAATTACACATGTTTGGCAGAAAAAAATGCATTTTATTGCGCATTTGTGTACTAAAGGAAAAAAACACAATTTGTGCATATGAGAAAAAAAGAATAAGAAAAGGTGTTTTCTTCAAAGAAAAGCATTTTCAGTAGGGGGAATGGTTTCCACGGGCGGCCAGCAACGTTGAACACCTTTGAGGCATGGACTCAATGAGGCTATTAATGACGAGTTGGGGTATTCTGCCCCACTCTTCCAGAAGAGCTCTTTCCAGTTCTTGGAGAGTTTGTGGGGGTTGTTGGCGGCCAGAAACTCGTCTTCCTAGGGCGTCCCAAACGTGCTCGATTGGATTCATGTCTGGAGAACACGCTGGCCATTCCATTCGAACGATTCCTTCCTCGAAAAGGAAATCCTCCACCAGGTTTGCACGATGTGGCCTGCAGTTATCGTCCATTAAAATGAAGTTATCTCCGATTGCTGCAGCGTAAGGGACTACAATAGGTCTGAGGATCTCATCCCTATATCGGCGACCAGTCAGAGCTCCATCTCGAATGATGTAGAGGTCAGTGCGCCCGTCAATGGAGATGCCACCATACACCAACACTCCTCCACCGCCAAATCTGACACTTTCGTGCACGAACGCAGGATTATTCTTACTGCCACGGTCCCTCCAGATGAAAATACGCCTATTATCCGGATGCACAGAAAAACGGGACTCGTCAGAAAACAAAATATTGCTCAATTCATTTCTCCTCCAGTTGACATGCTCGGTTGCCCACTCCCTGCGGTCACGACGATGCCTTGATGTTAATCTAACACATACCATTGGTCGGCGAGCATACAGACCTACAGCATGGAGCCGGTTTCGGACAGTCTGAGTTGAAATTGTGGTGCCTGTAGCCGAGCGAAGGTGTTGTTGGAGAAGAGTATCGTTCATGGTTCGGTGTCACCGAGCTGTTAACGCTAAATACCGATCTTCATTGGGCGTTGTTTCCCGTCTACGACCTTGCCCTGGGCTTCGGTGGCCTGCACATCCACTCTCCAAAAAACGGATCCAGATCCTGGAAATGACACTTTGTGACACTCCAATGGCTTGCGCTACTTCGGCTTGAGTTTGGCGCCCTTCTAACCTACCAACAATTCTCAAAGCTTCTGAATCTGTCAAATGACTTCGCTGAGACATCGTACTCATCGAAACAAAGCAATCACTGAATGCCGATCATCCTTGTCTTCATTCTCTTTTATCCAGTTGAAAGTGAAATTTCATTCGCTGCCGCTGAAGCGACGTTTTTGACGTCGAACTCAAAATTTGCATACTCCACAGTTTGAAATCCAGAAAAATTTGCATTTGTGATTCTCTTCTTCTATTTTCGGAAAAAAAATTTCGTTTATATCTTTATTTTATATAAAACTTCAAATATCCTTTAATTGTTTTGAGCAGTGTATATGGTTGGGTTTCCTATGATGATCCAAATATTTCATTTGTTATATCTTGAAAAAAAATGTTTGTGTTGTTTAAATTTGATGGGTTTAGTTTGAAAACGCGTACGTCTCCTGCCTATAGAAGTCTTGAAAAGCGATCTTTTTTTTAACTTGCTGTAAGGCTTTTTTGTGTTTGGACAAAAACTTTTCCAAGCTTCAGATTTTGCTTCTTGAATCAATTTTCTGTATTTCGCTCTTTCAGCTTTGAATTTTATGTACTTTTCTGGTACTGCTTCCGGAGTTTTCGTAAGTTTTCTCAGAGCTCTAACATAGTACCTTTTTTTTTCTCAAATTTTCATTCCACCACGAGATTGATGGTTTGAACGAACTTTTTCTTTTCTTGAAGTGAGTTTCACAATTTTCTTTTACCAATGATGTGAACAATGCATATCTTTCTTCAAACTCTTCCGGTGTACTTATACCTTTGGAAATTAAGTTTCTTTCTTCTATGTTTTTCGCAATTGCATTATTAAATTTCGTTAGTGATATTTCTTTTGTTCTGTATCTACGTTTTGGTAAATATGGTATTTATAGGGAAAGACTCGTTGTTTCTAATCTGTGATCTCCATAATCCATGCTTTCTTCAACTTCCCAACCTTTTATATATTGAAAGAATTGAAAAGATGATAACGCTACATCCGAGCCATCCTTTCAAGTGTTTAACTTCAAAGGTCGGGGTACTGTGCGGGTTATTCACAACCAGTAGACGCTGTGTACTTATTTGTCTGATGACATGCTGGCCTCTATCATATTCCTTTCCATACCCTCAAAGCTCACTATGGTCATTTAGATCACCCAACAACAGGAATTTATTGGACATTCCCCTTCTCTTTACCAGGCCTGTAAATCTTCTTTTATGACCTCAGATGGTGCCGTATACTGTGTACCAATGTTATATAACCCGCTGTTGTTAAAATAATTACAAACACCGAGTGATCATTTTGTTGGACTTGTAGATGTTGTACTATCGAGTCTAGTATTACTATGAAACAATTTTTTCTCAGAGATTAGTAAGACGGTGTTGTTTTTGGATTTCCATGTGGCCTTTTACCTGTTACGGCACAGTCATGTATACAGGCAGCTGTGTAATTATTTCTAAGTAAAAAGCGAAAAGTGAGACTGTCGCAGAACGCATTTTTTGTAGGTTCAGTTGAGCAATTTTTATTTCTTTCAAACTAGTTGTGATTTCTAGCGAAGTGTTTGTTGTTTTTGGACGTTTAGAGGAGTTTCCCTTATTTAAGATTAGAATTGACAGCTGCTGCATTGTCTTGCATGAAGGTGTAATCTAATCCATACTATTGTCATGCAAATGGAAATTGGAAATTTTCTAAAACTAAACTGTAATTCTGGCGACAGTTTCAAAATACAATTTCACTTTTTCCATCATAAGCGATCGCTGCCCAAATCAAAAAACTTCCCCCCACCAAAATTTCTGCTGAATGTAGATTTTAGTTCTTGAAGATCCCAAAAATAATGCTTCAAACCATCCGGGCCATCCAAATTAAATCTTTTATTGTGAGATAAAATCACTTTCTTTCTATTGTTTCCCACTGCGCGTATTCAATACTGCAAACGCATCTGCTTGTGACGCAGAAGTAACTTTGGACCAGATTTCATTTTCGACTATCTCAAGCTCCATGCAGAATGTAAAATTCACCTAACTCTTCTAGAAGTAATAGGAAAGGATTGATCTGTAAAGATCTGCTTTGAACTTTGACCGACTTTCGATGCAAGTCGAAGAATCCCGTTTTGCTCTCTCTTTCTTAAACGTGGATTACCGTCTTTATTGAAAAAAATTCCATAATTTGCTTGATCTGTCTATAGTTATATATTACACCAATTGATCTTTTAATTAGTTTAATAATTTCCGGGACAGACTTTCCACATTCTGGTTATGCAACGATTTTAGCTATTTCTTTCTTAGGCAACATTTTTCATTAACCCATCGTGAAAACTATGACTGCTACGTGTAGCTTCCAATATATTACACTTTTTATGTCTACTGTGTATGTCACGTTACCTTGTTTTATGCAAATTTTTGTCACATTACTTCGGAATAGCCAAAGAAATGTGATATTTCATAAATCAATTTCCATGTTTGCATATTACAAAAATCTAATTTTTCTCTTTTTGTTTATGTTTAATATTATGTGTGCAATTTTATTTTAGTAACTCATTTGTTATACATACTATGCATATCCTATGAAATTTCATTCGTTTTTAATGAATACATAGAAGTTTTTATTAAAAATCTGTGTTTTCATAAATCAATTTCCAACAGTGTATTACATAATATATACAAATTATTGCATTATAAGATATATTAAATTTACTTCAATTTAATTATATATTATAGCTTTGAGACATGCTGATGCTGTGTGGTAAATGCCAATGTTTTAATTGTATTTCTCACATATTATCTGCATTAATAAATTAGACAGGAATCATAATTTCATATTTTTATCTACATTTATTTTCTTTTAAATGTTCATAGTATTTAATGCATATAATATAGGATGAGTCCGGGAAAAATGGACCTCAGTGTGAGATGGTTAAGTCAAATATTTCCTTAATGCGGCGTGCCACAAATGACGGAACTATTTGAGATAGACACCAAAAGATATTTTGTATGTGGCGCAATTTTTGGTTTATCAAAAGTCGTGACATTTTTTCAGCTAAAAATCATTATTGGTAAATCAAATAGTTCTTCATATGGTTATAGTTATGCATTTAAAATTTTTGATTTATATGTGATCTATCTAGTTTTAATAATGGAATCTCGGGGAACAGTCAGGATTTTAAATAACCTAAAATGGCAACGTAATATCTACAGTATAGAGTCGCGGTGGGTTATACTTCTCACCTAGGAGATCACGAGAGATGGACCATATGTAGATGGTAGAGATGGACCATGTGTATACGGGATAGATGTACCATGCGTAAACCGAAGATATGGACCAGATTTTCTGTAGGGAAGGATGGACCATAAGATCTTGAATTTCAAATTTAGATTTTTTAAAAGCTGCATTAAAAATACAATTTTATTTAAATTAAAAAATGTATTTTTCTGTTTTCAGGAAATTTGGACTACCTATATTAGAAAAAGTTCATCTGCGCGCGAGGAATGGACTGAAGATAATTTCAAAAATTCTGTTGAAGTACATATTGAACGACTATAATTATTCATGTAAACTTAATGTTGAGTAATTTAATTGTAAGTAAGTTCATTTAATTTTCATTCAAAGAAAAATTGACATTAAAAATTTAATAAATTTTCAATTATTTGAATATTTTATTGTGGTCCATCTCTCTTATTCAGTAAATTGTATGTAAAATTATGGAGTTTAGATTGCGAAGGGTGATTCATCTCTCCCGTAAGTACCCGAAGGCAGCATTAGTGACTAAGTTTGTATTTTGTTTTCTGCCACTCTTGAAAAATGAAAATAATCGTCTTAGATATCTACTAATATTTGATGCAGATTATCATTGTACCAGAAACTTAGTTAGTAAAATAATAAAAAATCAGTTGCCAATAGTAGACTTGAATAAATATATTCTATGATGTATCGCTGGATATTTAAAATAATTAAGATTTTACCTTGAAAATGGAAGTGCTGGATGTAATATTCTATTTTCATCCAGTATTTCACTTGATAGTAGCATGTCTTCTTTGTGCCTGAGGTAGAACGACCACACCCTTTTGTATTACATTGGACTCTTCTCTTTTATGTTTTTTAAGACACTCCTCTTCCCTACTGGATTATTTAACATTTTATTACATTTTATCACGACATTTAACATGTATCCACAAAAACGGCTACAACGTATGACAATGTAATATTGTTTTACAAGATTTGAAAGTATAATTCTCAACGATCAAAGACTTTTTTTGAATTTTTTAACATTTTTTTCTGTTTTTTTCTAAAGTATCTTATATAGTATTTCATGTAAAATCAAATTCAATCAAATCTTTCCATTCTTGATTGATCGTAGGTAAATTTTGCATTTACCATTTCATTATTTATTAAGAATGCACAATAATTCATTTTGTTGAAAAATCGTTTAATTTTTTATATTTATTTTTAATTAAAAATGAACAATTAAGGCCTTAACTAAAGAAGAAAAAATTACAATGTGTTAACCAGTAACTGACGACACACCAGTATTTGTACTATGTAAGTATCTAATATAAAAACTTTAGAAAAAATGAAATAATGTGTATATTCTAAGTTTTATTGTTACAACTTTATATATCTAACGTCGAAAGAAATGATTTTTAGAAGTTATACTGGCAAATAAAGATGGAATTACGAATATCCAGTACAAATCTGAGGTATTTTCACATTTCACACTTTGTCAAGTCTTGAATAATTGTACTTTAAGATGTTTTCTCGACTTTTGATGAACCGCTATATTAATATTAATATTTCATTAGGACTTGTTAAGACAATATCTCATTTCGAAATTTCGTCAGAAAATGAAATGATCAGTTAATGATTGCATTTCATTTTTTTAACTAATACTGCAAAAATTTAAAATTCTAGAAAACAAAATGCGAAATTATTTCCAAATTACAAAACTTCATAAGTTAATCAGTTAGGAAAGCCTCTATATAAATTTATGTGTTATCAGATTCATTGAAAAAAGTTTGAATTTACGAAAGAACTGTAAATCTGGCAATTAATAGTGCATTCACCTTAACTGAGCAAAAAAAATGCTGGAAATAATAGTGTATATTAGTGTATAAAGTTTTTTTTTCATAAATGTAGAAAAAGTATATTTCCGTAATATCAACTTATTTGAGAATCATAAATTATTGCGTAGAAGAAAATTTTCAAAGTAAAAATTTTAATTGATATTGAAGACTTTTCTGTAAATGAACAATATACATTTAATACATTTATTACTTTTCTCTGTTTCTTTTATAAGCAGGTTTTTCTTTAAACAATTGTCGCACTTAATAAATAAAAATTTAGCGATGAATGAACGTGAAATTGGGAGAAAATTCCTCTTACGTACAGAGACAGCACTTAATATCACACTTGTCACTAACAGCTGAGAAAAGACCCTTTAAGAGAGGAAATGAATCTCCGTCTTCACTTCGTTTAAATTGACACCTTGACTTTTCAGCAGTATTGGTGTACATCTTGTGAAATAATGTGTTTTGTCTTTTTGTGAGAGAAAGCCCATTTTATCTAACGATTGTATATTATTTTTATTGCCATAAGCATATTCTTACATAATGTGTTGTTTAAGAGTTTACGAAAGTTTTCACTTACATCTGATACATTGATAGATTTAAAATTTCCAAATGTATTTTTTAAGTTCAATAAAATTTATTTAATATAACTAAATGTTCTGTTAAAGAAAAAAAAGTACTAAAAATTCTATGATATTCAAATGCAAATCATGATTTTAGTCATTGAAAACATCTGTATACTTCAAATGAAAATGCACTGTAATACATAATTTGCTTCAATTTTTTCTCCATTATTAGAAATAAGCTGATATGTAAAAGTATCCAGTGCATAAACCTTTTTTGCTAAAAATAATATACAGTTTTAGAAATAATAAATTTTGAACTAAAAAACGTCATTGACAATTTGTATATATTGGCTATTTTCCTTCTTCATAAAGCATTTTAAATGGCTCTAAAATGTAGTCTAAATCAGCTTTATACATTCATTAAAACTCAGTTATTTTTAAAGGTAAACATATGCGTTTTACACAAGTTAATTATTTTATCTCACTAATAAAATATAATATAATTTCATAAAATATAAAATTTTTGTCAACTAATAATTAAAAAACCGTCCCGTTTTTATACTTCATATATAGATATTTCGTTATAATGATGAAACATTTTTATTTTAGCATTTTGAAAAATAAATTATAAAACTTTCATTCCATAATCTGTTGTATTTTACAGCGGGACAAAAATGAGATGTATTATTCTTTATATAAAGAGAAAAAAATGAAATAAGATATTTTCCTTTTCCCCTTATATAAAATAAATATATAGTTAATTATCTACATCTTTTCTTTCAAGCTATGTTTCTTTCAACAGCGTTATAAAATACACAGCTCTAAGCAAAGGGCATGCTATCAAATTTAACAAAAGGAGATGACTCTGTAATTTTCGCTATCCTTCAATTTTTTTCTACTAAAACTGGATTTTTATAAGCGAGATTTAAAATTATTTTTCTAAAGATGTTAGTTAATACATGAAAAGTCACAAAACTAAAATATTCAATGTCATTAACAAACTACATAAGACACAACAAAATAAAAATGGTGATTTTTCCTTGGAGGAAAAAAAAAATACTACATTGCACTTTGAACATTTAAAGCTTTAAATGTATAAAGCTTTTATTTAAAAGTGATTTACATAAGTTACAATGTATTTAATTTAAGACTAAATAGAAGTTAAAAGAAGAGGATAGTTGGATATAAGTAATGAAACCTTTTTTCATATAAAAATATCGCCTACTTGAAAATTACTTAAGCTATCGGTAAAATTTTCTGAATAATTTTTAGAATTATGAATTTTCTATTGCTTGAATATGCTTGTACTTAAGTGAAATTATTTGTATCAAGTGCTGAAAATACATCGCAAGCATATCTATCACAAAATTCATATTTGACTGTTTTTAGTTCCTTCAAATTTAAAACAGTTGTTACAAATTGTTTTCTCTTTATTTATAATAAAAAAAAATCATAAATTTATTATTTCATCCTTCTTTAAATGTTGTTCCGATTTAATGTTGGATATAATTACTTGCCAGTCGCATGCCGTTGACTATTTTTTTAAATATGGCGACAAGAAAAAATCTCAAATCCAAAATATTTCTACATTTTTTAATCGATATCATTTGAATAAAGTTAACTTCCTGAAAGGAGAGAATATCCCGCTTTTAAGTACGAAATAAAAGGTTTACCCGTTTTTTCTATCACTATAAAATATACAGAAATGTTGTCTTAAATGTTTTATTATATACAGTTGTTTCTAAGAAAAATAAGAAAATGAAAACTTAAAATCTGCCACACTTAAATAGCTTACAAATGAACTGAATAAATCAATTTTTTTCCAAGTAAAATCAAATTATTTTTTGAAAAAAAAGTTTTGGAAAACAAAAATGCAATTCTGCTAATAAATGTTTAAATATTTTATTTTAAACCAAGAAATTTATAAAACACTACTAACCATACGATTTTAATTTTTTTGTAACGATCATTTCATATTTTTCTTAAAAGCGTGTTTATTATTTTATTGTCCACATATAAATTTGTTAATTAGCTTAAGAAAATATTAATACAAGTCATGATATATATAAAAATAAAACAAAAATGACTGATTAAATTATTTTCTCTTTAAAGTATAAACTCTTTATTCTTTTCGAAAATCCGTTCTTTATCTTTATGAATTGCATCATGACATAAATCCAAAAAAAAAAAAAAAAAAAAAAAAGGTTCAAAAGAAAAATATATGATGAAATTTTAGTATTTGAATAATTCTGACATATATATATATATATATATATATATATATATATATTATATTATATTATATTATATACATATATATATATATATATATATATTCAAAAAACTGAGAAACACATATTGGAAAAAAAATCATTTAATGGGAAATAGATGCAGAAGAAATCACTTTTTTCAAAATTTTTAATTATGTGGTCTTATCTGTCAAAATATGCTACTAGAATTTCAATTCATTTAACTGAACATGTTGGGAAAATTAATATTTTTGCCATTTTTTCACATCAAGGAAAGGAACCGAGTGACCCGACTTCAAATGGCTTTGTGAAATCAAAGTTAAAATATCATTTTAAAACTTATTTTTGCAATTTCATGCATCTAAAATTTGATCTTTCCAAAACACGGTCGGGATCCGAAAACCCACGAAGTGATTGCGGTAATGTCGTTATGTAATTTTAATATAATTTTATTTTATATATATATCTAAACTCACATTTTCATTGATTGCATTTTTTTATTATTAAACAGAAAAAAACATCAAACGAAATATTTTCTTCAGTTGTTCCAAAGGTTTGAAAGGGGGTGTGATGCATACAAGGATAACAAGAACTTTTATTAACGTATATAGAATATTGCAGCAACAGAATTTCCAGTCTTGTACGAAAAACAATATTTTTTATACTTTGAAAACGGCATGCAAAGGGAGTATTTTAAAGGAGTAGGAAACTTGATTTTAATTTTAGGAATAGTCTATGATAAAAATACTTTGCTTAAAAATAAACTAAGAAAATGTATTAAATATTATAATCTTTTCATTTTACCGAACGGGAAAAGAAGCTTTGTATCAAAAGTTTAACAACAGTATCTTTATTTTGCTCAGCAATTTAAAGCACACAATCAGCAGAGAAATATAAGATTTATTATGAACTACATTAAATATATATTTTTTAAACCGTTAAGAAAATCTCCAACTTATTTACTACCGGAATAAGTATAAAATACCTATTTTATAAAATGAAAAAAAAAAACAATTATTATTTTATTTATCCGTGCATTCTTACGTACACAAAACTGGCAATCAGATTTTTTAACTGGATGTGTTTTTCTGAAATTCAAGAAACAATTATTGAAAAACATATTAAATTGTGTTAGTACTTCTAACTCTGATTGCCAGTCATTCCTTTAGAAAGGAAAAAAAGGGAAATTTAACTAATTTTTCATAAGAACTTCAGGTGCTATATATTTTATTATTTGAAGTCAAAAATGCTCTACGGAATTTTCTCCCTCACATATAAGAACACAAAGATTCTTTTTATATGCCTTTCAAATATTTTCTATACAAAGAATCAAATAGACAAAGAAATGGTAAATACATGAAAGAGTTTTTTCATTTTAATGGATGTATATGATAAGTTATTAATCATGTTTTATTTCACAATATTTTAAATTCTTTAACCACACCCTAAATATTCAATACTATCTAAGTTAATCTATACTAATAAAGCAAAGTTTCGCTATGTCTGCGTGCGTGTCTGTCTGTATGCGATGGCCAGCAGAATCTACAACATGTACGAGGCCGAAAACTTTTGTGAGGCTAGCTCAAAATATCTGCTGATGCACCTGACACTCATAATTGTAAAATTCTACCAATTAGTTCAGTTATTAATTAAAAATCGCAATTCACTCTCAGTAAAATCTCATTTCTGTACTTGCGAGAACATAAAAAATCTGTAGCGCAAAAGATGGCTTTCTTACGCATCGGTTGAAAATGAAGAACGAAAAAAAAAAAATTCGTGAGTATTTTATCATTATTTGTATAAATTATATAATTATATAATTTATTATAAATGGTCCAAACCGATAAGTATAGTTAAAAGTAGATATTCTAAAAGATCGTTTTCTTATGTCTCAAATGCCACAATTAATTAAAAACAATACGGCAGTTAACGCCTTGATAAAAAAATTCAAAATTCGTCGTTTTTCCAAATAGGGTTTTTTCCTTTATTGCACGCACTCGCAGGCTGCAATTTTAGAGATACCGACAAACCAAAAATATGTTCTTAAAGCTAAAACTTTTTTCTAATAGATGATGTAAACAATGTTAAAATTATATATATATTTTTTTCTACCATAAAAGTAACTAAACGTCTGTATTTTAACACGATCTTTTTGGAGCAACTAAATAGATCCGATTTACATCACCTACGGAATTTTGAAACTTTCGAAAGTGCACAAATATTTCTTTACAATATAAAACGTATGCAAATGTTGACGAAATCCTCAAAGAATTTAATGTTTCTTCGCGAATGCCCCTCCAGTGCGCAAATTTAGAGTTACGGAGAAACCTTAAATATGTCCTTAAGTCTGCAATATTTTTCTAATCAATTTTGTAATCACTTTTAAAATATATGAAATTTAACAGTTTCAAATACACGGGCGAACGCAGGTCACTTCATGCCTAACGGAGACGATATTTTCTACTCTAAAAGTAACTAAATGTCTGTATTTTAACATAATTTTTTTTTAAGTATCTCAATATATCATATTTATATCACTTATAAAATTTTTTAAACGTTTGGACGGGTTGAAGTATTTTTTTAGTAAATAAAATTTGTGCAATTTTGATGATATCAGTAAATCTGAGTGTTTCGTCGCGGTTAACGCTCGATTTTGGTGCGCATATATTCCAAAAGTTAAACTACGCAGAAAATAAAATACCGAATAGTATAAACTTTTAATTCAATATTTTTTTTTTCATTTAAAAATATAAAGTCAGATAAAAAGCAGTCTTAAGATATTAAACCATACAAAATCGCGGTTAATTTAAGAGTTATTCATCACGGGTCAGGGCAAAGGCGGGCAAGTCAGCTAGTTTCATAATATAAAAGGGCTACTAGACAAATAGATATGTCGGGTAACCGATCGTAATGGTATTTAAAACCGCATATCATTAATCCAATTTGAAAATTGGATACCGATTATCATCATTTAATTTCTTTCTTTGCTTTTAACCATTCCTTCTTTTGAAATATAAATATCTTCACTATAATATCCATTTTTCTTTCAAATGGCCATATCTTTATGATCTTCAGGTTGCATTTAATATGAATTTTCATTTATTAAAAGTCGCTGAAATTAAACAATTCCAGGGAGTTTATCTAATTTAGCTTTAGGTGGTTATTTTAATTATATATAAAAAAATTACAATTTTCCTATTAATGAAATTTTTTTCAAAGTTTACTAAAACACATTTCAACTTATACACTCACTCGTTACGTATTTTCAGTGTAAATATATGTGTTTAAAATTTATTTCATACACCCATACAGAGAAGTACATTTATTTATAAATAGAACCTGTCAATACAAAATAGTTGTTCTAAAATATTTGTTTATTGCAGTTCGCATGAACGTGACTGGAGCTCGGTATATTTTTCGAATAATTTAAATAAATATTTCGCGAGTTAAGCATTTGTCTAAAACGTATTCAACACAAGAGGGAATTTTCATAACGCCATCAGTTTTCTATAGACATAATGTTTCAAATTTGCTATGTCATAGATAGTTTCATAATTAAGCATGTGTTGTAATGTGCATTTATAGCTTGGGCTACATAGTAAAGGTTTCATAAAATTTTAGTATATCATAAAAGGAACTTTGTGATGATCAACATTTGAATTCCTTTCCATTTGAATTTTATACTTAAGTATTATAATCCAGCCTTCTACTATTTTTTCTGGAGTATAAAATTATTTTGAAATGATTTACTTCTAAAATAATTTCCTAGAAGTGTATGTTAAAAAAAAAAAATAATTAAACTATAACTAAATTACTATAAATATTTAATTAAACTAAACATAAGTTATATAGTTAATTATATGCTTTTAATGTATAGTAATTCAAGGTTAGATTAGTAAAAGACATTTTAGCTATATATGCATATTCTTATACAATAACGACATGAAAAAATACTTTTGATAGTTTTTGCAAGTGGTAATTTTTAAAAGAAAATGGTATATATATGGTATAAATATTAGATTAAAAGTTAGATTTAACACCTCAATCATCGCGCATCATCCGAAATGAATTCATAACTTAAAAAAAAATGTCTTTTACAATTACATAGAACTTAATATGAATATTGAATGCATTATATAGACGCATATATATCACATAATATAACACAGTATATATGAGAGAATACGCATTTTTTTATCCCTTTGATTTATTATGATAATCTTTTTAAGCTACAATATCGAATGAAGGGCGGTTTGAAAAGAAATTTCAATTTCCCAGTTATTGAAATTCTTCACTGATTTGTATAATCATGAATGAGTAATATTAACGTATTGAGGCTTATTAGCTTCAACTTTGAAACCGAGACCTCATCAAATAAATACGTTTTATAGCAAACATGTATTTAGTAAAAGAACTTAAAATGATTATTAAAAAATGAATTACATTTCGTCAAATACTTTTTTGAAGGTATTTAAAAAATTTAAAGGATAAACGTCACTAAAGCGGATTGGTTTCATAATTATAAACAGTAATGAGAAACTTTTTTCTAATTGGGGGCTTAGTTTATTTGTTTCATAAATGTACAGCAAAATCGATATAGGTATCGATATTAGCATAAATCTGAAGCAAAATCGATATAGGTATCCATAGTAGCATAAATCAGTAGAAATATCGATTTAGTTATCGACACTAGCATAAATCTATAGAAAAATCGATATAGGTATTGATACTAGCATAAATATATAGCAAAATTCAAAGAAGCGTCGATATTAGCACATATCTGTAGCGAAATCGATATAGGTATCGATACTAGCATAAATCTATAGCAAAATAAATATATACACTGAATTTACATAAAATTAAATAAAATTGCATAAATTAGATATATATATAGTGAATTTATATAAAATTATGCATAAATTTGCTATATATAGTGATTTTAAAGAAAATTATGCATACATTTGCTATATATAGTGAATTTATAGGAAAATTATGCATAAATTTGTTATATATAGTGAATTTATAGAAATTACGCATAAATTTGCTATATACAGTGAATTTATAGAAAATTATGCATGAATTTGCTATATATAGTAACCACGAAATGTAGTATAAAAAAATCTTCTGGTTTTCCCATGATTGCAAAAAGCAATCTTTATCTTTATAAACATCAGGAACTTATATTTATTTTGAAAATTCAAAGAGCCATTTATGGAAACAATGTTTCTTTTTCTATCAATGATTTTCGGAAATATGTCGGAGTACTTTTTATAGTGTATTAATCCGTTTTCTCTCCCAGTAATATAGGTTTTACGAATCAATTTTGAAGATCGATTTTTTAAGATCGATTTAAGTAAACATTTTCCTGTTCAACATAACTGTTTTACAAAAAAAAATATATATTTATAAATTGACAGCTTTAACAGTAACATTGTTATTATTATGATTTCTTTTAATATTATTAGGTGTACTAGCGAACTTGCCCGGAGTTGCCCGGGTACGTCAAAAAACAGCAGGAATTACGGAAAAGCTCTGAAATTCACAATAAGATATCGCGAAAAAATTTTAAATCGCTTCTCAAATTTTTAAAAGAAAAAAAAAAGTTATGTATTGTGTTCGAAGATTGCAAGTTGATTCCCTTCACTAATGTGGAAAAATAGTAGCAAATCGCTAAAATGCACTAAAAATCACATACAAAATTCCCGAAAAATTCGAAAATTGCCATACGAAATCCGAATAAACTTTATTGAAATGAGGGCAGAATGTACTTTTGGTCAAAAATGGAATGTCAAAAAATTGTAGCATATCGCGAAGAAACGTAAAAATCGCATTAAAAATCACAAAAAGTTCAAAATTTACAATAATTGGATAAAAGTTTCAAATCTAATTCCTTTGACCTGTGGGCTCTCTTAAAATTTATGTTTTGGAAATCATGCTAAGCATTAGATCATGTTACTTTTATTCGTAATTAATTTACTTGGACTCCCTTAAATATAATTAATATAATCCCTTAAGTTAATATTGGTTTTTGTTGCATTAAAATATCACAATTTGTTGATTTTCTGTAAGCAAGTAAACCTTATTGTTTTACAGTGGAAGTCTATGGGAATTTGGCGAAATATTAGAGATATGATTAATATTTTAGAGCCAAGTTGGCGTCACTTTTGGCGACTAATTTTGGTCGCCAAATTTGGAGATATATCGCCAAGTTGGCGACAAACTTGGCGTTATTTGCCGATAGAACTGGACGCCCCTACGGTAACCCCCTTATAGATATGGTGATGCATTACATGCTGTTCAATAATCGCATAAAAAATTCGCTTACAAAATTTATTATATTGGGTTAACAGAAGGAAACCGTATTCTTTTTCCTAATGTGGAAAAATCGAATTAATATAATCCCTTAAGTTAGCATTAGTTTTTGTTGCATTAAAATATCTCAATTTGTTGATTTTCTGTAAGCAAGTAATCGATATTGGTTTACAATGGAAGTCTATAAGAATTTGGCGAAATATTAGAGATATCGCTAAGTTGGCGTCAATTTTTGGCGACTAATTTTGGTCGCCAAATTTGGCGATATACCGCCAAGTTGGCGATAGAACTGTGTCCCTCTACGGTAACATCCTTATAGTTATGGAAATGCATTAAATGCTGTTCAATAATTGCATAAAAAATTCTCTAAAAATTCAAAAATCGCTGCACGATATCCGAATAAACTTTTTTGAAAAGAGAACAAAATTTACTATATTGGGTTAAAAGAAAGAAACCTTGTTCTTCTCACTTATATGGAGAAATCGTCTCGAAACTTGAAAAAGTGCTAAAAATCGCATAAAAAATTAAATAAAAAAAATCTAATCAAAGAATCGAAAATCGGGCTTCGAGGTGCAAAACTTCATATATAGACGTAACTTTTCCCAAAGGTTTGTAGCTCTACGTGCAGTGGTCTCTTCAGAACACCGTCGACACCCTCACTCACTCATACTCAAACTTCTTTCTTTATTATTACAGATAAATTTAAAGTCGCAGCTACAGATATTTCATTTACACTTTATAGAATCCTTAAAACATACATTTCTGTTTGTTGTAACCTAATGAATACACTATAATATAAAGAAAACTGTCCAGTTAAACTGGTATCATTGAGCTCACAGGCTATTCAAACTAATTGTATATTATATTCTTATTTCCAAGAATAATATATCTCGAAAAATAAATTTAGGCGATTAGCCTCCTCGTTTCTCCCTTTTATGTTTAACCAATGAACCCCAAATCTAATCAAGAGCGCCTTATCAGAGTAAACCTGTATACCAAATTTGAAGCAAATTGGATAATTTTTCATGAAAACCCCATTTATCTAAACTAACGTGGGGGGGAGATTGACCCTCCGTTCCCACCTTTATACTTAACCAAGGAACCCACAAAACTAAGCAGGGAAGCGCCATGTCAGAATAAACGTAGAAAAAAATAATTGAAGCAAATCGGATATTTCTATCAAGAGTTATCGTGTTACGCTCCTACATACATACATGCGCGCAAACAGAAACTACGGGCACATTAGCTCTCAGGCTTTGATAAACTGTGAGCTAAAAACTAGTTACAGATAACAAAAAAAGTTTTGTTTGATTCAGTGATTCTAATCTGTAAAATATATGGATTTCTGAGTTTTCTAGAGATAAAGAACGCTTTTTGGGAATTGTGAATATTTCAAAAGAAGTTTTTCTATGTTTTAGTTAGTGTTATATTATATTTTCGAAGATTAATAAAAATATGTTTTTCCTTTTCTTTACAGTGACGTAAGTGGTCAGATGAAATTATCTGGCAAGCAAAGCACAAATTACGAAACTTTTTGTAAACAAATGGTCCAAAATTAGCAGTTACACTTATAAGTGTTAGATAAAAGTTCTTATCAACAATTGAAATTACTTCCACTTGCAGTTTTGGAATTTATCGAACGTTAACTTGTGTTTCCACGGTCAATAGACTAAAACGGAGGAAGTGCTCATTTTTAAAGTATGAAAAATATACATTTTAAGTTTTTCATACTAAAATAAATAAATCTCTAAAATATAAAACTTTTTGCAATTATGTTAACAAGAAATCTTCTTTATCATTTTTTTTTACGTTAACATCCGCCTCGGTAAAAGACATTTGTATTATCAATAAAATATGAATGTTTCTGTATTATATGCATTTTTAATACTAAGTGACTGACTAAGCATAAATATTGTAATTATTAAAATTATATTACCATTTTTTAGGTGCCATCGTAATTATGTAAATACCTACCTCACATTGTCGCCGTCTCGATCGTCCGTCTACCTGCTCGTCTGTCCGCATATAACAGGCCAAAAACTACCCAGTGGAATGGTTTGAAATTTAATATATATAATAGTTGTGTTATTTAATGGAGCCATTTTAAATTTTATAAAAATCGAATTTAAACTTAAAAAGCTATTAATACAGGTTTTCTACATTCTATTAAATTCTATCATGCCTAATTAATACAAGGATACCCCATGATAGGTAATGATTCTAGGAAGACATGGTGATTACCTAAATTTATGATGGAATCATATTATTTCGTATTACTGAATTCAATATATATAATCGTAATACATTTTACATTCAAGCATTTTTGCATAAGTATGCAAAAGTTATTGCACCAAGATCTAAATATTTATAAATCTAGTTATAGTACGAACACACATCATTTGCCACGTTTACGTACAATTTCCAACTTGTTTGCATTATGATTGAAGAAAAAATGTTAAGAAACCCTTTGTAGATTCTAACATTTTATAGAGTGAATAAGAAGTAATTTTAATTCAATTTGTTATTTTACAGAACAATTTACTTAAGTTTTATAACACTTAAAATGAAAAAAAATATATCTGATTAATATAAATAAAACAAAAATCCTAAACAAAAGAAAACTGCGCAAAAGCAACAAAAAGTATTCTATGAGGCAATATAATTAAACAAAGGAAAAATATGTTAAATTAACGAGAAATTTTACATCAAACAATATAATTAAAAGGAGCCTATAAAATTATCTTGTTAAACACTTCACATATGTATGCATATTTTTTAATGTTAAATATTTTCGCGAATATTTAAGGAAAGATTAATATGTATAAAGCTAATGAGCAATATGTCAAAGTAATTAATTATCACATTATGTTCAGCAGTTTAGAAAAAGCTCCTTATTAATTGAAGAGTGTACTGTTTTAAGAGAAACATTCTTGCAAAATAAAACGAAAATAAAAATGTGCACTTTACAATAATTTAAACGTCTTTTGATCTAATTTAATTTATTTCTAAGTGTCTTAAATAAATCAAAATTATAATATAAATATAAAGAAATATATTTTTTTACTAAATTTTTAATATTCTTAATAAAAATGTGATTTTCTGAAGAAAAATAAATATTATTTTTATTTAACTAAATAGACAATTGTTTAAATACTGATATAGACGATTGTTTATATAATTCATAATGTTAAAGGACAACTGGGGCTCTATTTCATGGGCTAATACAATCGTCGTGTTTGATGCAATTCCATATTTGAATACTTTATACAGTTTTAAATTCGTCAAAATCTTATGCCAGCAGTATGAAAGGTGAGATTTTGAAATATGGGTGTATAAAAATTATTTAACAAAGTAAGTAATATTAATATTCACTTGTAAGCTTAGAAGTTAAGTTTGAAAAAATATTTGCTTGGAGGTATGGAATGAATTATTGCAAATTAACTCCGCTCACTTCAATATCGTGCAATCGCTGCATGTGTTTCCCTAGTTATATTATAGTTTGATCAGGTGATTTTTCAAATGAATTATAAGTAACGTAGTAAAGATATATATATGTAAACATATATATAAAGTTACGTAAAATTATGTACAAGACACAACTCCATGAGTAAATTTCGATTTATAACATGCTGTTATTTTGAAATCTCACTATATTTTTTTTTAAATAATTTCAGATATTCAGAACATAAAAAGAAAATATCCATTTACATTATTATTCTCAGGATTGTGATTTCGTGTTTATTTTCTTATAACCATAAAAATAGCGCAATATTAAATTATGTTAAAAATATTTTTTTTTTCAAATTTTCATGTAATATTTGTAAAAGAAATATATTGCAAAATTATATATGAAACAAGAATATTTTTTAATTAAAAATATAAAAGAATGCAATCTATGTGATATCAAACAATGTAAACTATGCGATATCATAATGCACTATTAAGTATTAAAATATTGTTTCGGTTGGTGGAATCTAGACATCTTTGAGCGTACGTACATTCGGTTTTAAACTTGAAAACCGCCGGTTTTCTTATAGAATTGTCAGTCTGTAATCATAAATCGGAATGTAGATGATGCGGGCAGCTCTAAGTGACCGTTCTACATGTGTGGAATAAAAATATAATTATAGATTTGTTCTTTTTATTTATTTATTTTGGTCGTCTAATAAAAATATTTTTTACTAGTCTCAGGGACTATGGGTGACACTAAGTTAAAAATCAATGACAGTTTACAGTTTGGGTGTTACATTTTATTTGTTGTTTGAAACAAAAGCAACTCTAAGCATAAAAAGACAGAGCTCGGTGATATATGAACTGAAAGCTGCAGGTCTCAGTGAATATGCTTAGAAAAAATTAAATTCAAAACACCGTGACGCGGTTAGCTTTTAAATATTTTTGCTCTTCCTTGTGAGAAAAAAGGGAGCTACAATTTCCTAAGAGCATGCAAAAAGTATTATGGAATAAAAGAAAATTGAGTTTCACGAGCAATAAAAGAACAGTACTATTGATTCCGTCGACGGATTTAAAAATTTATAGTTAAAACCAAAATAATAGGAGAATGATTATATTGCTACCGGAAAAGATATATAGACAAAATGTTAATCCCTTGGAATTAGAGTCCTGCATCGGGTCGGGTTACCCGCTTTTACCCGAGCCCGACCCTACCCGCTGTTCGGGTAGGGTCGTGTTGACGCTATATTTCCCCTTTACGGGTCGGGTCTGGTTGACTTTAAATCTTTTTGGTGCAGGTCAAGTTGCCTTTTATTGTTTGGGGTTCGGGTCGGTTTCGGTTGGCTTTTTTACTTTTGCGGGTCGGGTCCGGGTTGACCCGATTTTTTAAAAGACTGTGGAAAATATTTTTTTTCCCACTAAAAGCCTATTAAACCGCAGATAAAGGTTTCACAAAATCAAAATGTGTGCCTGTCTGTTTTGTCTTTAGTCATCGTTTCACGAGTCTTCGAAATAACAAACTGCATTATATTTTTACTGTATTTTAAAAGCACAATACACAGGAAAATGCTAAATGGTTCTTCCTGTCTAATGTATCAAGTGAATTATTTAATTGTGGTTATACGCCATGCACTATGTTAGACGGGAAAAATTTCAAAATAATAACTGCTGATAAACTACGGGTAGATGGCCACTTGTGTAAAAAAAGATGTATTGTTATAAGTGCAGCTTTATCGGGCTTAGGAAAGGAAAACTTCCGTGCTTGTATAATTCAACGACAAATTTGAAATACTTGATAACATCTGATTATTGCACAGTAGATGATATATGCTCATATATGAAAAGACGTATTTGATAATGATATCGATTATATTTAGAATTTTAGATATGGTGCAAGTGCATGGTCCTATACAACTTGAAGTACTGTTTGGGTTAAATATTTTATGATATTTCTAGATAAATTTTCTGGAAGGCATGTTACATGTATTCTTAAAAGTATTGATCAGTGTGAGCTTAAATGACACATTTGATATGTTTTCTAATTTTAAAGCTAAGTATGAAAATCTTATGCTCTTCGCGGCTACATCCAAGAGATCCCTGGTTCGAATCCTGGTCCGGATATTTTTTGCCCCGTTGGAAATTTACATCTGATATGATTTATTTACCATTTAGGATATTTATGTTAAAAATAATCTAGTATAATTACATATCCAGCGATAAGTTCTATTACATGCGATTTATTCTGTTCGGCTGAACCAGATTTCAGACCAGATGCTAAAATCAATAAGGATAGCTGGGTGAAAAAGACCCACCAGATTCGTCTGGTATAACTCAGATGTTAGAGCATTGGCGGCTTCAGCCAAGAGATCCCTGGTTCGAGTCCTGGTCCGGATATTTTTCGCACAATTGGAAATTTACATCAGATAACATTTAATTTGTGTGACATCAGAATTGATGGCACGATCGACGGGATGAAATGAAATAAATAAATAAATAAAATGACTTATAAAAATTAAAGTGTTCTTGAATATAGAAAGACTAAGGTGTTGAAGTGTAATTAGTTGTTAGTTAAATTAAATTATAATAGACCAAGGAATTACTTGGATGCAAAAATATTAATTGGCATAGTTAGGGAATAAAACCTAATAAAAATAGAGGTGGATTAATTAATAAATATAGAGTTTGGGGAGAAGCACAAATGCCTAAAAAATTAAATTGATAAAATGTTAAGATATTCAAGCTTTAAGAGAACGTGATAAAAATAAAATGGATGCAACTGTGTTGAATAAAAAGAAAGAAGATCAAGCAAAATTATTACTAATACAAATTATTATACGATCTTTTAGACTGTTAATTTCAATTGCAACTAAATGGAACATGATTGTCAAGTTTTTAATATAAAAATTAAATATCTGTATAGTGATTTTGAAAAATCTTTGTGTATGTCACTACTACAGGTTTTTGAAAAACAATGTACTTTACTAAAATTTGTAAATTTAAAAAGATTTTCCGCAATCAGCAAGAAATTAGTATCACAAAATAAAACCGGCGTCAAACAGTAAATGAAGATGTCTAAAACTAAAATTGTATTTCTAATGAATGGAAATATGAAGTATAACATTTTAGTGATGGTATATAAGATTCGTGATAATGGTATTAGTTTCTCTGAAATTGAATATTTTAAATATTATTGATTACACATAATACTAAAATATTGTTAATTTTGTCAAACATTTCTTGTTAAGAGTGAAGATAAAAGATTCTTATTAACAGATAAATTTATTGACGTGATTATTTGTCAACAATTAAATGGTGAACTTTTATATTTAGCCAATAAAACGCGTCCTGATTTCGCAAACATTAATTAGTTAATTGCCTTATTTGTTACAACTTTTCCTGTCTCAATTTAATGATAAACTATTTAAAAACATTAAGTTTTGGTTAAAAAAGTATAAGTTAAGTTATTTAAAAGTTACAAACATTAAAAATGTATTTTATAACAACGAATTTGGGTGTTTTTATTAGTAGTAGATCTAAATTTTAGTTGAGGAAAGTGGGAAAATAGAAAATATCCGTTCAGTGCACCGGTTTTGTTACAAAATCAAATGGTTTCTTGTAAAAGTCAAAAATAAAAAAAGTTTAAGTCTGTTTACTTGTGAAACAGAGTTATTTTCTGTTTCTGAACTGACATTATCTGTAAATTTATTATTAGAGTTTTAAAATGTAAATATTATAAAATTTATTCCATAAATTTGATAGCCTAGCAGAATTCCCATACATCAAATTTACTAAACTCTCAAATAAATCAAGACAAATGAACTGAAATCAAAATCGAATATCAAAAAATTTATTATTAGAAAACATTATTACATTAAAATATGTACTAAACGAAAGCATTTTTGTAAATTTTCTCAAAACAGCTGTTAAATGAGGCAAATTTATACAATCCATAAAAAAATATTACTCTAATTTTGTATGTATTTGTGTTTGTGTTTTTAGAATCCTTTAAAGAAAAAGTGTATTTCATAGGAGGGGTTCGTTGTGTTTAAAGCGGAGCGATTTTTTTTTTTTGCAAACATACCCAGTTTTGGACCTCCGGACGTATCTCAAAATGGAATTCCTATGTGCAGTGCTAAGAAGTAATTCTGCCTATGTGGAATATAAGTATCGAATCCAGCGTTTCCCAGAACTTCGAATGAAAGCTTGGAGGAGAGGTAGACAGCATCGTTAGAAACCCTAATTAAATAAGAAAGCATTGGCGGGATGTCTTGTAGAAACTTACACAACAAGGCTGTTATTAATTTAACTAATTAAATAATTTTAGCAATGTCGTGTAGAAACTTACACAACAAGGCTTGTTATTAATTTAACTAATTAAATTATTTTTCGAGAATTAAATTATTTTTGAATGTTTTTGGATCGTGCGAAAAATTATTTAATTAGTTAAATTAATAACAAGCCTTGTTGTGTAAGTTTCTACACGACACGGGAATCGATAGATGGCGCTGTATGTAATCTCTCAAGGTCGTCACGCGTAGTTTACTCATTGTAGACGTCGGCAATGTGCGGTCAACTTCAATCACGCGGTTAACAAACCACACCGAACCCTAGCGCGAATCGCTCAACACTTTTCGTCGTTAATGTGTGGACGAGTACACTGTTAAAATATTATGTAACGTTACCCCTAATATCCATGGCAACATGCTGCTTCCAATTTTATGGAGTAATTTAACTTATCAGACTGTGCAATTTAAATTGATATAACTGAGGTATCATTACGCAATAGTGTAACGTAACACCAGTTATATCAGTTAAAATAGTCATTAAAATAAAAGCAACAAGGCTCCCACCAGTTTTATGCTGCAACGTTACATAATTGTTTTCAGTGTATCGTGGCGGGCAGTTTAGTGTGGTCAAACTTCTTACCACATCGACTGGATGCTCGCATGTATCTTTAATTTTATTCAGGAAGCTCTTTTGGAAATTCTTAACGATGTCCCTGTACACCTTTGACACGTATTGGAATTTTATTCCAATATGATGAGGCGCTATATAGCCTGATTTATCTCCTCTTGATTATTTTCAATTGGGTGCAATGAAGAGCATTGTGTATGATACGCCAGTAAATTCTGAAACGGACCTGGAGGCACGAACTTCCATCGCGGCGACTACTGTCAACGCAACAACCGGAATATTCAAACATGTTCTCCAATCCATGTCGTCATGCATGCTGCCATGTCAATATGCCCAATTTCGGACCGCTCCTGTGATGCTTGTTTGTCATGCATTGTACTCTTTTCTGTGTGATAAAGCGTTTTATACCGCCTATCAAACACAGAGCAATCGGTAAGCAATCGGTCAACAGCCGCATGCTACTACCGGCGGTATTGGCACGATATACGTTGCCGATACCGGTTTTGTATATTTTGTGATACGCCGCGCGAATGTGGACTGATTCATGAGGCACGCAGCCGGTTCGGTATCGGCAAAACACGATGCCGACAACATGCCGATGGCTATCCATATGAATGTCGACTGCAGCCTCAAACCAACATAAATTGAAAAAAAAATGTTTTGATGGTGCTACGGTGGAATGTATATTTGAAATGAATGTATCCAGCGGCGGCAGGGGCTGGGTATGATCCGACGCACCCAAGGACAGGAGGTAGACCCTTAACCACTTGGCAACTGAGACTTGTTCAGGGGAGGGATCTATGAAGTAATAAGGGGAAACTATATCGATAAGTAATGGTTTGTCATTGAAGATAAATGTTAGATGGGAAAATGGAATTTTGAACTGTTTTTATTTTATTTTTTTATTTTGTTATGTGTAATTGTCTTACGCGTGTGTATTTTAAATTTACTTTAATATATAAATGAATAAAATAAAAATCTTAGCGAATTAGTTAAAACAAGCGAATTGATTTTTCTTATAAATTTAAGAATAATTAAGTATTAATATATATATATATATATATATATATATTTTTTTTTTGGGGTTTTATTCAGTTAATCAAATTTTCTTATTGGGAATTATAATGTAATTACATGAGTTGCGTTAATTTATAAAATATATTTTTTAACATGAAAAATTTATTTTAATAAATAACAATTTGGTAACTAATAACTTTTAATTAAAGTAAGAATTAATTTTATATCATTTTGATGACTTAAAGTAGAACATATATTTAATGATTATGTTGCAATATTAATTTGTTACTTATCAATATTTTTTATTTAAAAATAAAATAAAAATATTAATTTAATTTTTAGGGTTCCGTACTTAAAAAGTAAAAACGGAACCATTATAAGATCACTCCTTTGTCTGTCCGTCTGTCTGTCTGTTACAGCCATTTTACTCGTAAACTATGGAACGTGGAAAGTTCAAATTCGAGGAAGTAATAAAGACCATTGACCCACATATTTTCAGATTAATAAACATTCATAAATATATTTATTAAATAAGTAGAGGGGCTAATTATGCTACTTAAAAAAAAATCTTTTCTTTGTATATCATGTGCAGCATTCTGTGAAAGCTTTTCTAACGCTGAACTCAAAAATACATTCCTTTTAATTTTAGGTATTATACTTTCAAAGATATTGTTGAAAATGTAGCGCAAAACTTTGTTCCCACACATCTAATTCCGAATCTACTGAAACTAAAATTATGAAAAAATTAGAGGTAGTACACGTCAACATAAACCGTGCCGAAAAATTATAACGATTACCCTAGGTCACATAGTTTTTGAGTAATTAGCATTTTTCTCTCATACACAAATTTCGATTTACGGGCATTCAAAAAAATTGTTGAGCATCGCTGAATATACCTATCGCTGCAGAAGAATAAAAGCATTGTTAATAATGATTTTCTAAAAAAATAATAGGTAATTAGCCGAGATATTAACCCTTAAATGTACGGTCAGTTTGGACATACACAAGGACAGGAGCGGCGTACTCTATGCCTAGTTAACAACTTTTAATAATATATATGTGTAATGTAATGTCGAGTAACAGTATAAAAACAATAAGCGTCAAATTGTAAAAACATACTAATTTAAGGGGTCTCGGGACTCTTAAAAGTGGAAATAATGAAAAAAGACCCTTTTCAACATTTAATGTCTTAAAATGTATATGATTTTAAAACACAGTTTTAATTGGGATGGAAGATGTTCTTTCGTTTCATGTATTTAAAAAATTGTAAGATACAGAACTGGTATTTATAGGGGGTTCGAAACTGTTAGACATTTGTCGAACAAAACATTGGCATAACAGTTTACACTCAGGATTACAAAATAAATATGGCAACTAGAATGAAAATTTTGATGCTTACTTATACTTCAGATTGTAATAATTTCCCTGAACTTAAATAAATTTGTATTTAAAGCATTTTTATATTTTTAATGTAATGTTGCATTTAGCTAATACAAAATTTTGAAAATTTCAATAGTAAAATCATATAAAAAAATATTTTTTTGAACAATAAAAAGGACATTTTAGGATCAGATTATACAGACTAACATGAAATATACGTTTTGAAAATTTCATGAAAAAATATTCAGAAGTTTTTGAGGTATCCTGCGCGTTATGCCCAAAAAACGCCATTTGGAAAATAATGACTTTAAAGTTTTGGAAACACCGCTTCAGCTATTTAGCGGGTATAATTCCAAAAGTCAAAACTTCTGTTCTAATGGGAATTTCAAGGAAACAATTATATCAAAATATTCAGAAAAGATAGGAGTTTAACATCTAAAAAAATTAAAATTTCTAAAATTTTGAAGCTTTAAGAGTCCTGCGACCACTTAATCCCATCCGGCATGGAGTAATTCTATTTATAAACTTATAAAATAATGAACTGACACCAGAATTTATAAACGAATTGATTAGAAAATGCGAACTTGCTTATTTTCACGTACATGCTAAAAGGAAAATTTTAATTAAATATTCTTGGCGTCATTTGTCTGTTTTGGAATTAAAATTAGGTGTCCGTTTTTTAAGGGCATCGCCCTCGAAAGATTTAATTAGATTGAATCGCATAAATACTGTGGGATTCGCGATAGTTTGCATTGATTGTATCTCTCAATACGCCTCAAGTGACTTTAAAAGTTAATTAAACACCTATCAGGAAAAACGCTGCACTGACCAAGGCGGCGTTGCATATTTGAGACCTCATTTCGAAGGGCGCTTAGCACAATGCCAAAATTTAAACTTTGAAAAAAGGCTTTGTTTTAGCTACACTGTAGAAATAAAGGTTATTACCACATTGAATTTAGTTTAATGAAATGCCAAATGAAGTTTAACTATGCACTGCTTTTATTGTCAGTACCGGATTAAGTTCATCATAAACAGATTACGATAATATATAAAAAAAAGAGTTATACGAATAGCGATATTTGATATTATTTAGTTTCCATATCTCTTTGAACTTTCATGGTATACCCATTTACACTTTCCTAATATATACAGTTATACCCAAACCTACGTTGTATAGTTTTTTACAAAGTCTTAGTATTCTTTTAGCATTTTTTTTTTCTTTCACTAGATAATTTTTTAAATGGGGGCCATTTCTGAATTTTTCTTATAAATTTAAGAATGCTTATGCATTAAATAAAATAAGTGAATTTCAGTCGTATTTCTGTTAATACAACTTTCTCTTTAGGAATTATAATGTAATTAAATGTGCTAGTTTAAGAAATGTATATTTGTAACATAGCAAAACTAATTTTAATAAAAAAAAAGTTGGTAATTAATAACTTTTAATTAGAATAAGAATTAATTTTATGTCATTTGATGATTTAATGTAGAATTTATTTTTAGTGATTATGTAGCTATAATGATTATTTTATTTATAAAAATTTTTTTAAACTTAAAATAAAATAGAAATATTAATTAGTTAATAAATAAATTAATTAATTTTTTTAGAAGTGGGAGATTTCTGAATCTTTATTCTAAATTTTAATACTAAGAAGATGGGTAGATTTTTTATATTTTCATAGTTTCTAAAATAATTTTAAACACTTTTTAATAATTTGTTTTTTATATAAAATAAGAAAAACAGCTATTGCTTTTAAAATGAAAATATATTTAATTATTTTTTTCTTTCTATGATTAAGTTTATAATGAATAATAATTTTAAGGAGCGATTTAAAAAACTCTTTTGATGATTGCTGGGCAACATATAACTATGATATGTTCCCGCACCATGTTGGTTAAATCAAAGTAAAATTGTGTAATTTGTTATTTCTGTTTGTATAAATATTTTTTATAAAATATAATTATGAGTGTAAAATTATAATGTTTATATATTTAAGTAAAATAAGAGTGTAAGTTCATACAAAAATTATTAAGTTGATTTTAAAGATTAAATATATATTTTTAAAAAATTGTTGTATTGTAAAATGAATGTATAATATTGAATTGAGTTCGGATCTCAGACAACAACAATAGCCAGACGCCATGGTGTCGTTTTATGACAAGCCAATGGAAAGTGGTGTATAATTAGAAATCGTAAAATCATAAAAACGTTGGAATCAATTTATGGCCTCAATAAAAGTGTTGGGATAAATTTATGGCTTTTCAGACCACCCAAACTTTAAGGCAGATAATAATATTAAAGTATATGTAAGGGGCCATTTGCAGACTGCTAGCTAATAGGCCTATCGAAGTATAATAAAAAATCTTCTCACATCCAATAACAGTGGACTAGACAAAAATAGTTCCACCCACTGCAGGAGCTGGTGTGCAAGAAGAATAAGGTTTAAAAAAGACAGTCTGAAAAAAGATGTAGAGGACGCAGGAGCTCTCCTGAAAGCCCGTGCAATGAGTCCCGTAAGCCCTAGTAAAGCCCCGGCGAGATGGACATATCGGAGCGAGCCTAATCGAGCCTAATCGACCCTAATCAAGCCTAATTGAGGATGTCTTCCTGAGGTATCTATCGGAGTGAGCCTAATCAAGCCAAATTGAGGATGTCTTCCTGATGTACATATCGGAGTGATCCTAATCAAGCCAAATTGAGGATGCGTTCCTGATGACACATGGCCATGATCCTAAGCAACGCAACAACTCGGAATTTGATGAATAAAGGCCACCATCCCGTATATTAAAAAAAAGGTACGACGTTAAACTTTTTCCTTTACCACTTAAGATCATATGAAAAATCACAAAAATACTTTTCTGATATTTTATGGTAGAGAGTAATCTGAGATCCGACAAAACCAATAATTAAATAAGATTAAGGTAATTTAAAAATGAAAGAGAATTATTATTTTAGCAAAAAGAAACAATTATAATAATTAGAGTATATGAAAATATTGTCTTTTTTTTTAAAGATTAAACATACTTAAAATAATGAGAAGCAAACAAAAGTGTTGCTTTCTATTTTTTGAATTAATATTATATTTTTCTGTATATAGTTATGTTCAATGTAAATAAAATATTTAATCAAGTTTTAAAAAGTTTCTGTAATTATTTAATTAATAATATTTGAAGTGTGTCAATTTATTTTTTACAGCTTAAATTTTAGTTTAATTCATAAGTGGAAGAGTTCGTCTAAATAATTCACAACGCAAACTCTTAATTTTCTTCGTAATTATTCAAATTTAATAATTACATTTTGACGCGAATTATAATTTAATTTTATTAATGCTTCGCGTTGCTCTTCTACTAGAATTTAGATAAATACGATCACTTATATTATTTGAATTTATCTAAGGTATATAAAATTATATACCAATTTGCTATGAGGTTGCTTGGATGATTTGGACCAATTAACAATTTTGGATATAAATTTGATAGAAAATAAACAGGTGTAATTATCTGTCCAGCGATGATTCAAATAATTGTAAGTCCGTTTTAAAATGAATTCAATAACAATATTTTAAATAAATAAACATAGGCTAATTTTGACTTTTTTTTGTTTATCACTGTTAGAAGTTTATATGAAATACATGAAATATACATCTATTATCAAAACTCAAACTCAAACAAAATGAAGAAAAAAAAGAAAAAAATTGTCGGCTAAGACTAAAAATTCCGAATTCGGACCGATTTTGGCAAATCAAATCGGGCGACTATCAGAAATCACAAATCGGTTCTTCGTCACTTGCCGGTGTAAGTCGCTTGCCGATGTATAATCATAAGAGGACCGATTACGGGAACCGTCCGTCGAAAAAGCAGGTTCTTAAGTTTCATTTGCCTGCATGCTGCCGATACTTCACTGAAACCACTGTGCACATGCCGACATTTAACCGTCGCTCCCGGCTGCAGTCCGATCGTGTTCCGAAAGGTATGTGTTTGCTGGGTGCTTTCTGCATTATGACTTTACTGGGTCCTTGAGTCTCTTTATCATGTGAGGGTGACGTTTCCGCCCATCTTTTCCTGTGTAATTAAGGTTCCTAACAATGTTCTCTACATTCCCCAAAAATGTGTACACGAAGTTCTGTAACTCCCTGTATATTCGTTATCTATTTTTGTGCATGTACAGTAAACATATTTTGTTCCAGAACCTGCGAATTCTAAATGACTACATGATAAAGAAAAAAAAAATGCAAAATATTTTCGTTGGATCGAAGTGTTTATCGTCGAATTATTGAAGTTGCAAACCATTTTCTTTTTAGACAATGAATAGCAAGACCAATTTATCTAAATGCAAATGAAAATTACGACAAAGCAGTTTCACAAAAGGTATAAATCCGCTACATTATAATTAATAAAAGAATACTGATTGGTAAATATATCATACAAGTTGAAATATTCCAACACGCTGGAAAAAATTTTCTCAGATGAAAAAATTCCAAATTGTATGAATTTTACCAATCAATTTGGTTGTTTTCAATTATATATACTAATTAAGTATTCATTGTTTCTTACAATTATTTTGCCTGCAACTTATTCTGTTGAACTATTTATGTAGTAGACTATATGCTGCTGCCAAAAGTCTGTGTTCGGAGTTCTACAGGTTTTGGGTTCGATTCCCACACACATTTTTAACTCAATTAAAAATTCTCCACTTCTGAAACGTACGTGTTAAATTTAATTTTGTTTGTGGGAAGTAAATAAAGCATTTATATATTTTTTTTATTGTATTTAAATTTTTTCCCATATAAATATGCAAAGGAACTGTTTTATTTAATAATTATGCTTTTGAGCGGTTTCAGCCCCATCCAATGTAATGTATTCAAATTCTTCACTCCTTTTTTTGGTGTGGGTGGAAGAATAGCTTAATTTTACAATACACAGAGGAGATTTATCATTCTGAGAATGAAAATTATTTATTTAAAAAAATAAATATTAAGTCAGAAATCATACTTATAATACTCTTTAAAAGTTTTCTCAACGCTTTTAATGACGTTGTTCTTCAATCGCACCTCGATGTAAAATGAAAACTGTTAAACAAAAATTTAATTCACCGAGACGGCAAAAATTCCCCACCAGAAATCTCGTACTAAGAAATAGCAAAATCTGTTTTGTTTGTAAGCGTATGTGAAAGATTATACTTATACTTTTCCTTACCACAAAAATGCAAGTTTTGAATCGTCATCCAACGCATTGTAGTACCAAAAAAATTAAACGCCGTCTGAATCAGCACAATGTCATTACATTGAAATAAGTCACCTGTGCATATTATATCATCAAATAATACAAAATGATTGTCGCGTTAATGGCTTAAACTTTCTTACAATTTAAGAGAAAATATTATAAAGATAGGTATAAAAAAGGTGAGAAAATCTCTTCTCAATGCAATCATTTTACTGAAATATTTCAGATTTGAATTTTTTAATTGACCTTTCACAGAATAACAAAAAGTTTGTCAAAATATTAAATTTTAAAGGTATATTATTAATGTCTATGCTTTTATTAAGATGCCTCTCTGCGGTCTGAAAGGAAAAATCTCGTGCAAAAAATGGCAAAAGCTTTTTTATTTGAAAGATAATAAGATTGTACTTATACTTTTCTTTTACACATAATTGCTAGGTTTGATTTGCCGTCAAATGCACTGTAATACGATACAAATTATGCAATGTCTAATTTAAAATTTACAACGTCTGAAAGGGGAAAAACTCGAAAACTCAAAGGGAAAAGACTTTTAACTATGTGGCATATTTTGATGAAGAATAAGCAAACTTACTTTTTTAATACTATGCAAGTGTAGTAAATGTAACAATTATGAAGAACTTGTAGTTTCAAAATTAAGAAAAGTACTCTGACGTTTTTCGACGGAAAACTTAACCTAAGCAATGGAAACAATAAGGCAAAAATTATATTTACGAATCGGCGACTTATTTTTCTTCATGGCTGAGATAAAATGTACGAATTATATTTTTATAAAAAACATTATGTTTAGTTAATACATTAACATAGTTGGCGCTTTAATAAAATGTGGGATCGGATTTTAAGTACTACAAAATCTACTTATATACACAGTCTTGCATACGTTGTTTATAAGTGCGTCACAATATTTTATTTATTTATTTATTTATTTATTGATATTTTCAAAATCTGATTCTGACAGTTATAGGTCATACTTTAATGAAACTGATTAAACAACTATTGCAAAAAATGTCAAAATTATAGTTAAAATCTGCGTTTAATATTTTAAAAGATGTTATATGAGAATGGTACTTCTCTTGTTTAAATCCTTTTTCTTGATAAAACTATTTAATTATATGTTAGAAAACATTGCAAAGTAACTCAAAAAAATATATATATACCAAAAGATGCTAAGGAAGAATTTTTAGAATGTTTAAAATGTTATAGCACGATGACTAAATACACAAGCTTTACGATAATACCAACTTTTTAAATTATTTGCTAAAACATTTCTGAAACAATCAAGGCACTAGACCAATGACAGAAGTGATAACTCTGCAGCATATTTAAATGAAAAATATGAAAATTTAATTTTTTAATATTATGTAAATGTAAAATATAGCGTTATAAATGAAAAAATTATGAAGAACGTGCAGTTTCGTAATTAAGAAAAATACTCCGGCACTTTTCGAGAGAAAGCATAACCAGAGTAACGGAAACAATAACGCAAAAATTATATTTCTGAAGTGGCATTTTTTTTATTCATGATTGTGATAAAATGTAGCATATATATTTTCTGTAAAAACATTAATTTAGTGTCATTTACTGACGGAAACATTCGGTGAAAGGAATCTGGAAACAATTTATATTTGAAGATACATTATTATCCAGTAAGTAACCAAGAATCTCTGCCTCTTGTACGACAAAAGATTTTCGAAAATATATTCGAAGGTCCCTTCTTTCTATCAGTCATTGTGGAGATCATTAAACAGTAGATTTCAAAATATAAACGTACGAGTCATTAAACTGATAAACAAGGGAACAATAACGTCGATTTCAAAAGTAAACTACACTTACTAACTAAAATTGAACTTTGTTCGCGAGGTCTTTGAGAAAAATATCTTTTTCTTTCAAACTATACATAATTGGCTCGAAAATCACAACATAATAAATCTTCATGTAGATAGTTATATAACAAATTTTCAAACTCTAATGATGATCTCTAATAGTTGAATTTTATCATGTGAAAGAATTATTTTAAACTAAATTCGAAATGATGATTAAAAGTTTTCAATAATACAATACAAATCCTTCTTTCCCGTAACATTTCATTTTTTTCTGTATAATTTACTTGTTTAAAATTTAATAATTTCTTATAAAAAAGATATCAATACAAAATGTCAATTTTTAGAGAGGGCACATGAATTGTTGTAATTAAAAAAAGAAGTTAATTTTTGTTTGGCATTAATTCCCCCCCAAAAAAATATTATTTTTATCGGAAATTAATTTTAGATAATTAAGTTAACTTTACTCTGTACAATTTGTTTTTAATGACTGAAATTTGAGATAAAGTAAAAATATTACATATTGTTGTGAATGTAACCATAGTCTTTCATATTTGCCTCTATATATAATGTATATATATATATATATATATATATATATATATATATATATATATATATATATATATATGCATATATATATATATATATATATATATATATATATATATATATATATATATATATATATATATATATATATATATATATATATATATATATATATATATATATATATATATATATATATATATATACATATATATATATATATATGAGGACGTGAGTTTTAAAACTCGTCTTATAAATTTAAAAAATAGAGTTTTCTCTACCATTCTATTTTATTGGGGAACCTGCATCAAAACAAATCAACTCCGAAAAAATAATTTTTATAATGTCTTGTTGCTGTCGAAAAAAATAATTATTAAAATAAAATAAATCCTTATAAAGTAAAATTCTAAACTTAATTTTTATATTTATTGAGTGCATACGAAATGTCTATTCCTTTATTTATAAGGCATGCAGAAATATTATAAGAAAAAAAATATTAAAGCTTTTGAAAATTTAAAATGTAATACGAACAAATGCTATTTAAAAAATATGTTTAAGATGGTTCTTTGAATAATATAAAATGGAAGAAATTTAAAATATAACATTAACATTTTTTGTCCTTCTTTGAAACAAGATGAATTTAAGCAGAAAAATAGAAATCCATTCAAGTTTGTTGAATTATGTCGAATTAATATTATTATTATTATTATTTTTACATCTGCAGGAATTTATCATATAATAAAAATTTAAAACAATGAAATGTACTATATAATAAAACGAGTTTTTAAATTCTATTAAAAAAAGTTCGTATTTTAATGATCTTAAACAATTATTCGAAAGGCAAGAAATAATACGTTTAATAGAAGAAATGAGCAAGCGATCATTAATATCAGCCCATGTTTTGGGTTTTCATGAATGGCAGTGATTAGCCTATTTTATTTAAAATAAACATTGAATAAAAATTTATATTAATATAAAAGTAGCAGTGTTATCATAATGGTATGAATTCACATAGTAGGATATGTATACCGATGTCTGGGCAAATTCTAGCTAAAGGGATTTCGACAATGGCAGAACTCGAACGCAGCTACTCAATATGCAGTCAACGAAGGCAGTTTCAATCCTTCTCTGTGTTCGTCACTCGATTACATAAATGAGGAAGATGACCAGGAGCAGACACCCCCTTGGTACCAGACAATACTACGTGTCGTTTGCTGTCACACCAGTAGCCTGCTGCGATCGTCTCGGTGTGCTTCAGACAGAGTGACAGCTCAGGGATTCAGGTACCTTTCTGAGAGTCCGCCGTGAATGCGTTCTCTTCTAAACAATATGGTCGTTCGGTGTGGCTATCAAGGTCTGCCAGTATGGTCCATGCTTACGAAAGAGTTTTGTAGGAGTCCTCCCCAGACTTTCACGAGTGGTGTCTTTTTCCTTTGCTGCTCCCAGGATGGAAGATCGTCGAAAGGCGGATGGTTCCAGCATCAGGTGGTACCTGCTATCATCTCGATTTTACCGCACGAGATAAAATACATTGATTCTGACGCGGCTTTGTTCTGGTTTTATAAACGATGTTTACAAAAACATTTAAAATGCAATACAAAAAATGTAGAAAATACTTTAAAACTTTATAAACAAGCGGGTAAGTGTGATCACAGATCACACAGACGGTTTCGTTTTACATTACTTTCAAAACATTTTATCCTTTTGCAAAATCTGTTAGTTCCACATTTCGCAACCAGGGTGTGCACTCTATTCGAAACAACCCTGTATCCGAACGAAACTCCTTTTTACAAACTATTCGCAGATATACTAGTCAGGGGGATCGGGGCCATAGCACTCGAGATAGGTAGGCGCCCCTGGCGGTAAACATGGAAACTAAAATATGTGCGGCTATGGTGCATGATAATAAAGAGTGGTCAAAGGAGTGTCGGCAAAAGTTAGAAAAGTGGACTCCGGGTGAAAAGGGTGGAAGTTAGATAAATTTCTAAAAATACAGAATTTAGAGTCCGGAGGGGTAAAATAATATGACTTTTTGAAAATTTTACGATTTTTCTTGTGATCGCAAGTGTTCAGCTATAAGAATCCAAAATTTGAATCCTTAAACTTAATTAGGGGCTCAGTTAGAAAAGAAAGCTTAAAATACACAAGTTAGAGCCCATGGGGGGGAGGTAAATATAAGCATTTTTTTAAAAATTTTATGATTTTTCGTTTATGTGAAGTGTTCAGTTATAAGAATCCAAAATTTGAATTCTTCAACCTAATTAGGTGCCCAGTTAGAAAAGAAAGCTTAAAATACACAATTTAGAACCCATGGGGGGTAAATATAAGACTTTTTCAAAATTTTATGATTTGTCGTTTGACGTGAGATGTTCAGCAATAAGTATGCAATATTTCAATTCTCCAACATATATAGTTTCTGAGAACGGGCTCTGTGACAGACAGACAGACGGACAGACAGACAGACAGAGTAGTGTGACGAATAGAGTTTCGTCAGAAGAACGAAACCCTAAAAAGTCCAAACTTCATAAAATTTCCACTGCTTCACAAGGTTTTTTAGAGATTTTTATTGTACGAATTTTCATCTTAAATTAACTAATACATACAAAACGAAATTGTTTTAATTTGCAATCCTTAAAAATTCAATCGCCATGAAAAGCAGAAGATAACATTTCAATATTTATTGTACTTAATTTCCTTCCGTTTAAGTGCTGTCAGAAACATGTACAGTGTATCCATTTAATTTTAAGGCAATAATTTACTACACTTGATATTTCGAAGTAAAGTATTAACTTACGTGTTCATAACAAATAAGAAATAATAAAAATTTTCACAAACACATTTGTTTTTAACACAATTGTTTATTCTGTATAGCAGGAACTAACCATCCAAGAAATAATAATATAACTGATGATATTCGTGAAGAGATTTTACATGGACCTATCTTAAGAGATTAATTCCTCACTCATGTCGAAATTAGTTGACAGGAATTTGGGATATTTCTTTAAAAGGACTTTTTATAAAACGTCCATTCTCAGAATTACACATTAAGTCGGTATATTTATATTTCTCTAAAATATCTCAATATTTTAGAATGTTTAATAACATTAATTATTGAAAAATTTGTTTAATACATTAAATTAAATTTTTAGCTGGGAGAGTGCATGCCGCTTTTTTTTTTCAATATATATAAATGTGAGCATGTTGAAATTGTATTAAAAAAATGAAAATGACAGATATTTTTATTGGATATTTTGTTATAGATAATGCAAGTAATTTTGAATGTACCGATTTCTTCGTAACGTTATTAAATTTATTTATTCATATCTTCTGCCTTTTAAATAAAATAATATTTTATTTTTTGAATTTTACACTGTGTAAATTTCTCAAAACAAACATACCAAACATAGATTTTTAACAACTAACATTTCATTTAGAATATGTTCTTAGTTATGTTATCTAAAGTGATGTGTTTATTCAAAACAAATATAACAATATCGATATAAAAAAAAAGTAGGCGTAACTAAATGTATTTATCAGAAAAAACTTTAAAATAAATAAATTACTTTCTCGAAACCATTTTTAATCTCGTAAAATCTCATGTCAGATTATAAAATGAAATTAAAATTAGCGGTATACGAGTATTTTTAAAAGAATGCAGTACTGCGTCCATTTATAATACACATTAAAATATATTAAAAATATATCATTTTCATATCGACACTCAATATAATTGAATTATATATTTACTCAGATCTTAACACAATCCTTATAAATGGATTTTTAATGTAACATTTCAGAAAGGAAACAAATTCGGTAAACGCTAAGGTATTTCTTTTTTATTATACTAATAAGTATTTAATACTTATTGTAGCTACAATATATTTTTTAGATACGTTATGCAGCTTAACAAATTTACTTATTAATGAAATGAAACTTGCCTAAAATCAATGATCTTAGGACTTGTATAATTTTCATAAAATTTAAGTTATTAATTAAAAAACAATATATATATATTTTCAAAATATACTATACATTGAAGAGCTCAGATGATGAATGGCTCGATCATCATTTGGAGAAAATGTGTAGTAAAGATTCAAATCTTTATAAATTTCTGTTAGTACTAGAATTTTTCAAATACTAATTTAACACATGGCACATGGTAGAGGACTATTGATTATCTTCAATCCTATGAATATATATATATATATATATATATATATATATATATATATATAGCACATTATGTATTAACCCGAGAGTAGTCGCGACATTTTTTAGAACGTTAGTAGTCGCGTTCGGTCCATTTGCCGCCGTTACCAGCAGGCCGAAAACGAAGGGAAACTTGCCGGTGTTATCAGATGATCGAAAACGGATAACGTAGGGTGAAAATATTGACTGAACTTTAAATCTTATTATTCTTTTAGCAACGATTTTTTTAATAATACAGTTAATTATTCTTATATTTATTGTACGGAACCCTCTGAGCGCGAGTAATACTCGCACTTGACCTTTATTTTTAATTAAGATAGATTTTTTAAATACTATTCTAATTCTAGAGAGATTAGAATATGAACAAGTCAATGTTTAAAAAAAGTTCCAATAGATATTGGCATTCAAGTAAATAAATCTGACCTTCCTTTTACTAATATAATAAAAAGATAACAGCAATTATTCATTTTACAACATTTACAGCAAATTATTTGTTTCGCTTAAGTATATATTCAGTTGGCATCTAGATAAATGTTTTTAATAACTCTTTCTTCATTTTGCATAAATACTTAAAAGTAAATAGTAAATGATTTGATTGAACTTCTGATGCTACTATGAATTAATAATTAGTAGGAAAACATTTACGAATATGAATCTAAATTCGTGATAGGGGTATTTTTATTTATTTTTATTTATTTATTTATTTATTTATTTATTGAAGGACAGGATCAGAGTCAGGTAGATTTTTATGATACTCTGGCACTCTATATCCATTTAATAAAATAAAATTAATAAATTTAGCATCAATATATTACACTGACATTAAATTGAACAATTAAACTGAAAATAAAAATGGAACCTATGACATGCAACAGTAAATCAAATACAATACCACTAATTCACCAGCATATTATATATATATATCTATATAATAAAGAAAAAGGTAAAAAAATACTTAATTTCGAAATTATAAATGTAAATATTGTAACTACGTTTTATTTATCTATTTTGTGGGATGTCTCTGTGTGTATGAGGGGGGGGGGGGGGCTCTCGAGATTTTATGATTAAAAACATTTTTCAAATGAAAATGCACGATTTGTAGTTTTTCTACTTATTTCAGGGTGGAAGCAGTGCCCCTGAATAAAAACTCTGGATACGAACTTTGCTTATACAAAGTAAATAATAAGTTATTGAAATTATATATTTAATTTAAATACATTTGCAATTGTAGATTTAAATCCTAAGATGGATAAATTATTTTAATTGATAGAATCACTGAAAGGTTCATCTTAATAGGGATGTATTTTACAGCAACTATTTAATTAAAATAAATATTCAATTGTACATTTCATAATAAGGTATTATTGTTATAATTTATTGTTTTATAATAATATTCATTAAAATAATAAAAACAATAAGAAATTTTTCTCCGAAATTATAAATATGCAGGAATAATTTTATTTAAATGAATTTTCTCTCGTATTCTGAAAAACATTATTCTGAAAAATAGTTTGAACAATTGATGAAGGACAACAAATTTAAATTTGTTAGATACCGTCCCCAAGCCTCTATTGGATTTCAATAATAATAATAATAAAATAAACATTTTCTGCGGCATTGTTAAAAAAAAAAAAATGTGTTTTTACTTACAGTATGAAAATTTAAAAATAGATAAATTTTAGAAAAATACTTAAAATATTTTTTAAAATCATAGTATAAATATTCACTGAATTATCCAAAATATATTTTTATTTGCGTAATTTCTAACCTACATTATAAAATTCTCATTATTGTGCAAATAAATTATATGTATGTTCTTCGCAGATATACATATTACATTTCTGAGAAAACTGTTTTATCTTTCGAGTTTGTTTTATTGTGAAAAACGATACTTTTCAGATTTTGGAGATACGGCAATTTTTTTACTGATTCCCACAAAATTCTCTTCTCTCTTTTTTTAATTGTTTGGCTGTGTTATTGTCTGTTTTTTTTCATTTATATGTTCCGGTAATAAATGGAAACCAACTTCTTTCAAATAATGATGATGAATTTCCCTTTTTTTCCATATTTAAACGATTATCAATTTGAGAATTTATTCCCGCAATGTTTGACAATGAAAAAAAAAAGTAAGTGACCATCAATCAGTTTTTTGTGCGAACTGACTTCACAACTAATATAATAAAATAATTTTAAGTAACATTCTAAAAGTAAAAAAAGTACTCTATGAACTGGTAAGAAGAAAGGCGAAATAACAACGGACAGAGAGTCCGTACTTCGAAGAAACTTTCACCCGCAGATTTCGCGGAAATGGGAAAGGATGAACACGAGGGGGAAAAATTCAACTAACACAAGTGGTCGCAACGCGGTCACTTAGACCGATTGAAACTTAAGAATGCGATAAAATGCTAAGAGATAGCAGGAATGACTTGCAATTTTACTACACAAGAGTGTGAACACTCAAGGTCAGCTACACGGAATTTGGCTATCGTAACTTTAACAGGAAATGAGTTACAGGAAGATAACGAATTTCGGGCGGGGAAAAGACCAACGCGCGACTATTAACGGGTTAAATCCATTTGTTAGACCCAGAATCCTGTACCATAAATAAACTAAGAACAACCATAAAACATCCAAGAAATTTAAACAGATATAACCTGAACAAGAAAAAACCAAGAAAAAACAACAAAAGGCTGTGGCCTCTTCAGCGGTGGGCATTTTAAAAAGCACAGCAATGTTTCAGACTAATTACAATTTACAACAAACTATTATTCAGTAGTGGCGGTGTGTTTCGGCCAGAGTGTGGCACAGCATAAATCAAATGCATAAAAACAATTGAAAGCATATCGCGAACACTCCCCCACCGGATCCGACGCCACAATAAACAGTACATCTCGAAGATACAACTGATTCAAAACGTATATGTAATGTATACTGAAACAATAAAATTATTTTACCCAAATCCGAGCCACAAAGCCACAAAGCCACAAAAAAAAAAAAAAAAAAAAAAAAAAAAAAAAAAAAAAAAAAAAAAAAATCAATTTGCATTGATCCATAATCTGTCCATGCACGTTCCATGTCTGTTGCCACACAATTGCAGAGATCCTTGTAAAGCCGTCCAAAAAAGGCTTTAAGTTATACAAATCATTAACTGTCAATCGCATAGAAACTCCTCAAAAATGAAGACTGTCTATAAAACTAGTATATCTGAAATTCAAAGGTATATTATTTTTATAATACAAAATGCTGGTTAAATTAAAAAGTTCTTTAAAAAATAAATTTTCATTCGAACAGGGATTATAGTAGCGAAATTTTTTGTATTATAAAAATAATATACCTTTGAATTTCATTAATAAATATACTAGTTAATATATATAATCTGTGTGGTTGGTAGACGGTGGTTGGTAGATCCCAATCGCGCCTGTCTGCATAAGCGTTCGGAGTTTTCGCGGTTTTCTTCGAACCTTGGTTCTCCAAGCATTAATACGGGTTAGGTTCCCTTAGAAAGACCTCCACGGAAGGCACTACCCCCCTTAGGGCCTATATCCCACGTGCTGATAATTGGCCGACATAAATACAACCAACCAATCTGTGTGGTTATTTGCAGCTGTAGCGCTTATCGCATGGATATTATTTTTATTTTTATTTTTATATTTTACTTTTAGTTTTACTTTTGACCTTATACACACAAACACATATATATATATATATATTTTTTTTTCTTTTTTCTTCCATAATAATTCTTATAATATATTTTTTTTAATACTTACAGCTTTAATTCATAATAATTGACGGTGGCAGGTTATGTTTAATTAATGGTAATATATTAGCATTCAAATTACTATGATGCATTTGCGCAAGTAATTATGAATGTATGCTTTTTACGATATTTTAAATATCTTTTCATTTTGAATGTCAACAATTCATTTTGATGTATTTTTTCCTTAAGGTATCTTATATATATTTTTATATATTCCCAGGTCGCTAAATTATTTAGCAATCTTTTAAATATTATACGCTTAGATCATTGCTGCAATTAGCGCACAATCTATGTGTATTATCAATAAGATTTCTACCATGTAGTTATCTGATACCTATTTTAGGATTCCATTAATTTTTTCATTCCTATCATTGCAACGATTTATTTAATGTTTTTTAATTTTCTAGTTATGATTTTATCTGAATTTTCTTGTAGTTAGTGTATGATATTGTCCTATATATTTTCTATTTGTGCTATAGCTTTACATAATTCTGTAGAGATAATCATTTTATATATACATTAATATGGTAGCAATAATTATTTCTATTCAAAGATTTAATGTTAATTTCCTTTAGTTTAAATTCATATTACTTTGATCTGAGTAGTTAGTTGGGTAAGCGTTTTGGTTGTCTTTGCATGGTTATAGTTGTTCTAGGATTTGGATGTTATGCGGATCTTTTTAGACTTATTTGTTATAAAATAGTCTAGTGGTTTCTTGATATTATTCATCTACGTTATTTGGGTTATCATAATTTGGTTTTGGATAATTTGAAGATTGTTTCTGTGTTCTGCTTCTATGATTGTAAATATTGTATATATATATTTTTTCTTACTCAAGTTTTATTATTTAATCAAGGCTAATTTAATAATTTTTATTATTAAAATTTCTTATTTTTATGGCAATTATTGCACTTTCCATACATAATTTTTATATGGCAGTTCTTAGTAAACATCTCGATACCGGCAAGATACACTTAGCATCTATGCAGTGTAATGCCCGGTACAGGAATAATAATTGGGTTGTTCCTGGATCGTCATCCAGCGACCATTTATACTCTCCCCCTCGTCCTTTATTTTTTCGTAAGTGCTATGATTCTCGGTGCAAGACATGTCCATACGCTGCTCAGACACAAATTGTCTCAGATCCTAATTATTCAAGTTTTTGTAAAGCATTTAACGTTATTTATAGTATAAAGTGCAACTTATGTAATATGAAATATATTGGTGAAACATCAGGTCCAATTCATAAACGAATCAATCATCATCGATGAGACTCTAATAATAACAAAGCAAAAAATATACAATCTACAGCTGAAATTCAACATTTTCATAAACATCTATTTAAAAATACGACAATTAAAATCCTTCAAATTCTATAAAATAAATCAGAACGTCTTTATATGGAATCATCATATATGAAATATTATAACACAATATATCCTTATGGACTTAACAGTGAAGTATTTAACAGACCTGTCAAAGTCTTCACATCTATAAATAACAATATTGATTATTCTCCAATTTATCCTACTCTTAATCATAATTTAAATGCTAAAACAACACGTAATAAACGCGGAAAGGGTTCATCATCAGTTGTAGTTTCCAAAAAATATATCACAAAACAAATTAATGATCTTCAACGAAATTACTTAGAGAATTATAACTGGTTGTTAATTCGTAAAAACATCTTTGCTATTAAAAAGAAACAGCTGGTACAACATTTAAATGTCTTTCTAAGTAAATCTTTCTCTAAACATTTCTCTGATATTTACTTTGACCTTATTATGAGTAGGGTTAATCTTTTAAATATTAATATACAAAAAAAAACACAAAATTCAGAACATGAATACTCAAATGATAATTATTTTTCAAATCACATTTTTAATAAAATTAATATCAATTCTATAATTAATGATAAAAATTGTTTTTTTCCTATCAATAATCTTCATATATCAAAAACCTTTAAATATCCGAATACAATTGGGAGAAAATTTTTTAACTATAATACATTTTCAAAAAATACATCTGCTGCAAGTACTTTTCCGTGTAACTGCAAAGACCCCACTCTAAAAAAATACATAAACAATGATCATGGACATATAATCACTGGAAATCTTGATATTGTTCATGATTTTAAATTGAAACAACTAATGGGTTATGGTACAAAATATAGACTTCCATCTAAATTTAATGTTAAATCTATTATCAAACAGTTTACATATGATATTGATATTTTTATTTATAAAATTTCTATCTCTTATAATAAGCCTATTGAATATTTTAATCAATGGAAGTTATTAGTAATTGAAAAATTAACTATGGCTTTAAAAAATAATATTGCTGATTTGGTTTCTATTAATACACAGCATTATTTCCAACAAATTACTAAATTACAAAAAAACTTCGTTATTACATATGTAGACAAATCTCCTAACAATTATGCTATTATATGTAAATCATGTTATCACCAACTACTTACAAATTCTATTTCTTCTAATAAGTCTTTTAAAAAAACTAATGAAAATGTTATTGTAAATAATCGTAAAATTCGAAGTTATTATAAACTTTTAAATATTTCATCTACTAATTTTAATTATCCATATTTAGTTCTTATTCCCAAATTTCATAAAACTCCTATTAAATTTAGGACTGTTACTAATGGTTGTAATACATATAATAATAAAGCCAATACACTTCTCTTAAAAATTCTTAATCAAATATATGAACTTACTACAAACAATGATAATACACATTGTATAAAAAATAGCTATCAACTTGTTAAGATTTTAAAAAATCTTCATTCTGTTTGTAATATAACGACATATGACTTCAAAGATCTTTTTAATAATATAGACCTATTAGATTTACATAAAATTATAAATGCATTATTTAAAAAGTATTATAAAAAACTGGAATTACCATCTTATATAGATATTGCATATTTTAAATCTTTAACTAACTTCATTATCTATAATAATTATATATTGCAAGATAATACTTTATATTTACAGCATGTCGGTATACCACAAGGCGGTTGTACTTCCAGTTTACTCTCAGACTTATACTTATCTCATTATGAACGCTATTTTACTAATAATAATCTACATTTATATCGTTATATTGATGACATCATTTTAATTGAAACTGATCAATCTGCAATTACTCGATTTCCAGTTGATTATCCCACTAATTTGGAATTAACGGAAAACCTTTTATCTAACAATACAATTAACTTCTTAGATCTTAAAATTACAATAAAAGACAATAAAACAATCACAGATTTGTATGACAAACGTAAAGAATTTAAATTCACAGTTAATACATTTACAAATTTTAAATCTTGTCTACATCATTCTGTATTTCGTAATATAATACTTAATCATTTATATAGAATAAAATGTTTATGTTCTTCTCCTCTAATTAACAATAATATTAAAAAACTAATTTATGATGCATTAAATCATGGTTTTCCAAAAAAATTCATATATTCATTAATATACAATTAGTACTTTTCTTACATGATCTATAAACACAAATTAACACATGCGTAAACAAAATTACAAAAAAAATATAAAATAAAAAAAAAATATCTATAAAAAATTAAAAATTGAAAAATAATATAAAAAAATATTATAGGTTGGTTGGGTGGGTAGATGTTAGAGTACGGAGGAGGGTGGTGTTGTCTGGATAATACGCAATGGTTAATTATTTATTTAAAAAAAAAAAAAAAAAGCGGGGCTCTTGTATTATTACTATTTTTTTGTTATGTATTTTATGTGGATGTTGATTTGATATTTTATATGTAAGTTGGAGATTTTCATTAATATTATAATTAGCTTAATTATTCATTAATCTAATTTACAAATATTTGTTATTAAATTTTAATTTACTAAGGACAATATCATATTAATTACTAATAGTATGCCACTCTTAGTTTAATGTTTTTGAATGTCCCATATTCATACTTTATGGATTTTTATGGATGTCTGAAAATAATCCACATTCTATATTTGCGCGTTTTAAGTAATGGGATTTTAAGTATTATTTAACCTTCTATATACTTCCACATGTTTGTTATTTCCTGTTCATTTTATAAATATCTTATATATAATTCATTAAAAAATAATTTTTAGATAATTTTTAATAATTATTTATATTAATTATTACTGAATTTATTTTGCTTTATAGCATATAGATATATGCTATATATTATCAATGTTCTAACATTATTTAAACTCTTAGTTCAGTTTAAATAATTTAGCTAATAGAACAAATTGTATGCTTTTAAATTTTATTAACAATAGTTTTAAATACTTTGTGTGATTTATATTAGGTTTATAATTCTCTATATATAAGGATTTGTTTGGTTTTGCTGTTTAAACAGTTATTTACATTCACAAGCTTGCAAATTTTTATCTTGCGATAGATGTTTAATATAATTATTAATAGATGGCAGCACTAAAATTGTATCTTTCAGATTGCCTTAATTTTTAATTTTTCTAGCTCCATTTCAGTTATAATTTATACACCAGGGTGTATTTTTAGATAAATTTTGACGATATTGTTAAACTGTTATCTATTAATTTAATAGTGCATTTTAAATAATGTAATTAATATCTATTTATTTTATATTAGATTAAATTTGTTTTACAAGGTCTTTCAAATTTTATTTCAAAATGCATTAACTGCATCCTTTGGTATCATTTACTGTGATTTCTTAACTGTTTTATTCACCTTAATCTTTTTGATATACTGGAAGACATGTGCACATGGATTTTTGTAAAATACTGAAATATTAATCGGTATGGTGTTTATTATTTCTATTTTACATCCTATAAATATTTAAATACGTTTTATTGATTCTTCCATTTTATATTATTTATTTCTATTCCGCTTTCATTTTTAATCAATTCACTTGATTTTAGTGGTTGTTCTATAATTCTCTATGTATAAGGATTTGTTTGGTTTTGCTGTTTAAACAGTTATTTACATTCAAATGCTTGCAAATTTTTATCTTGCGATAGTTGTTTAATATAATTATTAATAGATGGCAGCACTAAAATTGTATCTTTCAGCTTGCTCTATTTTTTAATTTTTCTAGCTCCATTTCAGTTATAATTTATACACCAGGGTGTATTTTTAGCTAAATTTTGATGATATTGTTAAACTGTTATCTATTAATTTAATAGTGCATTTTAAATACTGTAATTAATATCTATTTATTTTATATTAGATTAAATTTCTTTTACAAGGTATTTCAAATTTTATTTCAAAATGTATTAACTGCATCCTTTGGTATTATTTACTGTGATTTCTTAACTGTTTTATTCACCTTAATCTTTTTGATATACTGGAAGACATGTGCACATGGATTTTTGTAAAATACTGAAATATTAATCGGTATGGTGTTTATTATTTCTATTTTATATCCTATAAATATTTAAATACGTTTTATTGATTCTTCCATTTCATATTATTTGTTTCTATTCTGCTTTCATTTTTAATCAATTCACTTGATTTTAGTGGTTGTTCGGGGACAGGGGAAAATTAATTTTAGCTTTAGCTTATTTTTCCCACAGAAAACAACCATTTTGCTTATATCATTGAATTCTGTGCCCTCGATAACGTAATTCAATGTATAAGCTTTTCAATTTTTGTCGGTGTCCACTTTTTTCTTTTTTCTTCCATAATAATTCTTATAATATATATTTTTTAATACTTACAGCTTTAATTCATAATAATTGACGGTGGCAGGTTATGTTTAATTAATGGTAATATATTAGCATTCAAATTACTATGATGCATTTGCGCAAGTAATTATGAATGTATGCTTTTTACGATATTTTAAATATATTTTCATTTTGAATGTCAACAATTCATTTTGATGTATTTTTTCCTTAAGGTATCTTATATATATTTTTATATATTCCCAGGTCGCTAAATTATTTAGCAATCTTTTAAATATTATACGCTTAGATCATTGCTGCAATTAGCGCACAATCTATGTGTATTATCAATAAGATTTCTACCATGTAGTTATCTGATACCTATTTTAGGATTCCATTAATTTTTTCATTCCTATCATTGCAACGATTTATTTAATGTTTTTTAATTTTCTAGTTATGATTTTATCTGAATTTTCTTGTAGTTAGTGCATGATATTGTCCTATATATTTTCTATTTGTGCTATAGCTTTACATAATTCTGTAGAGATAATCATTTTATATATACATTAATATGGTAGCAATAATTATTTCTATTCAAAGATTTAATGTTAATTTCCTTTAGTTTAAATTCATATTACTTTGATCTGAGTAGTTAGTTGGGTAAGCGTTTTGGTTGTCTTTGCATGGTTATAGTTGTTCTAGGATTTGGATGTTATGCGGATCTTTTTAGACTTATTTGTTATAAAATAGTCTAGTGGTTTCTTGATATTATTCATCTACGTTATTTGGGTTATCATAATTTGGTTTTGGATAATTTGAAGATTGTTTCTGTGTTCTGCTTCTATGATTGTAAATATTGTATATATATATTTTTTCTTACTCAAGTTTTATTATTTAATCAAGGCTAATTTAATAATTTTTATTATTAAAATTTCTTATTTTTATGGCAATTATTGCACTTTCCATACATAATTTTTATATGGCAGTTCTTAGTAAACATCTCGATACCGGCAAGATACACTTAGCATCTATGCAGTGTAGTGCCCGGTACAGGAATAATAATTGGGTTGTTCCTGGATCGTCATCCAGCGACCATTTATACTCTCCCCCTCGTCCTTTATTTTTTCGTAAGTGCTATGATTCTCGGTGCAAGACATGTCCATACGCTGCTCAGACACAAATTGTCTCAGATCCTAATTATTCAAGTTTTTGTAAAGCATTTAATGTTATTTATAGTATAAAGTGCAACTTATGTAATATGAAATATATTAGTGAAACATCAGGTCCAATTCATAAACGAATCAATCATCATCGATCAGACTCTAATAATAACAAAGCAAAAAATATACAATCTACAGCTGAAATTCAACATTTTCATAAACATCTATTTAAAAATACGACAATTAAAATCCTTCAAATTCTAAAAAATAAATCAGAACGTCTTTATATGGAATCATCATATATGAAATATTATAACACAATATATCCTTATGGACTTAACAGTGAAGTATTTAACAGACCTGTCAAAGTCTTCACATCTATAAATAACAATATTGATTATTCTCCAATTTATCCTACTCTTAATCATAATTTAAATGCTAAAACAACACGTAATAAACGCGGAAAGGGTTCATCATCAGTTGTAGTTTCCAAAAAATATATCACAAAACAAATTAATGATCTTCAACGAAATTACTTAGAGAATTATAACTGGTTGTTAATTCGTAAAAACATCTTTGCTATTAAAAAGAAACAGCTGGTACAACATTTAAATGTCTTTCTAAGTAAATCTTTCTCTAAACATTTCTCTGATATTTACTTTGACCTTATTATGAGTAGGGTTAATCTTTTAAATATTAATATACAAAAAAAACACAAAATTCAGAACATGAATACTCAAATGATAATTACTTTTTCAAATCACATTTTTAATAAAATTAATATCAATTCTATAATTAATGATAAAAATTGTTTTTTTCCTATCAATAATCTTCATATATCAAAAACCTTTAAATATCCGAATACAATTGGGAGAAAAATTTTTAACTATAATACATTTTCAAAAAATACATCTGCTGCAAGTACTTTTCCGTGTAACTGCAAAGACCCCACTCTAAAAAAATACATAAACAATGATCATGGACATATAATCACTGGAAATCTTGATATTGTTCATGATTTTAAATTGAAACAACTAATGGGTTATGGTACTAAATATAGACTTCCATCTAAATTTAATGTTACATCTATTATCAAACAGTTTACATATGATATTGATATTTTTATTTATAAAATTTCTATCTCTTATAATAAGCCTATTGAATATTTTAATCAATGGAAGTTATTAGTAATTGAAAAATTAACTATGGCTTTAAAAAATAATATTGCTGATTTGGTTTCTATTAATACACAGCATTATTTCCAACAAATTACTAAATTACAAAAAAACTTCGTTATTACATATGTAGACAAATCTCCTAACAATTATGCTATTATATGTAAATCATATTATCACCAACTACTTACAAATTCTATTTCTTCTAATAAGTCTTTTAAAAAAACTAATGAAAATGTTATTGTAAATAATCGTAAAATTCGAAGTTATTATAAACTTTTAAATATTTCATCTACTAATTTTAATTATCCATATTTAGTTCTTATTCCCAAATTTCATAAAACTCCTATTAAATTTAGGACTGTTACTATTGGTTGTAATACATATAATAATAAAGCCAATACACTTCTCTTAAAAATTCTTAATCAAATATATGAACTTACTACAAACAATGATAATACACATTGTATAAAAAATAGCTATCAACTTGTTAAGATTTTTAAAAATCTTCATTCTGTTTGTAATATAACGACATATGACTTAAAGATCTTTTTAATAATATAGACCTATTAGATTTACATAAAATTATAAATGCATTATTTAAAAAGTATTATAAAAAACTGGAATTACCATCTTATATAGATATTGCATATTTTAAATCTTTAACTAACTTCATTATCTATAATAATTATATATTGCAAGATAATACTTTATATTTACAGCATGTCGGTATACCACAAGGCGGTTGTACTTCCAGTTTACTCTCAGACTTATACTTATCTCATTATGAACGCTATTTTACTAATAATAATCTACATTTATATCGTTATATTGATGACATCATTTTAATTGAAACTGATCAATCTGCAATTACTCGATTTCCAGTTGATTATCCCACTAATTTGGAATTAACGGAAAACCTTTTATCTAACAATACAATTAACTTCTTAGATCTTAAAATTACAATAAAAGACAATAAAACAATCACAGATTTGCATGACAAACGTAAAGAATTTAAATTCACAGTTAATACATTTACAAATTTTAAATCTTGTCTACATCATTCTGTATTTCGTAATATAATACTTAATCATTTATATAGAATAAAATGTTTATGTTCTTCTCCTCTAATTAACAATAATATTAAAAAACTAATTTATGATGCATTAAATCATGGTTTCCAAAAAAATTCATATATTCATTAATATACAATTAGTACTTTTCTTACATGATCTATAAACACAAATTAACACATGCGTAAACAAAATTACAAAAAAATTATAAAAAAAAAAAATATCTATAAAAAATTAAAAATTGAAAAATAATATAAAAAAATATTATAGGTTGGTTGGGTGGGTAGATGTTAGAGTACGGAGGAGGGTGGTGTTGTCTGGATAATACGCAATGGTTAATTATTTATTAAAAAAAAAAAAAAAAAGCGGGGCTCTTGTGTTATTACTATTTTTTTGTTATGTATTTTATGTGGATGTTGATTTGATATTTTATATGTAAGTTGGAGATTTTCATTAATATTATAATTAGCTTAATTATTCATTAATCTAATTTACAAATATTTGTTATTAAATTTTAATTTACTAAGGACAATATCATATTAATTACTAATAGTATGCCACTCTTAGTTTAATGTTTTTGAATGTCCCATATTCATACTTTATGGATTTTTATGGATGTCTGAAAATAATCCACATTCTATATTTGTGCGTTTTAAGTAATGGGATTTTAAGTATTATTTAACCTTCTATATACTTCCACATGTTTGTTATTTCCTGTTCATTTTATAAATATCTTATATATAATTCATTAAAAAATAATTTTTAGATAATTTTTAATAATTATTTATATTAATTATTACTGAATTTATTTTGCTTTATAGCATATAGATATATGCTATATATTATCAATGTTCTAACATTATTTAAACTCTTAGTTCAGTTTAAATAATTTAGCTAATAGAACAAATTGTACGCTTTTAAATTTTATTAACAATTGTTTTAAAAACTTTTTGTGATTTATATTAGGTTTATAATTCTCTATATATAAGGATTTGTTTGGTTTTGCTGTTTAAACAGTTATTTACATTCACAAGCTTGCAAATTTTTATCTTGCGATAGATGTTTAATATAATTATTAATAGATGGCAGCACTAAAATTGTATCTTTCAGATTGCCTTAATTTTTAATTTTTCTAGCTCCATTTCAGTTATAATTTATACACCAGGGTGTATTTTTAGATAAATTTTGACGATATTGTTAAACTGTTATCTATTAATTTAATAGTGCATTTTAAATAATGTAATTAATATCTATTTATTTTATATTAGATTAAATTTGTTTTACAAGGTATTTCAAATTTTATTTCAAAATGTATTAACTGCATCCTTTGGTATTATTTACTGTGATTTCTTAACTGTTTTATTCACCTTAATCTTTTTGATATACTGGAAGACATGTGCACATGGATTTTTGTAAAATACTGAAATATTAATCGGTATGGTGTTTATTATTTCTATTTTATATCCTATAAATATTTAAATACGTTTTATTGATTCTTCCATTTCATATTATTTGTTTCTATTCTGCTTTCATTTTTAATCAATTCACTTGATTTTAGTGGTTGTTCGGGCACAGGGGAAAATTAATTTTAGCTTTAGCTTATTTTTCCCACAGAAAACAACCATTTTGCTTATATCATTGAATTCTGTGCCCTCGATAACGTAATTCAATGTATAAGCTTTTCAATTTTTGTCGGTGTCCACTTTTTTCTTTTTTCTTCCATAATAATTCTTATAATATATTTTTTTTTAATACTTACAGCTTTAATTCATAATAATTGACGGTGGCAGGTTATGTTTAATTAATGGTAATATATATATATATATATATATATATATATATATATATATGTATGTATGTATATTTGTATATATGTATATATGTATATATGTACATATATTTTTTTACCACCGTCATAATCTGAGTTCTTCAATATTATTGACACCTTAAAGCGTTTAAAGATGCATAAAGATTTATTTATAGATAATGACAAACTTTTATTTTTATTATGTTAAAATTTCGATAGGTGTGGCATTATTTGATTATTTCATATTTTCGATAGATTAAATATCTAATTGGCATTTCTATCATCAAATTATCGAAAATTGTTTAGAGTACAAATAACCTCTGCAGGAATGCATTGAGATATTTGATGCATATGATCACATATAATGTAGTTTTTTTCTTTCTTATTTTTGTAGAAAATAAATTGAACCACGACATGTTTATGATAAACATTGAAAGTAATTTCAACAGAAATTTGTATAAAAAATTGCAGTTATATTTCCATTAAACAATCAAAAGGAACATACATTGACCTCATGATACCTGGAGTAAGCAAATGTAGACCTCTATTATTTTCCTCATAAAAAATAAACTCCTTTTTTTTTTTACTCCACTTCTGTGTAGCTGAATGTATTCTTTTGATTTGGATCAAAACAAATAAATGGGTGCGCTTATCATTAATTTTTCCTCATAAAATAAATGACACTATCATCTGAGTTTGCTTCATTCAGTTCATTTTTATCATTCACTTGTTTAAAGCCCTTAAATTTGTTATTGCGTGAATTTAAGTTATTGGCAATTAAACGGACATTTTAAGCGTATTAGTAACTTTAGATCAATAATTATGAACTTAAATTACCAGGCCCTTAAAATATCAATTTAAAAAAAGGTACTATTTATGTCATCTACGGTGTCATTTTGTTTATGCGAATGCAATGTTTATCTATTTTTACTAGTATTTTTCCTTCATGTCGAGCGTAGTTAAATTATAGACCTTTATCAATTTAGTAAACATTATTCACTATAATCATTGAAATCACGAAAGTCATTGTTCACTAGAAAAGACGATATTCTCAGTTTTATACTCTGTGTGTAAAATGATTATTCTTGAAATAGAAAATGAATAATTTTAGTTAACATTCATATTTGTTAATTTTGCCAAAGCTATAAAATGTAAAAAAAAAAAAAAAAAAAATGATTTTCACATTTTCGTTTAAAACTATGAATAAAAAATGACTATGAAGCATTTCTGATGATTATCATATGCTTAGAATTTATATAATATATTTAATTGTTTTCAATATTGCAATAAGTATTGTTAAAATACAGGTTTTCCCAAAAACCGCTACCGTGTCTTTAAACAATCCATGCGCTAGTCTGAAATCTTCAAACACATTTGAGTACAACGAGGTGTAATAATGATGAGTAATGTTAACAGCTAAACCGATCTAGTAACCAAAGTTCTGTAATAGTGTTATGAATTCCGCTCTCGATCGTAAGTCAAGATGCTGTTTTTATTAGAAGAATATTGTTAGATTGCCGAAGTTTATTTTTCCAAAAATAAATGTAAAAGTGGGAAGATTCTATATTGAAAATTTAAGGGAAAAATATGCGCATAGTGAAAAGATTTTTAACATAGCATTAATATGAATTTCACATACTTATTATATATTTATTATAGAAATTTCAGCTCCTGTTTGACATCATTTATATATATATATATTTTTTACGAAAAAACTTATACGTTTTTAATTTCCATTGTCCAAATGTTAATGCACAACATTACAGTTTTTCCTTTTATAGAATGCAAATTGAGATATATATTTAAGTATTAATTGATTTAACAAGCATAGATATGACATATTTTTATATCTACGAATAAGAACTCATTTTACGTTCAAGAAAAACTATCGTAAACATATTTCATTTATGGATTTGAAAAAAAAATGATTTAAACAATATAAAAGACAAGAACCGCTCATTCAATTATTTACCTATATATATGTATGCGGGAGTATTTTTTGTACCAAACATTAAGTTTAGTCGTTTTGAACTCATGAAATAAAGGAAACATTCAGTGAAACGAATTTAAAAATGAAAAAAATACAATTTTTTAAGATGAATTATTATCTAGCAAATAACGAGAAAAAAATGTTTCTTGGGCAAAGAGCCTTAATATAAATTTCTAAACAGACCATTAAATCGTTATTTGTTGTAGGCAAATGTTCGAGTCATAAAAAGGATAAATAGTAACAGGCCTACAGGCGGAGGTAGATTTGAAAGTTAAGTATACTAATTTTATACAAAAACTAAACAATGATTACCTATAAACCTACTTTAACAATTTAATCTGGCCGCTTTTGACGAGTTTTTATTTCATTTTTATGCAAGAGCTGGTTTTATCAGAATCATGTTAAAGCGGTATTTAAAAAATAAATAAATAAAAATAAATAAATAAAACTTTACCACGCTCAACAACTTGAAATTTTCTGCTACATTGATTTTAGAAGAGATTTATAAGCGACCTGTGTTTCTATTCTGTGTTTATATTGAAACTTGATTTATAAACAATTATTTTCTCAGTAGGATAATATTTTTCGTTTCTAACACAATCGCTTCCGGAAATTTGTTTCAAAATGCCCACTTTGGCAGCATTTTTTAAACATATCCTGTCTCTATCGAAAAATAGATCATTACGGTACATTATATAGTTTCTAAATAAGAGAATGTACCAATTGGATGCGTTTGAGAGCAAAAATGAATTAAAAAATGAATCAGAAAATAAGCAGTTTGGATTTGAATACACCCTTAATACGATGATTTTTTCTTCAACCGCTATGCATTTTTAATTCATTTTTTGCTGTAACATTTGGTCCTATCAAAAATTTGCCAATACAAATGTTGTAGACAATAGGAAGAAGATACATAATAAATTCATACGGATTTTATATCTGGTGAATTGACGAAGTTATGGATTTTTTCTTCTTCAACTCCCTCTTTTTTTTGCGGTACGAATTGGTCCTATCAAAAACTTGTCATTATAAAAGTTATAGATAACATTAAGAAGATTTATAATGCATTAAATTGGATTTGATATCTTGAGAATTGGCGAAGTAATGAATTTTTTTCTGCCTAAAACCTTATTTTTGCGCCCGTTAAGCCCATTTTTAATTTTATCAAAAATCTGTGATACATAAACTTTTGGCTCAATTTTTAGAAGCAATAAAAACTTTAAACTGAATAAAAATAAGAACAGCTAATCAGTGTATACAATATATTAAAAAAATCTTCAATTTAAATAACATACTACTCACAGTAATAAAATACGAATATATTCCAACAGTTTCAAACAATAAAAAACTTGTTCATCATCCAAGAAAAATCCAGGTGGAACCAACACGTTATGATATATATCTATGTAGATATTATAACGGATTGGTTCCTCCTAGATATTTCCCTCATGATCAACAATTTTTTTATGCTAGTATGCAAGTATTTTATTACTGTGAGTAGTATATTATTTTAATTGAAGATTTATTAATATATTGTATACACTGATTAGCCATTCTTATTTTTATTTATTGTAACACAGTGTAATGAGTCCTTTTAGTAATAACTTTAAGCTAATTTGATAATGTACAAAAATTAAGAAGTTATGGTTTCTTTTTCGATTTTCACAAAACTCCTCCTTATTTCCGTCACCTTGGTCCAATTTTGCCCATTAACGATCTTGACCGAGATTTTATGGCCCTTCATTTTATGTATCAGTTTGGAAGAAATTTGCTCAGAATTATGGAAGTTATAGTGTCCAGAAGAACACGATATATGTATATTATATTATATATATATATATATATAAAGTTTTTCACTGACGGTGGTTTTGGGTTCTAGGGGTCATGATCAGTGTAAATCTGCGAAAAATTTTCAGAAATTCCAACATAGGGAAGTAAGAAATCTAAAAATAATTTTGAAATATTAATGATGATCTCAAACATTACGTTTTAATAGATGAAATCATTCTTCTAAAAATGGTATTAATTGTCTAAAATTCTTTTAAAAGAATATTTAAAAATGGAACTTCGCTTTAAAAATTCTTGTAACTATAATTTATTTTTTTGTATATTTTATAAAATATTAAAATTTTATAAATAAAAAAAAAACCAAAATGATCAATAAGAAATTTAGTACGTGATTGTTAGAAATTAATTAGAATTTATCTTATGTTTTATAATCAAATATGTTGAAAAATTTACTTATTAGAACTAGTATCAATTTAAAGTATGATATATTTGATAAAAGATTTAGTACAGTTAGAGACATAATTATAATGATAGTCTAGGTTTTGTGAAACTCACTAGAAATAATTAACTTGCGATCAGTATTCTCATTATATGCAAGCATCTAGTTATAAATATCACGTAGACATAGTATTTTTAAAAAATGAATATACCAGTAAATAATATAAATATAAAATAGAAATTTTCCATGATTTTTTTAAAAAAATTTTAATTATAAGTACACCAGTACTACTTTTGTTTCATTAACTAAGCATACGAATCTTTTCATTGTTTTACCCTAATATGATACCGGTTTATCTAAACTGATTTTTGAAACGGCGAAGGTATTCGAGTTCCGCTCGCTATTTTAAAGATGCCTTATAGAAATAAAAATCTCAGTAAATTGAAAGAGAGAAAAATATGGAATTTACGAGAGTAAATAAGGACTATTTTTATATTTATTAACCCTTTACCCGCCGCACCATGAACTGCTCCTCAAATTCATTTGAAATTTTCTTAGAGACGATTTAGATTAATTCTAAGTTTGTGTGCCGAATTTTGGGATTTTATATAAAATAAAAGTGGAGTTACAGGTAAGTTCCACTTGTGGAACGTTGGCGGTACGAATAACATTTGTACATTTTGGCGATTTTTTCTTTCCAAATCATACCAGCACTACACACATAATAAAACAACGAAAACAAGGTAAAGTAAAAAATGTTTTCTATTTTAGGAACACGTTAACTAGTCACTAACAGCAAAATGTTTATGAAAGACCTGAAAACATTTTTCACGCAAACGCTCTCCATAATATTAACACCATTTCCTCATGTTTTTCTGACAATTTGAGCATCTTCCTTGAGTAGAAAAGCAATAACTACTGGAAGAAATGATAATATCCATACTTACTGGAGCAGTAGGACCTCCTATTCCCTTTCTCAAAACATCAAATCCAACTTTTATTTTATGGCAACAGTTGCAATTTCACGGCAAAACTCCAAATAGCTTGGGCTTCTTTTGAGCCTGCTATATGACAATGCAGTCTCTAAGCAGCAACAACAGCTATATTTAGTTCATTTGCAAACAGATTTCACCACCATTTTTATCATAGAAGCACCGGACGATATGTTCCAAGCAAATGATCGTAAAAATATATTCACCGCACATATTCTAATTATACAATCTAATCAGAGGTTGTTCGGTTGAAACTTCTCGCTTCAGTTTTTGAGAATATCATGTTACACTTTGAGTATTCCTTCCCAATTTGATATAACAGTAGCGATACTGTTGTCATTCCATAGAATATGAACAACCTTGCCATCACTATAATAATCAAAATAGCCTCCTTCTTGTTTACGCAATTCTTCTGTGGATGTTATTGGCATTTATTTGTTCAAAAATATTTCACAGAGACTTCGGTAATAGGTGCAAGAGAGAGATATCATAAAATTTATTCTTTTATAATACTGGGAAGAAAAAAAAATTAATCACCCGAGGGAGCCCAGTAAAAATGATCAAAATCCTAGATAAAGTAACAATAAGAAATTTTTGTACTCTGAACCGCCAACGTTCCACATGGGGAACATTGGCATTCAAATTATTATAAAATAAAAACAAAATAAGATAAAACATTCATTTATGCATAAAACTTCATAAACAACTGTAATCAATACAATAATAATCATCTCAGCACTCATACTTGAATTCTAAAGTTACAGATAGAGGAAAAAGCACACCCTTCTACATTTATGTTTTTTGTTACATTTCAACAAGCTCCAAGAGTGGAACCACAAATAATTATTTATACTTTATAATCCATTAAAGCATATCTTTTAAAAGATATATTTAAAATTTCTAACAGATTTAACAAATACTTATAAAGATATAGCATGACATAGTTTATGTTCCACTTGTAGAACGTTGGCGGGTAAAAGGTTAAGAAATCTAATAATGCTGTGGAAAGTGTTATCAAACGAGACATTAGTGGTTTTGTGAAAAAGAGTACCAGCGCGATACTGGCGCTTTCCCAGACGGAAAGGAGAAAATTGTAAGCATGGGGTGTTTAAAAAATATGTATTCTAAAGAAACAGCACGTGTCTTAAAAAAGAAAGTTACCTTTTAAACTGTTAAAATTGTTTTCAATAACTGCGACGCCACACAGTACAATGAATAAGAATCCTTCTTTATTTAAGTGAAAAAATTCAAATCATAAAAAAATTCGTAGCCTTACTCAGTTGGAGGAAAAATAAACTGTAATTGGCAAAATGTGACGTTTCCCGATCATATTATGTATCACTGGAATTACCAAGGTTTTTCATATATGACTCGCGACGTGATTTTTCTCCCGACTCAGGGTTGCTTTCCAAAACGAAACTTTGAAACTTCAGGATTTCTCTTGAATATTTATTATAATGCTTTAGCACAAATTTAGTTGATATCTAAGAAAAAAAAAATAATTACGTTCTGTATAACTGGAAAAATACTGGTAGAGGGACTTTATCACTGACCTGGGTAAGATAATGGGTCTTTATTTTATTTCAACAAAGTTTTCAACGTTAATCTGATCAGTAACAGATGAATAATGTAAGGACATGTATCGCACCAGCTTTTCAGAACAGGAGGGGTATGGAAGTGTGTGTCTACACATCTGAATTCCTCCTGAAAGACAGATGTGTGAGCTTCTATGTTATTTTCAGCTTTTGTAGCTATTGTAATGTTGTAGAATGTTCTTACCTCTATTATATTTTAGAATCGAAGTCAAAATAATATTTTATATGTTGTAAAACGAAAGGACCGAAATAGTAATACGTTGCGTCGGGAAGGCCTTGCGAAAAAGGAAACATTGAAAAATTCCTAAGTGAACATTCAAAAATGATTATTACTACGAAAATAGCTATGGTAATGATGGAGATTTAAGCGCCTACTTGTCAAGTTTGAAAATGGATTTTTTTTTTTTTTTTTTTTTTTTTTTTTACGGTCTACTTAAACTTTAATATTATCTTTAACAAAATTCGTTGTCGATTTACGCAAAACCGGGTAAATCTTTGTTTTTTTTTGTTTTGTTTTTTCTCTCAGTTTACAGATCGAAAATATTCAAAATGTTAACTATTTTTGTTGTATTAGAATAATTAACCTCACAGAACATTTGATGTAAAAATCAATGCATATTCATTTGAAAAATAAAAGTTTATTTATTGCTTCAAACATAATTAAAATATATGATTATGCAATTTATCAGAGTTTTAAAATATTTTTAATAGAAAACTAAAAAATTAGTAAACGAAAAAAAATACACATTTCATCCATATAATATCCATATAAATAGGTAAAAATTTTACTAAATAAATATATGCACGATTTAAAGCATCGATATTATTATGCAATTTTTTGAAATATATATATTATTTTCAAACCAAGTAAAATTTCTTCATAGATATTATTAAAATAAAATATCGCTTAACTTAAAACAAATCATAAATAAACTATGGATGTATGTAAAACAAAAAAATAAGAAGAATATATTAGTCAATTTACACTAGAAAATCAAGTTTTAGTTGCTTGTATATCATATATTGATTTTTTTTTCTTTTACCTGTAAGAACTTTCAACTTTTCGTTTCTGAAGAAAAATAACTAAGATCTGCATGCATACTAAACATTCATATATAAATCCAATTTTAAGATAGGTTGTAAAGTAAAAATATATTTTTCTTGATAAGTATAGCATTTCGTCGGAAATATCAATAAAAAGAGATGGAGTTTCCTAATAAAGAAGATATATCCGCGTTTACTGTTAAACATAAAAATAAATATACAATATCCTTCATAAAATAATTTAATTTTTTATCGATTGATTTCGTTCTAAACTATTTTACTGATGGTGCACTTGGAAACACTTTCATGGGAATTTGGATTGTTATAAAATATACGATATAACAATTCTGATAAAACTTTACTTAAAAGGTGCTAAAATATACTTGAAAAAGGTTTCCACAGCATAAAAAACCGTTAAAGATGTTAAAAGCCGAAGGGTTTTCAAATGCATTATAACAGTCGTCTTCGGGGGAAAAAAATCAGAGGAGTGATAGTTCGAGGAAATACTTTGCTTAAGTAGCAATGGACGAGTCTATTTCAAAGGAAGGAAGGAGGGGTGGGGGGGGATATGATTATGATTCAAAATCGCTAGAAATATCTAGTATTCTATACCTGATTTTAGATATGTTGTAGGACGGTACATCATTGGAAGTCTTCTTTCTTTGAGTTAAAATTTCCAAGGATGCCCTGATTATTGATGTGCAGTAATTTGAAGTATGGACTATGACTCTTGCTTTACTGAAATCTATGTGAATATCTTGTTTTTGATGTAATCTGGATAGAGCAATAGAGGGTTTGCTATACTTTATGTCTGCAATATGTTCTTTTCGTCTGTCTTTACATTTCCTAGTTCTCATTATTATGTATTTGAGTTCTTTCTGATTTACTTTGTCTGTAAAAGGTATTACATATATACCAGAAGTTTCATCGTTAGGGATTGGATCTATTTTTCTTGTGCAACATCTTTTAATTTGGCAGATAGTTTTGTGATTACGTATATATTATATTTATTTAATGCATAACTAATCGTTTCAAATAACTGAGGTATATAATTGAAACTATAAAACTTGAGATTATTTTTAATGCTATTTCTGGTTAACTATCTATGCTGAATATCAAAGATTAATTCATTGATAAATGGGAAGGAGTGAGGGGATATGTTCTATTGCAATCGTCTTAATTGTGAGTACTTCTCCTTGTAGGTATTGTAAAAAATTATATGGCTCTATTTATATAAAACTTATAAGCTGCAGTTTTGTATTTAAATGGGACATTACTATTGTAGGATATTGTACTATTTGAATTAAATGGTTTTCCTAACAAAAATTTCCCTAAATTTCACTAACAATTTTATATGTTGTATTATTTCTTATTAATTCTATGTCTAAAAATTGTAAGGATCCTCTTGGGATTTTAACATTTTTGACGGTGTTTATGCTGTAGAAACCTTTTTATGTACATTTTAGCACCTATTAAGTAAAATTTTAGAATTGTAACATCGTATATTTCGTTTGTTAATCAAGGTGAATATGATGTTCAATAATTATAGTTTGAACTGCATTTTGTAGTTTGGATTGTTATTTGGAATATGTATTAATATTTTTTTTACACTTAATTCACAAGGAAGAATAGAAGAAAACGTGTTGAAAATAAAGTTTAATTTTGCACTTGTAAAAAGCAATTGTATGATAATAAAACAAGGAAGTTCATTCTATGACAATATATCAAAATTAGCTCTATCTATGCCCATAATGTCTTATCACATATGGTAAATTAAGTGTGAAAAAAATTCAAACGAAAGTTATATAACTTTCAAACAGCTATCCGAAAGTTTCGTTACTTATGTATTCCAAAAATATTATCCTTTAACACTTTCAGATCGGAAGTCATTTGGTACAAATGAAGTTTTAGTTTTTTCTTAATTAATAATTGATGGAATCATATTTTATTGAAAAAAATATTTAAAAAAATTCCGATGTAAGGCTATGCTAAGGGAGGATCCACGCATTTTTGTGTGTGTAGGCTCGATTTTAAATCGCACAAAAAGACGAAACTGATTTTTCTTTTTCTGTATCACCACTGTCACATATCTAACTGTAACTAAATTGTAATTACTCACGACTACAAAACTCGTGACTCGAGATGTTGTTCTGTGATATAATTAACTGTTTTTAGTAGCTTTTAATAAATCTTGTGTTTGTGAGCTCCGGTATATTTATTCAAGTTATAATATGGCGCAGCCCGTTCAAAAGAAAATTGTTTTTTTGTGAAAAAAGAAAAGTAAAATAACTAATACACTGTGGTAATTATTCGATTTAAAATGCTAACTGTTTCAGTTCGCTTTTGTTTCATATTATCCTGTTATTATAACGAGAAAATGGCTAAATCGTGATTAATACCCCCGAATCTATTTTGTATGGATTGCAATGTTGCAGAAAATTTCAAAAAGTGGAAGCAAAAATTTGAGTTATACATGTTGGCTAGTGAAAATAATAAAAAATCGCCGGAAGTTCAAGTTGCAATATTATTGCATGTCATTGGAACAAATGCTCTGGAAGTTTATAATACAATGGATATTGCGGCAGACGATAAAAAAGATGTCTTTAAAATAATGCAGATGTTTGAAGATTTTTGTGTCCGACAGTCGAATGAATCTATTGATAGGTATTTTTTTCAGTCGTACACAACATTCAGATGAAACGTTGATGAGTTCTTAACTTCATTAAGAAACTTTGCAGTACATGTAATTTTGGTGAACTAAGAGATAAAAAATTTAATTCGTGATAGAATTATAAATAGAATAAAGAATCAACAACTGAAGCATAGATTGCTAGATTAATCCGATCTCAATTTGGAAAAAAAATGTGTTAAGATGTGTAAAACACAAGAAATTTCTGATATGCAAATGAAAACGCTGAACGAAGAAAAAGTCGTGGAAGCAGTTAAAATAAAATCAAAAGCAGCAATAAATCCATTGCATTCAAGAAACGCGAATAAAAATGAAAATGTAATACGTAAGAATCGTGTTCTTGGAAACGAAAATTGTCGTAAATACCGTACAGAATTTGAAGCTTATAAATGGGGAAAATGCGGTAAGTTTCAATTTAAAAATTCTTGTCCTGCTTATAATAAAGAATGTTTTATTTGTCGAAAATTAAATCATTTGACCAATGTGTGTAGATTTAAAAACAAAGTTCATGTTTTGAGAAGTTATGATACTAACGAATAACTGAGTTTTCCACGATCACAAAATGATGATTCAAATGAATATGCGTTAGGAGTGATAAAAAATATTGAAATTAAAAATAAACAAGATTGGTTTGAGAAACTTAAAGTAAATGTTTCTAAATATTTATTTGCAAAGTTAGATACGGATGCTCAATATAATGTATTGCCATTATATAAACTTAAGAAATTGAATTTAAAAGAAAATATAATTAACAATTAAAACATGAAGCTAACTAATTATAGTGGTTCAGAAATTAATGTTGTTGGTAAATGTTCTTTAATGCGTGTAACGCCTAAAAATGAAAAAGCAGTTGTAGATTTTCAAATAGTTGATTATGATCATAGGGCTCCTGCTGTGTTAGGGTTACCTAGCTTGGTTGGATTAAATTTAGTTAACAGGGTAGATTCAATTACTTCTAATAAGAAACAAATGTCTGAAATTTTGAAGGAATATCCTGATCTTTTTAAGGGAATCGGTGATTTAAAAGGTTTTACTTATGATATTAAGCCTCAAACATGATGCTGTAAGTAAAGTTGAAGCTTGTAGAAAAGTACCAACTAGTTTAATGGTACAATTGAAAAAAGAATTAAATGAAATGATAAACGCTAAGATGATTACAAAGATTGATAAACCCACATAATTTGTTAACTCCTTAGTTATAGTGCGTAAATGTAATGGAAGTTTATGAATATGCTTAGATCCACAGTATTTAAATTCTAATATTTTAAGAAAACTTTTTTATTTACCAACATCTGACGATATTGCTTCTAAAATGGTTGGTGCTCAAGTTTTCAGCATTTTGGATGCTAATAAGGCTTTTTGGCAAATTAAGTTATCAGAAGAAAATCAAATTACCAACATTCAACACTCCATTTGGAAGGTTTTGTTTTTTAAGGTTACCATATGGCATTTGCTCAGCTCCTGTATATTTCATAGAAGGTTTAGACAGGTTTTTGGGGGAGAGGAAGGAGTTGAAATATATATATAGATAATTTATTAATTTGGTAAAAGACAAAAAAAGACCATGATGTGAGGCTTAAAAAAGTTCTTGAGAAAGCTCGTGAAAAAAATATTAAATTTAATTTGAGTAAGTGTAAAATTGGAGTAACGGAAATCAAATACATAGGACACAAATTTTCTAAAGATGGTCTTAATCCTGATGAAGTTAAAATTAAAGCAATTATAGCTATGAAACCTCCTAATAATGGTAAAGAACTAGAAAAGTTTTTAGGTATGATCACATATGTTTCAAAATTCATTCAAATGTTTCACAAAAAACCGCAATATTGAGAGATTTAATTGAAAAAGGTAACATATGGAATTGGAGTTCTATTCATGATAAATGTTTTTTTGGAATTAAAAAAATATTTTAGCAAAAAATCCAGTCCTGCAATAATTTGATCTATCGAAACCAATCACTTTATCAGTTGATGCCAGTAAAGATGGGTTAGGGGGCTTCTACAGAATAACTTACCAGTTGGATATGCATCTAAATCTTTAAATGATACTCAAAAAACTATGCACAGATAGTAAAAGAGACATTAGCTGTGTTTTTGGTTGTGAGAAATTTCACCACTATCTTTTTGGAACATCATTTAAAGATCATATACATCCAGAAGCAATATTTAATAAATCTTTTGATAAGTGCCCTGCAAGATTACAGAGAATAAGAATTCGTTTACAACCACATGATTTTAAACTTTTTTAGAAACCAGATAAAGAATTGTTTTTGGCAGACGCTTTATCTAGATCATTTTCAGGAGAAACATACGACCTTTTTAAAAGTGATATCGAGGCATACGTTGGTATGATTACTGGGAGTATTCCTATGTCAAGTGAAAAGTTAAAAATTTTTCAAAAAGAAACACAAAATGATCCTCAATTATAAGTTGTGTATAACTTAATTTTGAAAGGATGGCCAGAAAAAGAAAATTAATGTTCCTGAAGTTGCAATGCCTTATTTCAGTTTTCGTGAAATTTCGATAGTTGCAAATGGATTAGTTTTTAAAAACTCTCATGTTGTTGTTCCAAAAAATCTTAGAAATTATATGCTTAATCGAATACATTATGGGCACATGGGTGTTGTAAAATACAAGAACAGAGAACGAGAAATTTTGATTTGACATGGTATGTCAAAAGAAATAGAAGATCTAGTTTTAAATTGTAAAACATGTTTGTCATATAGAAAATCAAACCAAAAAGAACCATTGATGCCAAAAGATATTCCATATGGTCCAGGGGAAGTTTTAGGAACTGCTTTGTTTCACTTCCAAGGTCGAGAAGATTTGCTTGTTATATATTGTTTTAGTAATTATGTGGAAACAGCTTTATTAACAGAAGTCTCAAGTCTTGCTACCATTAAGCACTAAAGTATATAATTGCACGATTTGGCAATACCAAACTTCTCTATTCTGATAATGGACCGCAGTATGGCAATTCAAGGCTCAAAAACTTTGCGAAATCTTGGAATTTCCAGATCAAAACACCAAGTCCCAGTTTTCATCAATCAAAGGAAATGGTTGAAACGCATTTACAGACTGTTAAGTACGTGCTTAAGAAAACTGTATTTGATAACAATGATCCATATTTAGCACTTTTAAATTACAGATATACACCAATAGCCAATAATATTCCTTGGCCATCATAATTGTTATTTGGTCATAAAATTAATGGAATTATGCCACGTAAAGATTTTTTTCCCTACTAACCAATATGATAAGATTAGACAGAAGTTCATTATTCGACAAGAAACTCAAAAATCTTATTATGACAGTTGTTCTAAATTACATAACCCTTTACAGGAAAACGATGTGGTGTTTTTAAAAGATGGTACTCAGAAAGATGCAAATCAACTAGCCAAAGTTCTAAAAATGCTGACAGACCACGATCCTATAGTACATTAAAGGAAGATGGACATATATTATAAAGGAATAGAAGTCATCCACACAAAGATCCTCGTAGTATGAAGATTGAAGTTAAAAAGAAATCTAACTTTTTAGATTGTGAGAAACCTACACTCGATTCGAACATTCCTGAGAATGAGCTGAAATATACAACAGATTTGAACACCTCTTTACCTTTTAAAATAACTAAATCCCATGCCAATAGCACTCACTCACCAACAGAGACATATTCTAAATCTCGACGACTTATTAGAAAACCATCCTATTTAAGTGATTATATTACCTGACTATCATTTTTATTTGTATATTATTTTCAGGATTTTGCTAATTGTTAAAAAGAAAGGAGATGCCACATATCTAACCGTAACTAAATTGTAATGACTCACGACTACTCAACTCGTGGCTCGAGATGTTGTTCTATGATATAATTAATTGTTTTTAGTAGCTTTTAATAAATGTTGTGTTTGTGAGTTCCGGTGTATTTATTCAGTTCTGTAGGCCAGGTCTTAAACAGATATCTAACAAAAAAAATCTTAAATTTTAAAAACGATATTAAAATTATTTTCCAACGCTTCAATTTACATTTTAAAATTCTTAAATTGTTTAGTGCAATATATTAACTGTCTGATATTCTACATAAACTCTACTGTTTCGGAAGTTAACCCATGCAGATTGCACATTTACAGTTCTGCGATCGTTGGAGGCGAAAAAGGAATTACAAAAAATATCTATAACATGCAGAGTATTAATATAGTTTTAGGGATATTTAAAAAAATCACGAATTCGTTTTTAGCTAAGTTGGAAAGTGCTCGCTACATGTAATGACTTTCTGCAAAAATTTGTCTAAGGTACTAAACCTAAAATTAAAAATTTCTTCCGTTTTTAAGAAAGGCAATGTATATAATACTGCAAATCGTCCACTGTTCAATACAAAATGTTTGAAACACATTTTCAATAATAAATAATTCAGGAAGCATTATTTTACACTCAATATATTCCTTGTTTTTAGTTTTTAGATTAAGAATGTTCTTCACCTCTGTAGTGAAAGATGTTTTATTTCAACACATCAAGCTAAAAAAAAAAAATCTAAACAGATTTTAAAATTATTGAACACAAACTGTAATGTCGTATATTTTTAGGTAATTTATCTATAAATAACCTCCTTTAAAAAACCTAGTTTACATTGATAACTGCGTAACATATCTTAAAAACGTAAACATGATTTAATATAGAAACACTTTAATTAACTTGCTGTAGTTTTTCGTTTCCAGGAAATATGTTTAATTTATTAGTTGTTTTTTATATTACTAACTAAGCAATTATTCTTATTTAGAAAAGGGAGCTATGTATTGCTTAAAAAAGTACTTGTTTTGTAATTGAATTATTAATTAGAGAAGTAAATTAAAATGAATATCAACAGATAATTCACACTTATAATATACATGTTTAAAAATAATCACTGGAAATTTTTATGAAGATACGTTTAACTCTAAACAAAAACTCTTATAGAAACAGCTCATTTTAAAAACATATCTTGCCAATTATGTTTAAAAGTTAAGATTATTCGCATAGGCCATCAATTTTTACGTTTAGATTAATTTATATTTAAAATGTTTCTTTTGTCGTTTTCCTTTTCACCGTAAGATACGCATTCAGGTCTCAAAATCCGATCGAATTCCACGTGGAAATCTAATATTGATACTCCAGCACTTAAAATACTACTACTAAAATAAATATCTTTCGATAAATTAAAACCATAAAACAAATTCAAATATTTCAACTTTTTCTAATATAATATTGGATAAATTAAGAAAAATGAATATATAAATGATGTAGCGAATAGTCGTAAAGAGTGGGGCAGCGTACAAGCGTTCACTGTTAAATAGAGAAAGCAATTTTAATACTTTTCTAATAGATGGAATGTTAAACTAGTATTAATTTATTTACACATACAGAATATTAAACGGGCTGAGCAATAAGACTTGGACACTTAATTTTGTTTATATCTAAAATACTTATTATAAGCTGCACAAACATTAAAACAACACTGTGTTCCTTATTGAATGAAAAGCCTATTATCATTGAAGAGAATTCCTTATTGAATAGCTTTTATAGTTTGAATGTACAGTGAGTGCAAAATCGAAATTTACTAATCTGAAAAATGCGTTTTAATCTTTCAATGTCAACAGACTTTCAGTTGTAGTCACTGTCTATAAATGATCATAATTCTAGAAGTAATGCAGTATTTGAATAGGGTCTTTTTAATACAAATGAGATTTTTTTATTTTTATTAAGAATAAATAAAAATCGGAACTGATTTTTTGAAAGGTTAAAGGTCATGTGCCCCCTTAAATTTAGTAATTTTTGTTATTACCCGCTCTGGGACTTTAACTGTACATTTTATAATTGATTAATTATTTATGTAGCAACTACAGAAGATTTAGTTGTAATGTAAAGGAAAATCTGCAAAAAATTGTAATACTATTGCAATACTATTAACATATTATCATGAGCATAAGTCATTACTTTCATAGACATTTATAAAATCAATCTACAAAAGTTCACCACATTTTAAGTATAACATTTTGACATATGTTATTTTGCGCAAAAATAGCCAAAAATATAATTTTGAGGAAAGAAATCTTAAAAAACAACTCTCTATATTTAAAAATTATAATATCTATAACCCCAGTTCAAAATAAGGAATAAACAAAATATAAACTTTATGGAAAAATAAAAGATTTAATTTTAACATTTAAATTTTAAAAAATCAACATTTTGACAGAAAATGTCGTGTTAATGAAGTACAGATACCTTAACGTATGGCGCAATCACAGCAATGAATGAATATATCTTTTCAAAATAGCCATGACAATCATTCCATTCTAGGGAGATATGATATATTTATAATTCACCCAAAATATTTGTTTCATAAAACTATAAAAATGGATGTAAAACCCAATCGTCCACAAAAGAAGAATAACTAGGTATACTGCCACAAGTAAGCACCAATGATATTAAAATAAATAAACAGAGAAAAATTTTCAGAATTATTCAGAGTAAATGCTTTTACATGATCGAAAGTTATTCAGCCATAACTATTCATCGGAAAGAAAAAGCAGCTGAAAAAAGTAATACGTAGTATTTCAAAAGATATATGAATTTTACTCCGTTTTAAACCACTACAGTAAATACGATGCACGGTGTTATCATTTGAAACTATTTTTAAAATTCCGTTTCTTTATTTAGTACAATTATATACGTCTTTTCAAAGGTTTAAGGGATTGAATTTGATTTTTATTTTCAAATTATGCCGTAAAATGATGTAACGGGATGTATGTAGGAATAATGATTTTAATGTCATTTTACATTAATAGTTTTCAAAACAAATTCGTTTATAAAATAATTTTAAAAATAAAAGTAATTAAAAAAAGCTCTTTTGAAACTTTATCAAGTTTTATGAACAAATTATTTTACTTAATTGTGATAATAGAAGAACTTTTTACACTTTAGACATAAGTTTATTTCCATAATTCTAAAATAATGCAAAAGAGCATCAAGTCAAATTTCTCCTCAATTATTATGGCCCCGCCAGTGGCTGAGAGGTTCTGCTCTCGAAGCTGGTAGACGGGAGGTGCTGTGTTCGAACCCAATCGCGCCCGTTGGCCTAATCTTTCGGAGTTTTCGTGGTTTTCTTCGAACCGTGTATTTCCAAGCGTTAATACGGGTTAGGTTCCCTTAGAAAGACCCCCACGAAGGTCACTCTCCCCTCGGGCCTATATCCCTCGGGCAGATAATTGGCCGTCATAAATACAACCAATCAACCAACCAACCTCATTTATTATGTTTAAAGAGAGCATTATGATCAGAATTTGTTAAACATACATTCGAATTTGAATGGAATTTACTTTGCTATGGTACTGGTTTAACAAATAACATCGATTTACTCATTCTTCGAAAAATGAAGTAAAAATTAAGAGTTTGCTCTCTAGTGATATGCTTTAAAAATCACCAAAATATAATGTAACGTAACTTCGATACATATTACACGATTACGGGAATGTATATATCTATGTACATATCGATTTATTGTCACTGAAATTTGAATTAATGGAACTATGTTAATTTTTGCAACTTTCTTGATAAAAGTGAATTATTAATGCTACACTAAGCATCGATAAAGATAAATAAAAATGTACTTGTTACGTTCTCTCGTTATTTTTACTTGTTAATAAAAAATTCTTACAGGGATTTTCATGTTCCTTTACAGCTATGTCGATTGCAATTCTATTTGGTGTCATTGTAATTCTTTTGAATAATTAAAATATTAATAATAAATGTAATCTATCTGGACATACTACATGTTCCTATTAACATCGAATAAAAAAATATTTATAATATTATTCAAAGTAAAATAAAACTAAAAATTACACCTTTCTAAAAATAAATATATATCTTTCAGACCATTAAAAAAAGTATGATCTAGTATGAAAAGTAACGTAATTTAATATAATTTTTACTGTATTATGCGTTTCAGACTTTACATATACTATAAATTTTACATATTATCATATTAGCAAATAATTATCTCCTACTTTTTACTTATTCAAATGCACGTATATTGTTTAATATTATTCCCTAGAAATACTTTAGAAAAGGATTCACTCAATACAATCTCAAGTGAAATTCTGTATTAGAATCAGTTGTGAAAAGTATATCATTCATATTTCTCATAACTTTACTACATGTTCTATATTATGATTCTTTAGCACATTCTAGAAAATTTAAAACTTGGTTTTTATTCATAAATGATAGTTAGCATTTCCTACATGTTCTTATGCGGCTATCATTTGTTCTGCTTATGCAGTAATGCACGCTTTCTGAATATTTATCTATTCTATACTGTAAAAACCTATGATCGTCGGTGATGTCGACAAAAATGCGTAATTCATTTCTTTCTTTTGTGCATGTCACGATTCCGGGTTAGACATATGTGCAACGATAAAATATTGTTAGATGAAGCATTTTAAGGCGTATTTGGAGTATTTTATGTTTCAATACATATTTGTTTTACTATATGATTAATGTTGAAATAGATTAATATTATCGAGATACGATGTTACGAAACCATTTTTCCGAAAATTGAATTTTTTGTGTAAACTGTGGTCTAGAGACTTTTTAATACCTTTTAAAATTGAATCTATTTTCTTTGACAACAAACAACCTGATATGTCCAAACAAAAACATTCTTCCACATTTTCACTTAAAATGTTTTATGGACGTTTATAAATTAGCTGCTAATTGCTGGTTATTTTATCCTATATAAACAAATACTTAAAATATTTTTTTATGATCTGCATCTGATTTAACATATTTAACATATTATCGTTTTCAAACGTACTGTATTCAATAATTGAGTAAATATATAAAAAAATGATCGTTTACGTTTATTTAAAATATTAAAAGTAACTTTATATTATAATGGACGTTCAAAAAGAAACGAGCCGGACTCTGGAAAGTACAAACCGGTGACAGAATGGTAATATTGTTGCGTCAGTAACAAAGAAGGTTTCCTACAAGAGCACCGAAGTCCACATGCCCGTCGCTAGAGTGTCACGAGTGCAAGTCAAATGACTACAAAGATAGCAAAAGCATGCATCAGTCGACCATCGCTCATTCGAGTTGTAAGGGACTGGAGATGAGTCTTCGTGTCATCACTTCGAACCAGAATCGAAACGACAATGTCTTCAGTGGAAACATCGAGCGTCACCACCACCAAGAAAATCCAAGGCCATCCACACATGTGCAGGAAATGTTATGCTGACGTTCTTCTTTGACGAAGACCGTCCCCTTCTGATAGACTTGCTGCAGCACAGGACAATAGTGAATTCCCGGCACTAGTCGCAAACCATGATCACTCTTCACCAAGCGCGCCTTCTCAAGGGACCATCACCCTTCTCAAATCAAAACGACCAGGCAAGATCACCCGTGGTGTCATTCTGCTCCACGACAATGCAATGCCTCATACGGCCAACACGATTACGGAATTCGTGGAGAAATTCAAGTGGGGCGTTCTCGGTCCCCCTCCATAAAGTCAAAACATCTCTCCTTGTGATTATACCATTTTTGGTCTCCTAAAAATACTCTGAGGTGCAAACGATTCACCTCGGACGACGACGTCAAGCAGTACGCGAGGAACTGCTTCACATCGCAGCCCCAGAAATTTTACGAGACAGCCATTCACAGCCTTGTGTCTTAATGGGACAAGTGCCTCAACAGCCAGGGCCAGTACTTCTGAAATGCATGTTCTAGTTTTTGTTCTTAGGCCTCCGGCTCGTTACTTTTTGAACGCTCCTAATATATCATTATATTTAAAAATAAACTTAATAAAGAAATATTTTAATTTCATGGAATTAAGCTTTAAAATACTTCATATCTCAACGCCTACAGTAAAGTAATGTATATTAATACCAATTTTTTTTAAAATATAGACTTATTTTATAAACAAGCATTATTGTAATAAATTTAATGAGTAGATTTGATTAGGGAAAAATTAAATTACAATATGTTTCTGTCATTGTAAACTAATGTTTTAGGAAATCATAATCCTTTAGCTTTGTGATTTTAAGAACTGATATTTCTTTAAATATATATGACAAGTATATTTTGTAATAAATTTTATAAAGTAGTAATTTAAAGTTTGAATTTAAATAGTGTACAATCTGAATTTGAGATTACTTATACGTAAAGTGACTAACAGGACATGAAGAGTTTTGCACAGAATTTTAGTTAGTAACTGTTCACATTGCAAAATTAGTCAAAAATATTTGTTAATTTTTTTTCTATAACATGTTGTGTTTAACATTAATCTATTTATATCGATTAACCCAAACGAACATACACAATTTTACAATGCAAAAGTATAAAGATAATACAGCCCACTTTTATGATGAACGAAAAGCCCTATATCCAGCATAGATTATGAAACACTTTCCAACACATTCAGAATACTGAAACAAAATTTTAAAAATTAATTAATGCAAAGGAAAAGGTCTAAATAAACAATTTGGAAAATGCGTAACGCATTTGGTAACACAATTTCTGTTATTAACACCAGTAGCTTGAAAAATATCCGATTTAATTTGCGCAGTCCTGTATATCATCTAAACGTTTGTATGTATACTACATAGTATCCTAAAAGTTATTTCGTTTAAAGGGATAGAGCAGTTGATAATTCCCATTCAGCCATTTTCGTCAATAAAATGAAGTGTACTCGAATTATTTTGAGAAGCCAAGTATATAATCTATAGAATTTATAAAAACTATGTAATAAGAAAGATAAATAGTTAAATTCTTAAACGCGTACTACAACCGAAAATACAATTCCAGCAATTATTGTTCATAGGAAGTAGTTTAGACAAATTATTTTGTGTGTTCCTGAAAATGAACGCCAAATTCTCTGAAGGTCTACTAGGAAAATTCTGTTATGTAAAGGACGCCTCGCCGCTACTCCATGGTCCAAGGACTTTGTAGGAAACGAGGGATGGCCACAGTCGGAGAGAGAGACCGTATTTTTGGAGGTATTCGAAAAGGAGTCCCGCGAAGCACTGGTGAGTATATGCAATCATGCAGCGTATTATTAAGTAATATTATGTGTGTGTGTTGTCGTCAATGTATTCGTCAAATGTATATAGATTAAACGTATTAAACCAGAGCATTGCATCTCTTATATTGCTTTCCTCATCAGCATCATTTAATCACAAACATACCATGGTAATTTGGCGCAGCCGAAAAGGATGGTGGTGATCAGTGTTTAAATATCGTCTTCAGTATTACCACGTCAAATGCCATCACTGTATCATTAAATGTCAGCATCCGGTATCGTCGATACTAAGTGAATAAATTGGTATCCATCGTATTTATTTGACATCTAAGATAACCCGATAACTAGTCTGACTATCATAGATGTATTCTTTTTTAAGTTCTACCGAGAGCTTGATTTAAATATATTTTATTAAAATAGTTATTTAAAGTGTATGTATGTTTTATAGTACACTGCTCAAAACAATTAAAGGATATTGCAGTTTTAGGTGGATTTTGTATCTGGTAAACTGTTTAGCTGATTGATACATGGTCGACAGACATAGTAGATTATATGAGAATAAATTACACATGTTTGGCAGAAAAAAAATGCATTTTATTGCGCATTTGTGTACTAAAGGAAAAAAACACAATTTGTGCATATGAGAAAAAAAGAATAAGAAAAGGTGTTTTCTTCAAAGAAAATCATTTTCAGTAGGGGGTATGGTTTCCACGGGCGGCCAGCAAAGTTGAACACCTTTGAGGCATGGACTCAATGAGGCTATTAATGACGAGTTGGGGTATTCTGCCCCACTCTTCCAGAAGAGCTCTTTCCAGTTCTTGGAGAGTTTGTGGGGGTTGTTGGCGGCCAGAAACTCGTCTTCCTAGAGCGTCCCAAACGTGCTCGATTGGATTCATGTCTGGAGAAGACGCTGTCCATTCCATTCGAACGATTCCTTCCTCGAAAAGGAAATCCTCCACCAGGTTTGCACAATGTGGCCTGCAGTTATCGTCCATTAAAATGAAGTTATCTCCGAGTGCTGCAGCGTAAGGGACTACAATAGGTCTGAGGATCTCATCCCTATATCGGCGACCAGTCAGAGCTCAATCTCGAATGATGTAGAGGTCAGTGCGCCCGTCAATGCAGATGCCACCATACACCAACACTCCTCCACCGACAAATCTGACACTTTCGTGCACGAACGCAGGATTATTCCTACTGCCACGGTCCCTCCAGATGAAAATACGCCTATTATCCGGATGCACAGAAAAACGGGACTCGTCAGAAAACAGAATATTGCTCCATTCATTTCTCCTCCAGTTGACATGCTCGGTTGCCCACTCCCTGGGGTCGCGACGATGCCCTGATGTTAATCTAACACATACCATCGGTCGGCGAGCATACAGACCTACAGCATGGAGCCGGTTTCGGACAGTCTGAGTTGAAATCGTGGTGCCTGTAGCCGAGCGAAGGTGTTGTTGGAGAAGAGTAGCGTTCATGGTTCGGTGTTTCCGAGCTGTTAACGCTAAATACCGATCTTCATTGGGCGTTGTTGCCCGTCTACGACCTTGCCCTGGTCTTCGGCCTGCACATCCACTCTCTAAAAAACGGTTCCAGATCCTGGAAATGACACTTTGTGACACTCCAATGGCTTGCGCTACTTTGGCTTGAGTTTGGCCCCCTTCTAACCTACCAACAATTCTCAAAGCTTCTGAACCTGTCAAATGACTTCGCTGAGACATCGTACTCATCAAAACAAAGCAATCACTGAATGCCGATCATCCTTCTCTTCATTCTCTTTTATCCAGTTGAAAGTCAAATTTCATTCGCTGCCGCTGAAGCGACGTTTTTGACGTCGAACTCAAAATTTGCATACTCCACAGTTTGAAAACCAGAAAAATTTGCATTTGTGATTCTCTTCTTCTATTTTCGGCAAAAAAAATTTCGTTTATATCTTTATTTTATATAAAACTTCAAATATCCTTTAATTGTTTTGAGCAGTGTATTTTAGTGGTAATACATATAGTAAATATATTGAAACAACGGGTTAATATTTATTCAATTGATAGAATAAATATGGTATTTTGTTCAGTAATTAAGTTAGAAGAGTAAATTATTATTGATGTAGCGATGTTTCGTAATGCTTATGAACTGCTTTTTTGTTGTATATGTAAATTGCCTAGTAATATGAATGCCGAGTTATTTATTTATTTCGATTTCTGAAATTCATAGAATGTTCAGATATAACTGTGTTTTATAAATAATTGTATTTAGCGCGAAAGATTAAATTTTGTTCTTTAATAAACAATCTGCACTTATTGTTGTAAAAAAAAAAAAAAAAAAAAAAAAAAAAAAAAAAAAAAAAAAACGCGTTAGCTAAGTTTAATGATCGTTTGGGAGAAGAAAAAGAAAGAACGAAACAGATTTCTTTGCAAATGCGTTTATTTTTTTAGCTTTATGATTAGAAGGAAAAGTGCTATTTTCAAATTATATGACAGGTAGTAAATATTTTTTTTTGTTGCGTATTATTTCTCGAATCCTTTGAAATGTTTATATTACGAATTAGGATTGAATTATGAAATAAAAGTTGAGAAATCTCTGTTCAGTGGAAACGACATTGGATAATTTTTTTTTTTTTTTTTTTTTTTTTTTTTATGGATTTGTTTCTTTATTTTTAAATTGGGATATAATGTTAAACATTATTTGTTGTTGTTTTACTTTTATTTACAAAGTGAAATGTATGAAGATATTTTATTTGGGCTTCAAATCAAGATAAAGGAAATATTTCCCTATCTTAGATAAAATTTAATTTAACTAAAAGTTGTTAATTTAAGATTGTGATTTATAAATATTTGGTTCGTTTTGAAATATAATTTAATAAGAAATTAAAGTATTAAAAAAAAAAACAAGATAATGCCTTATGTATTTTTGAAGGATGTATTTAGAAGTTAATACGCAAAGTATTGACAAATTCTTGTTTTGTTAGAACACAAATGTTTTATTTTTTTTTAACTTCACATATTCTTAAAAGTATATTTTAATTATTGATGAATTATTTTCTGGATAAATCTTTATTATTGTATAAATGTGTTTTAATTTTTTCAGTAATACTAATATACGTATTGAAATAAAAAGAATTCATTCAATTTGAGGGGTTATGAACAAAAGAATGTTCAGGCCTAAATTAAGTTTTGTTTAAGTGGTTCTTAGGGAAAGTTCCATTTAGGGTAAATAAATACTGTTTGAGTATCATTGAATTTTTTTTTCGATTTTTAAAATTTGGTTTAACAAATATGGTTATTTAAGCAGAGGTAGTAAAAAAGAAGAGTTACAGCAAGTGGTGTTTAAACTTTGAGTTCAGGATGTCGAAAATTTAAAAATTGCACAATACACAGCTGAAAAAGACTATACTAGAAGTGGATGGATATGAAGAGGAATTAAGGGGTTTTGAGTTCTGTAATTGAGGATAAGAAAATGAAAGAACAGATGGAAGAACAAATACGCCAGGAAGGGAGGGAAGAAAAAATACGTCAAGAAGAAAGGAAAGAGAGAATTGCCAGGGAAGACAAAGAACACGATCTGGAACAATTACAGAAATATCCGAAACAAAGAAATGAATCAAAAGACTCCAAAGAAAATAAAGAAGGAAAAGCTCCAAAAATTGAATTAGAACAGATTGTGCCGAAGTTTGATGAAAAATATGATGAGATGCGATTATTTTTTAATAAATTTTGAAAGAAGAGCGGAAATGGCACAAGTAACACAGAAGGACTGGGTAGCTTACCTGTTGGCAGTTTTATCGGTAGAAATTGCAAATATACTAGCTAGAGAATACCGGAGATCCAGTTTATTACGATTTTGTGAAAACTCTTATTTTAAAGCGATACAAGTTAAACAGTGAAATATTTAAAAAATCTTTTTACAGATACCAGAAAACACAGGAAAATTCATGGAGGAATTATACACAAGAGCCTTTAAGTTACTTCACAGAATGGATCACACAATTAAATATCAGCACTTTCCAGGAATTAAAAGACATAATAGTAACAAAACAATTAAAATTTCGTATTCCTGTAGAAGTAAGAATTTGTTTCTTGGAAAATTGGCTCACATTTACCACGCCGTTAGAATTAGCAAAAATACTTGATTACGAGAGGTCTAGCGACAGTTTTAAAAGAAAGGAATTTACAAAGAAAAATATATCTAACTCTCGAAAATCAAAGTTGGAATAATTATAGTTCGAATTACAAAAAGATATGAGGCATGGTAAACCGAAACTTGAACCCAAGACTGAAGCAACTCTCGGAATGTAACGAGATAAAAGAGAACTTCGCAAAAATATGCCTGTTTCTCATGTGGCAAGGAGGTAATGTAAAGAAGTATTGTCTCAAATTGAATACAGTAGGACAAGGTGGAGAAAAGACTTCCAAGAGCGAGCTTGAGAAAAAGGGTCTAAATGCAATTTGTTTGAATGTCAATATTCCGGTTGAAGAAACAGATTGGAGACTCCTTAAGGTAGATCTAGGAATCGATAACCAGACGTTTCAGTGAATCATCGATAGTGGTGATGAGATTACAGTGCTACGGATGTCGGTGATGCAGAATAATATTTACAGTCATGTGGAAAGGTATTCTTGAGACCCGCAATAGGGAGATCTCTAGAAGCAAAGCTTGTTTTCGTTCCGCTCACTCTTTCTGACAGAAGATGGAGCCACTCTTTATGTACCAGTACAGGTTTCGGTAGTGGAAGTATCACACGAGAAAGATTTGATCACTCCGAAGGTTTTTGCTCTGTTAAAAGAGCAACAGACGTTGTATTTAGAAGATGAGGTAGATATCACCCCGGTTGTTAAAACAAAGAAAAACCTATGTTCAATGTGGAGGGAAGGTGTCCAGAAGAATAACTGGAAACAAATCTAAAAAACGAAGACGAAGAAGCTTCAGATTTGGAACTGATTCCTACTCCTGTCGAAGCAATGTTTTTGTCCCTAAAAGTTGGTAACGATGACCAGAAGGAAAGTTCTTCAGTTTCCCAAGCGCAACTTTTGAAAAAGTAGCAATTAGCTTGTTCTACATTACAAAATGTCTTTGAAGATGCAAAGTGGCAGAAAAATAGTTATTGGGTCGAATTCGAATTGTTGTATCATAGAGGGAAGGGTGGAGGACAAATTTATGTTCAATTTGTTGTACCTGCCTGTAGAAGATAAGAAGTTTTGAGATTAGCACATTAAACACCAACTGGTGGACACTTAGCAGCTATGAAAACAAGAGATAGAATTGCTATGTCGTTTTGGTGGGAAGGACTACAAAAAGAAGTAAAACAACTATGCTCTGCTTGTTATGATTGTCAAACGCGCCGAAAAACAAAAGTAACGGACAGAACACCTAAAGAAACGGTCGGAAGAACAGAATTCCCATTTCAAGTCATAAAAACAGATATTTTGGTGCCAATTGAGCCGAAGTCCTCTCTGCGCCATCGGTATGTTCTGGCTGTTATGTTTCAACATAGTCGTTGGCCTGAAGCAATCCCTATTAAATCGTTGACAGCAAAAGAAGCCTGTGAAGAATTTATTGAAATGTTTTTTAGAACTGAAATTCCTAGAATCATTGCCATGGACAATTGAGGAAATTTTGCTTCAAAACTGACAAAAGTACTTTTGAAACGATTGGGTGTGTCGGGATACCCACAATAAAATGGTCAAATGGATTGATTGAATGATGGGTGATAACAATGAAATCAATGCTACACCATGCCGTAAACTCTCCTGGTAGAGGTTGGGACAAACAACTAGCATTTATGTTATGGACATACAGAGAAATCCCCGATGCCATAACTGATGTGACACCATTCTTATTGGAGTACGTACATCCCAACTGTAGGACCATTAGCTATATTAAAATCAAGTTGGGAAGATGAAGTGGCACTTCCGAAAGGAATTGAAGAGTCTGTAGCAGATTGTATGCAGAATCTCCAAGAACGTACAAAAGATGAGGCAAAACACTCAAAGTCCGTTGCTGAAACCCAACTACTGCGATACGTTCATCATCACAATTTAAGGTCGAAGGATGCAACATTCACTGTCAGAGATGATGTAGTAGTACTAATCTCTGATTCCACTGATAAACTGTGTTCAAAATGGAAGGGACTAGGAGAGATAATTCAACAAAAATCGGTGCATTCCTATGCAGTCGAACTACCTGACGGAAGAATTCGACATCCACACCAGAACAAATTAAGAAAGTATATTCAATCGATTAGTGCTATTGGTATTATTTAGGAAGTGGATGAAGAGTTCGGATAAGTACAGCTTGCCCCGATAGAACAACGCAGAGTCGTTGACGAAGAACTGCAGAAAAATAGACTTATCCAAGAATATGGAGTGGTTTTTAATGGGGAGCTGAATAGAGCCAAAGTTGGTTCATACAGCATAAATTTAAAACCTGGTGCTGTAAGAAAATTACCACATCTATATAAAGTACCAGAAACTTTGAAAGTTAATGAAGAAAACGAAATACAGTAATTACTAAGGAAAGATCTCAGAGAGTCTTCTTCTGCGAAGATAGTGTACCCATTGGTGTGCATAGCTAAAAAGGACGGAACAATCAGAGTGTTTGTAGATTAAGAGCTTCAGTTATTTTAATGGGACATTGAGAAATCCCGCTCGAAGAGAGTAGTCAAAAATTGACCAGTTTGTGTCACCAAAAGACCAGTACCAATGGAAAGTTAGGCCTTTCGTATTGTCAGAAGCTTCAACTACTTTTCAAAGAACGATGAATCAGTCCTTGAGATTAGGCAGAAAGTTTTCTTCACGATATTATAATTTTCTCTTCTAACTGGGAAGACCATTTGCAGCATATAAGATAAATTTTGGAAACTGTAAAATCTCTCAATTTTTCCGCTAAATTGAAAAAATGCTCCTCTGCAGCATCTGAAATCAAATATTTAGTACATATCGTGGGTTCATGCAAACAAGGTTCTTTTCCTGAGAAGGTAGAAATAACGAAACATCTCAAAGCCCCACAAAACGAAGAAAAAACTTTGATCCATATTAGGTCTATTTAACTACTATATAGAATATATTCCGCATTATACCAACTTTGCAAAGCCTTTGACCGATCTGATCAGAAAAACTGTTCCAAATGATATTCCATGGTCGGAAAAGGCTGAAAAGTCATTCAATAAGTTAAAGAGAAGCTTATGTGAAGTTACAAACCTTTATACCCCAGACATGTCCAAACTGTTCGAAATAAATACTAATGCTTCCATCTAGAGTATTGGTGCTTGTTTAATGCAAAGGGACAAAGAGGGTATGTTAAAGCCCATAACCTTTCCAGTCAAAACATTAATCCAACTCGATCAAAGTGGAGCACAATTGAAAGGGAAGCGTATGCTGTAATTTGGGCACTTGGGAGATTCCAAATGTGGAAATATAGAACCACCATAATATTGCATACGGATCATAATCCCCTAAAATACTTAAGAGAGGAAACTGTTAAGAACTCCCGATTAGGAAAACAATCTACATATGTATATCTCTTGCATTATTTCATTATTATATATTGTAAAATGTGTATTTGTAATATGTATATTTTTAGTATATCGTGTATAAGAAGTTATATATAACAGTAGTTTAAGTAAATGCTCTCGGTAGGACGGGTAAATAACTAGGACTTTTAAAAAATACATTTGAATAGGACTTTTTAAGTAAGACTTTTTAAATAGTACTTTTTAAGTGGGATTTTTGGTAGGACTTTTAAGAGTAGTTTAACAGTGTGAGACACAGTCCAACATGTGGGAACTGGATGGAAGGTGTGATGGTCACCTCGCCGCTACTCCATGGTCCAAGGACTTTTTAGGAAAGGCGTGATGGCAACAGCCGTAGAGAGAGAATGTATTTTTGGATGTTTTCGAAAAGGCGCGCTGCGACGCGCTGGTGAATAGATGTAATCCTGCAGTCTATTATTAAGTAATATTATGTATGTGTGTTGTCGTCAATGTGTTCCTCAAATGTATATAGATTAAGCGTATTTAAGCACAGCACTGCAATCCCTTCTATGGTTTTCCTCATTAACATCGTGGAATCACGAACCGGCCATGATAATTACCATATTAGACTATAAGCTTCTTGTAGTACAACACGATAATACATATCAATTTCAACATGTTTGAAATATTTTACTATCAGTAAAATGCACCGCAAATGATTTTTCCCTATAGATCGCAATGTAAGGGGATTGTTTGAGTGTCCCCGTGAACCAAGTGTTACGATCACATTTATTTCATTTTCACTATCAAACATAACATATTTAGCTAAAAAACATGTATCAATATCCAGAAATCGGACTATATTTATTCATATATATATATATTTTATCGTAAGAGCACGGAAAGAGGGAAGACAGACGAAGTGACGGACGGCCATACAGACATACGGAGAGGTAGAGAGACAGACGGACAAACAGTCAAACCAAATTCTTAAACTTTTTAAAACTATTTTGGAAAGTTTTAAAAATGCATGGTCAGTATTTAAAATATTTAATAAACAATTAGTCATTAAGTAAATTTTTCTAATATTCTCCAAATTTTGCAACTTTATTTGATATTAATACCTATACAATTATTTGCTATTTCTATTTTTCTGCTAACCCATATAAAAATTGACCTTTTTTTATCTTTTTTTCGCCGTCCATCTCATTTTTACGAGATGTTTTATACTATTAATTTCGTGAAAGATAATTAAACTGATCTTCAAACTTCAGATGTGGAAATCCTGACATAACTATTATCAGATTTTTCATTCAAGTTAGTTGTTTAGGGACCTTTTAATGCAACTACAATTTGATAATATGAGGATATGTTCATTGAAGATATTATGCAGACTTTTTGTAATAAATTTTGAATCCATGATAAATGTGTTTCTCGTAGGTTCTCGTAGGTTTGAATAATTCTGTACATTATGTTTCTTTTTTCAAAACAAATATAATTTAACAAAATATTTCATAATATTTAAAATATACCTTCGTTGTTTCTATAGTGCTAGTATATTTGTTTAATATTGCTTGTATTTTCAAGACTGATTATGCTTCGCCTTTTTTTCTTAGTATTTCCTTGGAATGTAAAATTAAAAAGAATAATTTTACGATTACAAATTGACTACAAAAATGTCGAAATTATTTCAAGAGTCGGAAATCTTAATTATTGCGAATCATATAATTTAAAAGATCTAAAAGATTTGCAATATTATTTGTTTTGATAATGGGGGTTGTCACATTATTGATAATTTTTTTTCATTTTTCAATATATATTAAAATTATAAATTTTAACCTCTACAGGGTGATTCAGCTCGTCGGTGACAAACTTTAAGGATCGATAGAGCACACCTAGACGAACATTTTTGAATAGGGAATGTAGGGTCCCTGACGCGATGGTAAGGCGCTAGGCGCTTTCGAAAATTTGGGTGCCGAAATTCGAAACGTCATAAAAACTAGGGAAATGGTTAGATTTTCTTGCTTGTTGCGTCGAAACGATTCTGTTTGTTTAGACTTTCTTCAGTACCAATTTGATAAGCGTATCTCTTAAAACATGGATAGGGGGCGCTGCAGACTTTGGAGAGCTAGACAACAACTTTAAGCCCGTTATTTTGATAATTTAACACATGCTCGCCAAAGTTTATACTCTAACTTAATGTTTGAACCCAAAACTAGAGCCCTGCAAAAAGCGTAAGAGCCGGAATAAAATGTCAAAGTACAGGGTGGTCGAAACTCGAAGGTTCCTAAGAGATAAACAAACAGATTTCTTGACTTATGGCATGCATTTTCATGATTCTGTTTGCTGGGGCTCTCTGAAACTCAGTTGAACGGTACAAAAAGAAACATCGATAGGGGGCGCTTTGGGCAAAAAACATAATTCGTTGACATTTCGGACGCTAACTGGAAACGGGGCGCTACGATCAGTTAGAAACAAAACAAGAGAGTAATTTACTTATCATAAGAAGCTATTAAAACTGCAGTTTGTTTGTTTTTTTTAACAAACATAGCTGGTTTCAATCATGCACAATGCGCGCAATAAAATTTACATAAGGTGCTTTTTGCTGATTTATGCAAAAGATATCGTACCATATCGATATTCAAAAGGTACGTAATGCGTAGACGACAACGCGAGATGACGTAGTTGTATGCGCAGACACGTCTTTTGAACGTGCGGTACCTACTTAAGCTTCGGGTTACTTGTCTGCAGATCGGTAGTAGGATGGAACGGTACACAAACTCTGAATTGGCTGACATGCATTTGGCGTATGGCGCTGCTGGTTGTAATGGACGAGCCGCTCAGCGGTTGTACGCCGAGCGTTACCCCAACAGGCAAATCCCCTGCCATGCCTTCTTCGCTCGAGTACACCAGAGGTTGTCCACAACGGGATCTTTCGACGGAGGCAGGCCTGAACGGGAGCGATCAGTGAGCACCCCGACAACGAAGAGGCTGTGCTTAACCTGGTTGAGGACAACCCAGGTCTTAGCACGAGAGATATCGCCAGACATGTTGGCATTTCGCAAGCAACTGCGTGGCGCATCTTACGTTCCCGGAATCTGCACCCCTACCACATCCAGCGGGTGCAGTTGCTCAGAGAGCAGGATTTTGGCCCTCGAGTGGAATTCTCAAGATGGTACTTGGCGATGAGATCCAGGGATCCCCGTTTTGTAAACAGCATTTTGTTTACGGACGAGTCCACCTTCAGCCGGGAGGGAATGTGGAACGCCCACAACAGTCATGTGTGGTGTGATGAAAATCCACATGAAACCAGAAGCCGAGCAGCCCAGGAGCGTTTCTCAGTAAATGTGTGGGCCGGCATTCTGGGGGATTGCCTCATTGGCCCTTATTTGTTACCTGAACGGCTGACAGGTGGAAATTACCTGATTTTCCTGGATCAAGTGCTGCCGCAGCTTCTGGATGAGGCGCACGTACCCGAAGGTTCGCGTCGCCAGATGTGGTTCCAGCACGATGGAGCTCCGGCCCATTACACGAACGACGTGCGTCTCCATCTAAACGCAAGGTATGGCCAGCGGTGGATCGGGCGTGGGGGTCCAGTTCACTGGCCTGCCCGATCACCAGACCTCACCTGCTTGGATTTCTTCCTTTGGGGTTACCTGAAGGCCGAGGTATACCATACACCTGTCAGCAGTGCTGAAGAACTTGTGGCGCGCATTGTGGCAGCTGCAGGGCAGATCAGAGATACTCCTGGCATTGTTGGAAACACACACTCCTCAATGCGACGGAGGTGCGAAGCCTGCATCATGGCCCAAGGTCTAAATTTCGAGCATCTTCTGTAGTGTTATTTTTTGTAAATAAATTTCCAGTATCATTGATGTTTTTGGTCTAAATTTATTCAGAAGTGTTGAGCAGAGGTAGAAAATGTGTTTTCATTATTACTAACTGATCGTAGCGCCCCGTTTCCAGTTAGCGTCCGAAATGTCAACGAATTATGTTTTTTGCCCAAAGCGCCCCCTATCGATGTTTCTTTTTGTACCGTTCAACTGAGTTTCAGAGAGCCCCAGCAAACAGAATCATGAAAATGCATGCCATAAGTCAAGAAATCTGTTTGTTTATCTCTTAGGAGCCTTCGAGTTTCGACCACCCTGTACTTTGACATTTTATTCCGGCTCTTACGCTTTTTGCAGGGCTCTATTTTTGGGTTCAAACTTTAAGTTAGAGTATAAACTTTGGTGAGCATGTGTTAAATTATCAAAATAACGGGCTTAAAGTTGTTGTCTAGCTCTCCAAAGTCTGCAGCGCCCCCTATCCATGTTTTAAGAGATACGCTTATCAAATTGGTACTGAAGAAAGTCTAAACAAACAGAATCATTTCGACGCAACAAGCAAGAGAATCTAACCATTTCCCTAGTTTTTATGACGTTTCGAATTTCGGCACCCAAATTTTCGAAAGCGCCTAGCGCCTTACCATCGCGTCAGGGACCCTACATTCCCTATTCAAAAATGTTCGTCTAGGTGTGCTCTATCGATCCTTAAAGTTTGTCACCGACGAGCTGAATCACCCTGTATGTCGTACATTTAAACAATTGATTTGTCATTTATTTATGATATATCGTGTGTGTTACAAAAATTATCTGCATGTACTTCTTTTGTGAGTGTGCTAAGATGTAGCAATATATATATATATATATTATTTTCCAGTAAAAAGCATAGTACTCAATATTGTTCATTAGTTTTCCTTCATCCACACAGATAAGAAATATAAAAAATGGATATATGCATAAAGAGATTATGACGTTTAAAGCTCTAGCTTTTGCGATAGTTATAGGCTTGGAAATGGAGTAGTACTAACTAAAAATGGACTTAGGTGCTTACAAGTCACGAAATTACAGTAGTTGCTCCAGTTTACAGTAGTTTGTAGTGTAGCGAGCTACATTTTAAGCAATGTGTGACCACTAAATAGTTACAATAAATGGTCCATTCACCGAAAATGATAATAAATCATATTAACATGAACATTTATTATATAAGCATAAATGGCTTGGTTTTATTGATAAATATGAAATGATAAACATATTAAAGTATTATCTAGGAATTGAAGAATTAAAAATCTGAAGTTCAGATTCCAATATGTAAAAGTAAATGTTATTTAATATTATAACATTTCTTTAAATAAATAATATAATTTTTTAAAATATATAATGCTTTTCTCTGTTGCTTTTATATTCTAAGTCTTGATAGCGTCTTGTAGCTTTTATTAAAGGAAAAAAATCTAGAAGCGATATGAAAGATAATTTCGAAGAAACATCCTATTACTCATTCTTCTTTTTAAAATACCACTATTCGTTTTATACTTGTGCGTTTTATCTCAGTCATAGAGATATTATGCAGAACTATCATGAAACACAATGTGTCACAAATCTAAATTGATTGCAACCAGATATTTTTATAAATTAGAAACTGTTTTTCACTGAATAATAATAGTAAAAGTTTAATTCATGTTCTCTTTATAAATACGTTTTTATAATTTGTATAGAATTTTATTTTTTATTTTAAAAAAACTAATTTCTTCACGAATCAGTTTAAATAAAAGCATGTAAAACCAATGATAAAATTTTCCTTATATAAAGAGAGAAAAAACAAGAAATAAATGAAATGCTATATTTTTATTTTTCCTTTCACAAATATTAAGTCTGTAATTAATTTTCTGATACTTCCTTTAAAAAAAACTTTAATTCCACCAGCTTTCTGAAAGAGAAATTTACAAAGAAATCGCATGCTATCAAATTAAACAAAAGAATGTGAATGTGAACATTTTATAGAATTGTTTTTTTCTTTTAAAGCGACATTTTTATTAATGTTATTTTAAATTATTATATCTAAAGAGAGCATTTACAACACACAAAAAAAAGAAAAAAACATACACCTGAAATATTCACATGCCATTAAAAAACGAAAAACAAAATACTGAAAATAAGGAAAAGACTTTTCCTTAGGGTAAATCGCTTTAAATAAGAAATTATTATTTCTTATTTTGAGTAAGAGAGTAAATTTTAATAGTTTTTCTTTTACAAAAGATACATATACGTTTCAAAGGATTTTGTTTATGACTATAATGACGATAAAACATGAAAATGTAAAACTATAAATAATAAAGAGGTTTGATATATTTTCATAAATTCTCTTTCATGAAAATTACTAAAGCTATTGTTAAAATATTCAGACTAAACAATTGAAATTGTGATTTTTTTTCAGGAAGATACTTGGTATGCTGTGGAAACATATATAATAGTACACAATAAATAATTACGTAAATATAAAAAAAAATCACATTTAATTATTTATTTATCTTACTGTGCCTTTCATTTGAATTACTTTACTAATTCCCCATCATTAAAAATATGTAAGTTTAACCTACTTCTTCTATATTTTTCATACACTTGTAATCTGATTAAATAATTAATCAGCGTTACTGGATTTTTAATACAAAAGAAATAAAGGAAATAGTAAAAATTAATTTAATACTTTATCTGAATTTTATTCTCATTCCTTTTAACGTTTGTTTGAGATAAGTCATTTTCCTGATGTTGATTGCATGATATTGCCTTAAATTCGAGGCCTTACATGCATGTTCGATGATAAAAATTTCCAGTTTATGACATCAGTTTTTACTACGTAAAATAATTTATTCTGATTTCTCAAATTTGTGCTCTCAAACTAACCCTTGGATAAAGTTTAAGGCTGTTAGGGCAGCTGTTTTAGTAATCGAGCTATAAAATGCACATTCTTCTAATTGTATAATGAGTAATGGATATTTGCATCTCGATTAACGCCATTTCAATGATATGCCTTTTTTGTCAATTTTGTGATGCCAGTATGCATCAACATGTATCGAGGATTCTCTCTTTCTAACAAACACGCTGGCTCTTTTCTGGATCTTTAAAATATAAACTATCAATGTAAAAATGCACTCATTCACCATTCCAATTACCTTTCTGTACGCACAATAAACTTTACAATCACGCTTCAAATTTTTAATAAATAGAAATAGAAATGAAACATTTAAACCTGGAAATTTATAAAATGTTGCAGCTTTGTATGAACGTCCAGTGGATTTATCATTTACCTGTACTATGGTATTGATCACAGGATATCTTTAAAGATCTTATTATATAAAAACTGTACCTTATTAATATTATTAGAATGAAATGATGAAAATGTACCCCAGTCATCTACGTTTCAAAATATACGTTAGTTCATGTACAGTCGTGGGAAAAAAGTAAACGCCCCCTACTAAATCCTGAACAAATTATCGTAGAAGAAAGTTACTGGTACCGAACGATTAGAAATAAAGTCTACTTTTAAATGATGTAGTATATAAAATTTGCTTAGGGGCAATATACATATTAAAACGAACCACAACTTTGTTTTTTTTCAATAGAAGTACACAATTCTGACAGCATAAATGAACTGTACACCCTTCAATTAGCCTAAAAAAATTATGCAATCCCTACCACGAGTTTCCGAGAAATTATTTATTTTAAAACGAGCGTATTTTATGGTCTGTATCGAAATTGAAGTCCCGTACTTGATTGTTTACCGAGAAAACCTCCTTCTTCATCAAGACACCTGAAGCGCCACTCAAGGAGTCAATGAAATCTGTTAGATTACAGGACAGCAGAATAAATTTCAAAATATTTACTCACTTCTATCATAGATGGCCCCTTAAACCATCATTTTGCCGTTTTTAAGCATAATTTGAAAACTAGTTGGAAGAAAAATGTGAAATTTTGGATTTCCATAAAGCAGGACTTAATAAATCTAAATCCATAAAAAAATGTAGGTTGTAATTCGCATTATTTTCGAATATAAATTTCATAATTCAAAATTTATATTATAAAATTATAAAAATTGAAAATTCAGCGTATTTATGTTTGGGTATATTAGTATTATTTCTACAAAAAAATTAACACATTAGGAGCATAATTTCAGGAGATATAAATAAAAATATGAAAATGTGATTTAACATTACAAGCAGTAAATTTTGAATGTTTATAATTCAAAAGCATATCATTCAAATGACTTGAAATTTGGTGTTTAGGCATAGTTCGGACCGAAGTTTTGAAATATCTTGTTATAATTGGGTATTGGCATTGAAAAAATGAAGTTTGGGTTAGTTTTAATATGCAGAGGGCCACCTAAGAAAATTTTATATACAACATTTAGAAGTAGATTTTATTTCCAGTCGTTCGGTACCGTAACTTTTGTCTACGATAATTTGCTGAGGAGTTAGTAGGGGGTGTTTACTTTTTTTTCCACGACTGTACATTTTATTTTTGTAGTCCATGCGAATTTTAAAATTTGAATGTATATTCAGAATAAAATTCAGACTATTCAGAAATATTTCAGAAATATTCAGAATCAAAGGAAAATAAAGGTATTGTGTAATCTATTTTTTTCATAAACATTGCACTAATATTTTCTTTTTTATCTAGACTGCTGCTAGTCTAAACACTTCTATGGTTAACGATTTGCTGGTAAACAATATCTATTTCCTTTCACTTTAAACCGACAGGAAACCTTTTCCCTTCTGAGTTGAGTTCTTTCATTTTAAACCTATTGACACCCTGTTTCTTTTCCGTGTAGCAACCTTACTTCTTGAAGTATTTTTGTATCTTAAACTTTCTGTTCTCTCTGAATTCCAAACTTATTTGCACACGTTTCGTGTTTTGTACGTTTTGTGTTTCATAAGAATTAATTATACCATATAAAAAAAAAGATTCTCAATAATAATACGACACGTGAAATACCAAAAAAGAAACAATACGTTTCATTTTAAAACGGTATAAAATTAAATTAAACAGTTTAGTCTAAATGACAAAGTTATAGATGGTTTTTCAGAATTTTAATGTAATTTAATTGTTTTTTCATTTTTCATTGCTTTGGAGAAGAACGTTTTTTAATTTTCTTTTTTTAGAAAATATTTATTCTGATTTTTCAAGAGCAGCAGGTGTCTATTAACTCCCCCATTCTCGCTCCTGTCAATATCACGGGCTGAGATATCGTTCGTTATTTCTCGATCCTGTTATATTTCCGTGCTGCAGAATTGCTGGAAAAATGTCTGAAACAAGAAAAATGTGACTGGTATTTCCATGGGAAGTTCTAGAATATTAGCGTTCGGGTTTGGATTCTACGATCTATATTTTGGTAAATTATGGATTCATATGAATCAAGCATTTCTGATGATTACTGGAATATTAGGGATTCTGGCAATGAATTGGAAGAAAATGCATTTTATGACAGTGCAGTTTCAGTTGATGAATTCGATATACCACTGATGAAGTGCCACTGTTACCTGGCCATGTATACCTAGAAATTTCGGATGATGTTGTCGACCGGGCCCCTCAAATTTTAGATTTGCGGAAGCACCTACAGTAAAAGTAAGTTTTGATGATTGTAAGTTTTTGAAGATTTGCTTGTGTGTTTTGCAATATTTTGAGTATTTCGTTAATGATGAGTTAATTGATCTTATGATTTTCAAAAGGCAGAAAAAGTTAGAAACCAGTAAAATTAATTAATGGTACTTTTGGGGCATTACCATATTACAATGAATTATAAAAAGACTGGAATCAAAATGTATAGTAGCAAATGGAATTCCATTTCAATACCTTTTTTCCTTATCATTATGGTATGCAACATATTTTATGAATTATATAAATACATTAATTTTGAAAACAAGGAACTTATGATAAAAATAATCATTCCAGCGAGCTGTGACATCACAACGTGAAATAACTATTGATGAAACACTGATGCTTTATAAAGTATTGTGGGTCGAAAAAAGATTTTTTTTTATTTTCGGAATGCTTTAGTGCGGAAAAGTTGCCTATTGTAATAAGAAGAAAAACAAAATAAAAACTTTTAAAATCGGTTAACATCTTCCATTTGCGCATCGTACTTAAAATTGACGAAAAATTGCAAAAATCGCGCCTATTCTCTAATATTTTTAAGTTAATTATAATTTAAAAAATAAACGCGCTTTATCCTTTTATGCTTTTTTATGGTTTACATAACCTAAATAAATTAAATTCTAATCAATAATTAAATTTTTCCGTTCGCGTAGCTTAGAAAAAAACATATATTTAGCAATTTTTCGCAATTTTCACCATGCAACTCTTCGCTTGCTTTGCTAGAACAAAACGACCCAGAACTCACCACGTGGAGGTTGTTGCACGTAGAATTATACCTCCTCCATACCCAACCAACCATCCAATTGTTGGGTGTGGCATTTAGATTATATTTGCAACTATTTACAAAGGTTTTCTATGCAGCAGCATTCTTTGGCTTACTGTGTTTTTTTACGTTTTCTTTTTTATATCTACTACGCATTTAAAGTCTGATTTTTTGGAGAAATGAGGCATAACAGATTTAATTTTCAGTGTTATTCGGATATAGCCATCTCTAGCTTCATTTCCATATACTTTATTCAAGGTTTCTGTCACACGTTTGTCGCACATTTTAACAGTGTCGGTGTGACAGGGAAATATTTGTATTTCTTTGATGAGAGTAGTGTCAGAAGTGATGAATTTAACATCATCTTCACTTAGGTCCCGCGGCATTTGGAAGGATACACAGCACAAGAAATCCGATTAATAATTTCTATCTAATCGTAAACTTGAAATTTTCCATTCGGTGGCATAGTATTTATAACAGTCTTCTTCTTAGCAACGGTCTGTCTTCCTTTTACGATCCTTCTATAACCAATATCTGAAATATGTTTTCTTTAATCGACTATCATTGCCAATAGAACATTCTCTGGGTGCGCAAAAAATGCATTTCCTTCTATTACTGGATCGACAACTTGTAATAATTCGTCGGATAAATAGAGTAATGTTTGGATTGCTCGAAATACATGTTTCGGTCCGTCAGTATAATATTTGCTTATTTTATGGCAAATTACACAGGCATGTATGATTTTATGATGAACTCAAATATTTCTTTTAAGTTTTCGGATGAATCTGATACAATCGGTTCTTGATTGTTCTCGAAGGACTCGGTTGGCCGCAGTTAGTCATCTGGAATCGGAAAAAGTATCAGGATCCCAATTCGCCAAGTCTTCTGGACAATGTCCCAAGGCGATTGCATTTAAAATGTCCCAAAAATACTATTGCTCTTCGCTCAAAAAAGTTCGGTCTATATCAGTAATCGAACAATCTGTGGGTTCACAAACGACCACAGGAGTATTTTCACAGCAAGTGAGCTGCTACCCGATTGGCGCACTATAAAAATTTAAGCCCTTCAGTTTGACCGTGAATATGTTGTAAAATTTGGTAATAAGAATGCTCATTAAAATGCCGGATGCATATGCTCTACATTTTATGATTTTCCAGTCATTGGAAAGCACCGTTATTCCATCCAGTTTTTTTACAGTACCATCACACCCTACTACTAGTAGTTTTTCTAGTGATATTTGATAGTTCAGAGAAACAAGAAATAATGCTTTGACTTATATCATTTGATGAACTCGAGGAAGGAGATACATGTCCAATATAAGTTGATCCATATTCCTGGATAAGAGAATATTGTTCGTATTTCACATTCCTGTGAAATTGCTTGGCATTAAAGTTTTCGACGAATAAAGTATCTAATTTTTTTCAGTCAAAAAAATTACCGAACTTTCCTCACAAGTGTAAATCGGCTTTTCAAATCCGTTCTAAAACAATTCTTGTCTCTTTTTATTTTACACTTATCAACCAGATCAGAAGAATATGTGTCGATTATACAGAAAACTTGACTCTATGACAGCTTTTGGCCGATCAGAAACTCAGAGACGATCACTGTTTAGCACTGTTGCGTTAATCATTAATTATCATCTGCCATCTGGACTTTTAGTCGATGTACTCTGTATTTATCTTCCTCATACTCCGAATATTCAAAAGAAATGTGTCTGAGTTCATCATTTTGATAGTATACTGCCATTTTAGGAACTTTAAGACTATTTGAGGAACCACTCAGTGTTTGCTGAAGATCACGAGCTTTCTGCTCGGCCTTAACATTTAACTTTTTTTGTAATTGTTTTGTAAATGCATCCGATTTTTTCCCAAAATGTAATTCCTTTGAAGAATCATGAACCTCAACTCAAAGACACAATTTTTTTTTCTTTTTTTACATAAGCATTTAATTAGAATTACACATTGACATGCATGTGGTCTTTTTAATATAATATAAACACCACGCCCATCAATTGGACGGCTGGTTGGTTAGGATGGGGGTGTTACTCAACGCGCAGCCACCACTACGTGTCGTTTTGTTTTAGCAAAACAAACTATGTGATGCACGGTGGAAATTACGAAAAAATGGTAAATTTATGTTTTTTTCTAAGCTCTTGTGCGATTGGATAAAATTGGATTATTGATCCGAATTTAATTTATATAGGTTATGTAAACCATGAAAAAAGCATAAAAAGCTAAAGCGTGTTTATTTTTAAAGTTTTTAATTAACTTAAAAATATATAAAAAAGGCGCGATTTTTAAATTTTTTATCAAATTTAAGTACGATGCGCGAATGGAAGATGTTAACCGATTAAAAAAAAATGCCCCATTTTTCTTCTTATTACAATAGGCAACTTTTCCGCACTAAAGCGTTCCGAAAATATAAAAAAAAAACTTTTTTTTGACCCACCCTATTATAAAGGTCGTTTGTCGTAGCGACATTATATCCCTACGTAAAAGTCACATTAAGGAATAAAATCTTATACGTTGTGGGAGTCAGGCTCCAGTTACATATGGTCACAAACTATATATACAGGGGAAAGTACTGCATTTTATCCGAAATATAAAGATTTACCCTAGTCTATACAAATCGTAATGCCTTTTATGAAACCTTTATTAAAAAAGGGATACTGTCTAAAAACAAATAAGTTTCATACGTTACGACAATTCATAGACATGATTCTGAAGAATCAAAGAGTTACATATGGGACAGTGAAACATAATCGGAAAGAAATACCACAAGAGAGGATACAAAAAAAAAGAGGGCAAACTATCGCTTTTAGCGGAGTAAGGTACTTGCCGTCGTATCGAAAGACAAAAATGAAGTTGCAATGCTGTCAACAGTGCATACAAAGATAATGGCTGGTGTGGGTATCCCAACAAAGTAGTAAAAAAACCACCTGTGATAATTGACTATAATAAAAGTACGTGTAGGTGTAGGTATTGTAGATCATTATCTTTGTGATTATTCAATTGAAAGAAAAAGAGGGAAAATGTATCACAGAAAAACATTTTTTCACCTTTTAGATCAAATGATATTAAATTCTTTCATTATTTACAGAAAGGAAGGTGTAACAAAATCTCATTTGATATTTCGATTGAAGTTGGTGGATTCTCTTCTGAAAAAAAATCACTCATTGGGTCAATCCATTTCAAATGGTCCAGCGTTGGTTGCTTGACCATTTTTTAAAAATGCTAATTTTTTTTTGTACAACAACCCCAACATGATGGAAGTTCAAAATAACTATTATTTTAATCTTATTATTTTGTGTTTATACATGGCGACCATCTTTATTTCATCATGTGCAGCAATTTTCTCACATTGAAATGTTTACGGAATTGTAAGTAAATCATCTTTTATTTCTGCAATTCAAGTGCGGTTTAAAGCATTTTGTTTAGAATAAAATTAGCTAAAAGTTTGGTAATAGAGTAGTTTCCTCAAATAAATACTTATTGCTGGAATTTCAGCTTAAATTTTTTGATTATTTTCAAAAATCTTCTAATTACAAGAAGAAGTTTATTCTAGCAAGCAAAACTGTCAACATGACATAACTATTTTAAAAAATAGGCCAAAAATACTTGAACACACACGCCAAGTTCCAGATCTGGGACTTGATTTCTCTTCGATAAAAAAATTCCCAAAATTCTTAAAAATTTCAAAAATTACAATTTTAGGTCTTTGATATCTCTGGTGGGGAATAAGACAAAATCTGAATTTGTGGTTTCTGATAGTATTTCATGATATTGCTATGCACAAAATTTTCACGATGGAGATTTGACTATAAGCTGAGATATGGCAAGGTCAATATGTGAAAACAATACTACCAAACTATTATTTTATTTTAGTCACAGGTAAATATTTATCTCAGAGTGTCATTTAAATTTAATTTTTATTATCTTTAAAGAATAGTAACAGAGAAAAAGCCTTTTGCGAAGTTTAGCAATTAATTAAAAAATATACGCCTAAGGCCTACATTTTGTATGTTTGAGTAATTTTTGTTCTAAGGAATTTAAGTAACTAAAAGAATCCTCAATAATTTTACATAAATTAAGAATATTTTTTATACGAGACATGGAAAAAAAAATATAATAGGGAAAGAGAAAATCTACAAATGTTGACATAGTTCTTGAGGCATGATTAAATGTGTCAAAAAACATTCCTGCTTGGTGGATAAAAAACTACAATTTCAATGTTGCTTGCCAGTCATAGTCTTGTTCCTACCATAAGTATGTTCCTGTAAATGAAAAATTTATTGTTTGTTACCATGCATCAGCCTGAAGTACTTTTCAGAAAGCAAAGATATCCAAAGCATTTTCAAAGTTTATACTACAGAAAACTGATATTGTTGCATGTCTGAATGATAAGAAGTGGTATCGTGGAATTATTAATGAAGTGAGCTTTGGACATACCGATTTCAAAGCTCATTTCTGAGATCCGGCCGTTCCAAGAACTTCTTTCAAGTTACAGTCCTCAGCAAAAGTTTACACTCTGGTGATTTTTAACCTTTAAATAAAAAATACGAACACTTGGGTTATACAAATGACTATACTTATTTTTAAATATATTTTAAACGTTTTAGGACATAAATAACGGTTTTAATGTAGTATATTATTTAATTTAACTGAAAAAAGTGAAATTTGCATATTGCAAATGTTTAGACACTTTTGTGATTTTTTGGCAATTGTTCACGGAAAAACTCATATTTCTAACTTATGACATCACATGCATGAAGTATTTAAGTGCACCTCGCGATAGCATCGTTTAGTGAAGATGCCGCGAGCAAGAAATTTTCAGTCAGATGAAGTAATTAAATCATTGAAGCTGAAATCGAAAGGGAAGACTGTTCCAGAATTTTCAGCTACTTTGAATCGGCCAAAGAAGTCTGTCTATTAAGTACTGTCTAAGGGTGACTCTTTCAAAGCAAAACATAGATCTGGAAGGACTCGTGTGGGCAGAAAACGAGATTATAGAAGGATCCATAAACTGGCATCTAGACAAATGATGACTGCTAATCACATTAAAAGTGAGTCAGAGCTTTCTGTGTCAACGGATAATTTCGTAGATGCATTAAAGAAAGATGTACATTAGTTTACATGAAAATGATAAAACAACCAGCCTTGAAATCTCACAACAAATCGACCCCTTTCCTGTCGCGGAGTAATTCTTTTTATAAACTGATGAAATAATGGGCTGATGCCTGAATTTATAAACGAAGTTAATAGAAAATATGAAATTGCTTATTTTCACGTATATTATAAAAGGAAAATTTTAATTAAATATTCTTGTTACTTTTGGAATTAAAATTAGGTGTCCTTTGCCCTCGAAAGGGTTGATGATTTGGGCCTCGCTTTGTTTTAATTCTCAAGTATCTCTGGAGTATCTCAATGGTCGCCAAGCTGCGTAAGACTACACTACATACATACATTGGAAAACAATTTACAGCCATTTGGTGAACTTTTACCTCTTCCAAAGTATGTATTTGAGCAAGATAATGCGTCTATTCATGTTGCATACAAATAAAAAAATCGGTTTAACTCTCAAAATATTACTATTTTCGACTGTCCCGTGTGTAGCTCTGATCTGAATCCAATCGAAAACTTTTGTGGCATCATATCGCATTCTGTTTATGCAATTTTTTAACAATACTCCTCTGTAAATGAACTTCTATCAGATGTTGAACGTGTTTGGTACGAAATAGACCCCCAAGTGATGCAGGATTTAGTTTCTTCGATGGAAAGTCACATATTTGCATTAATAGCAGGCAATGTAGGTGCTGTTCGATTTTAATTTATGGATATTTTTTCTGTTAACAGACAGATTGTCTATACTTTTGCAACAATGTTAAATTTGTTTTTTTCTCATTATATATTATGTAAAGTGTATAAATTAAAATTTATTGATTGTGTATGAAAGATAAGTCCCCAATAATATATGACAGTTGAATTACAACAATTCGTTATATACGTCTCAGCACAGAAGCATAATCGATTAATCGATCATTGTCTAAACCTTTCCTGAGCACTGTATAAAGATATGACAATACTTCGTTACTTCAAACGAAATTTGGAGAAAGATCACCCCTACGGAACTGATTTGTTATTACAATTTTTTCAACAAACCATATTTTGTGCGTAAATATTGTAATAAAAGAGATAAATCTAATTCATCCTAAGGGAGTCTTAATAGCCTTTCTTGCTATCTTTTCCTCACCACATCTCTCTTTGCAGTCAGACCTGCATCTTTTTTTTTTTTTTTTTTTTTTTTTTTTTTTTTTTACATTACTATTATAAATTACTAGAGCGAGAAGCTAATCAGAAGCGAGAATTTCAGATTTTTATCTCGTGCCCCACCAGAGATATCGAAGCCTTCAAAGTGCGATTTTTGATTTTTTTTGAAAAAATCGGGAATTTTTTTAGTCCAGAGAATGCAAGTCCCAGATCTGGAACTTTTTGTGCGAGTACAAGTACTTTCTGCCTACCTGTGAAAACATTGTGTCTTGTTGACAGCATTAGTTCGTAAAAAAACTTCCTCTTGCAAACTGACAGATATTTGAAAATTATTAAACTTTATGTTAAACTTTCACCAGTAAGGATTTTTTTAGGTGATTATTTTATTACCAGACGTTTAGCCCATTTTATTCTGGACATATTTCTTTAAACTCCACTTGAATGGATAAAATAAATTATGAGATATTTACAATCAGATGGACGCAATGCAAAAACAAAAATTACTAAAATTAAAATAATAGTCGTTTTGAACTTGAACTTCCATCATGTCAGGGTTGTTGTACAAAAAATTTCAGATTTCTTAAAAATGGTGAAGCAACCAATTAAATATTTTCTGGACCACTTGAAATGGACTGACCCCATTAGAAAATGTTCCAAATAGATTACTTCCCAGTTCTGAAGACAATAACAAACGTTTGACAGTATGCGACTTACTAAAACAATTACCTGCTTCAACGAAGAAACAACTATATAGATAACGAAGAATATGTTGTTGTAAAAGGGGTGTAAATAGTAAGCATATTCGAAATGAAAATTAATATTTTTGCGCTGGTTGTGATGTTGGACTTTGTAATGTATGTTCCGAAATTTATCCCATTCAACAAAATTATTGATAATCAAAATTTAATATATACATATATTATTTAAAATATTATTTGTAAAAATTTGTAAAGACGTGAAAAATAAAACTCTTATTGGCATTAATTTGTAGGGTTTAAAACAATCAATAGGACACAGAATTCTCGCATGATGGCTTTTCTACAAAGGTGAATTTGTTTTATAACACTTTTTTTTCGCATAAAAAAAACTTATTAAATTTTTATTTAGAAACCTTATAAATATTCAATTTCTGCAATTAGGATGAGCGAAGCGAATCCTCTACTAGGCTACACAAATTACGTTTTGTTTTATTCTTTACAAAAGATCTATTCAGTATTTTGACTTGAAATTAAACATAAAAATAAATTATGATGTGTAAATTTGCGCAATAAATTTTTATTTTTTACAGAATAACCTTAAAAGAAGTAGGCAAGCGTGGTCACAGATAGCACAGATGGCTTTGTTTAATATTCTTTCAAAACACTTTCTATCTTTGCAAAATCTGTTAGTTCCACATTTCGCAACCAGTGGGCGTAAACTATTCTAAACAAACCTCTATACGAACGAAACTCCGTTTTACAACCTATCCGTTAGTACATTAGTCGAGGGAATCGGTTCCATAGCACCCGAGATAGGTAGGAACCCACTGGATGTAAAAGGTGGAACTAAAATATGTAATTTAATATGTAAAATAGGTAAGTGCATAAAAGTTAGAAAAGTACCCCACGGGTGAAAAGGGGGAAGGTTAGAAAAATCGCTTAAAGTACACAAGTTAAAGACCGGTGGGGTAAGTATAAGATTTTTTAATTTTTTTATGATTTGTCGTGTGATTGCTAGCTATAAGTATGGAAAATTTCAAGTCTGCAACGTATATAATTATCGAGAACGAACTCTGTGATAGGCAGACAGACAGACACACAGAGTAGTGAGACAAATAGGGTTTCGACAGATGAACGAAACCCTAAAAAACATTTTAATTAATTTATTTTACATATTTTTACATTACGGACGCATTTTTGCAAATAAAAAATGAAACACGCATATTTCCAGAAGAAAAAAAAATAAAGGAGTTAGTAATTGCAGATAGAATCATGATTAATCAAATAATTTCACGATTTCTTTTATGAAATTTTTGAAATACCCTTTTTTATGAAAATTATAGCATATTTTTAATGAATTAAAATTTGTGAAAATTTTGTTATTTGCATTCAATTATAAAAGTATCTTTCAGTGTTAAGTATTCAAATATACAGTTTATTCTTATGTGAAATAATTTACACAGATGATACTTACGCATTTTAAAAGATTAATATTATGATTTGCTTTTTAAACTGACAATTGTAAACAAATAAATTTAATTGTTAAATTGGTTATATCATAAATAAAAAAATCCATGGAAATTCTTAGTTATTTGGCTGAATTTACATATCTAAAACTAAAATGCGCCCAAATATAAAATAATGTTTTTGCTTAATAAAGATGCAAATATAATTTTTAAAATATTGTTACTTTCAAATATTTATCTTATTAAATAATGCTTCGCGAATCCAAACAAAGCATGGCTTTTCCTAGTAAAAAAATAGGTACTTGATTGATGGTTTTTCCAAACATTAAACGATCTTTAATGGGTTAGTGAGAATAGATTAATTTGAAAATAGAACTTAAATTTGCATTCATAAAATTTATTGTGAATTTATAAACTTATCTTAAACTATGTATGTTTTAAAATTTCCGTTTTCATTTATGATATAACATTGACAGTTACATAGGGACAGATGATATAAGGAACGCCGTTTGGGCTAAGTAATTTAAATTTCATTATTCGACAGGCTTCGGTTGAAAATGTATCTTGGCGATAATATGAAATCTGCCAATTTTCAAATACTGCAAATTTAAATATCTGGTAAAAATATATAGAAAAAATATCTAGTCGTGATTTTTTCAACGCGTATAATTTTTTCAACTATTCAGAAGTTTATTTTTTTCTGGTGGATCCGTTTAAGTACATATTCCTTACTTAAATTGTAACGCAAATCAATTTGATAGATTCATAATAATTCTTAATTTTCGAGTGCGAAAATTCTTGTCATTTTTAGAATAGGACGTCAATTCCAAACGCTAAAACAGAGAGCTTACATTTTCATAGATTCACAATCAATGGGATGTTTTCTAAATTCCATTATTAAAGTTTGTATTCGCTTGAAAATATCACAGCGAAAAAAAAGTGCTTTTATAATTAATTTAACATGCGATAAGTTATAGCATAGTAATTTAATAGAATTTTCGAGTGCGAAAATGTTTGTCATTTTTAGAATAGGACGTCAATTCCAAACGCTAAAACAGAGGGCTTACATTTTTATAGATTCACAGTCAATGGAATGTTTTCTAAGTTCCATTATTAAAGTTTGTATTCGCTTGAAAATATCACAGCGAAAAAAAAAGTTATTTTATAATTAATTTAACATGCGATAAGTTATAGCATAGTAATTTAATATTGAGATTAATTTAAAATTACGTCTTTATGGTTATTAGAATGTAGTGTGCATTTCGTCTGCTGAAAAAAGTAATTCTTATTCGACCGAAATCGAGAAGTACTTACTATTCGAATTTTTTTTTCACATTCTGTACAGCTCAAATCCATTTTCCAATGAAAGTACGTCAGATTTTACCTAACACTATAAGAACAGATAATTGATCTTCTTACATTAGTTTTCTGAACAATATAATTTATAAAATACATTTCTATGAATCATCTACATTTTCAAAATGATACATATTTACATAAAAATTTAATTACTTAATCTCGATATTTTTTTTAACAATTTTTGGAGTGTATAATAATATACGTTTCACACATTATTAAATGATTCTATGAAGAAATGATATTATTTTATAAAAAAAAAATTGCTGATGAGTTTGTTAAGAGTTAATTTAACAAAAAAATATATCGTTAAATATCTAAATATTTTGTATTCTTCACAACATTTTGTCATACTTTTTAACAAGTGTTTAATATCTGAAATGTCTATATTTCTAAAATTCTAAATAGTTTAAAAATGAATAAATAAATTACACGAATTTCCAAATATCGTAAAAATGATCCTTTTCTTGGCAATTTTATTTTTTTAAATACAGTGTGACCCCGATTACCTGCGAGCGGGTGATCCGAGGTGCGGTTTATTCACGAAGCGATTTTTTTTTCTTTAAGCAAACAGCAAGGAAAATACAATAAGCCCTCCTAATAAATATAAACAGAAAATTTCATGTATGTCAATGTAATAGAAGAATATTTCTAGATTCGGTTGCCATGTTTAAAATATCAGATATAAAGTGTTCATGTCTTTTCTTTATTTTATTAACAAAACATAAACACAACAATTAAAATATTTAACAATTAAATAAGACTATTATGATAAATTCCATGGAAGAATATCAAGAATAGCTTCATTTTTGACATAGAAAAGTTGTGTGATTGACTGAAGTGACTCATTTTTTTTTTAAATGGTGTAACTCAACACTTTTTTTACAGTATGTATGTTATTGTATCTTGTTTACTGTTCTTTATTTTAGTGATTTAGACGGAAAGCAAAGATTTCTGCTGTACTGTTCCTATGTATTTTAAAAGTTATCCTTTTTATACACTGAAACATAGATTTTATGTTGATTTTTTTTTCCATTTTTAGTCAATCATTTATCCGCGGTGGCCTTGCCACACAATTCCGCGGATAATCGGGGCTGTACTGTATATATTTATATTATTATAAAAACGATCCTTAGACAGAACGAAATGGATGATAAAGATCGCCCATTGAAAAAAAAAAACTGTAAAATATTTTTCGAAATTTTTGCATTTTGATAGTACTTATATATTAAAAAAACGCAAATTTAGATAAATGAATTTTAGAATTTTCTTATAACCGTCATTCCTTTCAAAATTAATGGTACCGAGTACCCACACAAATAAACGTTTTAGTGAAACCGAAGTACAAATTTCATTTTGAACGTATTTCTCTCTTTCACAAATCTTAAAATAGAACTTAAAAAAAAAAAAAAATACATATAGATCGAAACAAATCACAGAAAAACATTATCTCAGATGTAGAAACTCTTTGAACATTCTTTGAAGTCGATAAACAATTATTCAGATATTTTCAGTGTTATATAATTGCTTTAAAAAAGAGAAACAACATATAAAATCAGAAATATAAATATAATATAAAAAGCATACAGCTGTTTCGAAGCGTCCAAGGTTTCATTATCAGTGCTTAAAAATCAATGAAATATTAAAACTCTGGGTAAAAGGTGGGGGGGGGGGGAGACAGAGAGCCAGAAAGCGTACCTTACAGCTATACTGTCAGCGGCAAAATGCGAGATAGGGCTGACAAACAGCCACGGAGTCGATCTCAAGCGCACACACAGGGAGACCAATCAAAATCGCCCAATTACTCCGGAAGAGTTCAAGCAGGTAGGAGAAAAAAGAGGGCGGGTGAAGAGAACGAATTATAGAAAATTAAATCATATCTTTGAAAAATTGGGCGTACTGGACAAATCGTTCACTAAACTGTTTGAATTTATCTATATGTGATAAGCCTCCCAGAAGTCAAAATCGTAAATATAATTGTCACATTGTGTATATAATTGTTGTAAGGATACTTATTCAATCCTCTTTTAAAATTAAAAACAAGAATATATTATAAATTGTAACAAAAGAAAAGATTTTTTAAATCATAAATTATTTGATTGTTCATTTTTGTATTTGTTATTATGTTCTTTTCCATTTTTTAAAAGTTACGTCATTCCTTACCTGTAATTTCACAGCAAGTATAATTTTTTGGCTAGTATATAATTGAATATAGTCAAATACGCATGTCATCTAACACGCAGGAAGGGTGCTTAATACCTCACATTATAAATTCATTGTAAAACAAGAATATTAATTATCTTCATTTAATCCTTTTCTAAGCTGTTAATTATTTCTTTTTTCCAAGTATTTATACCTTAACCTCTATCATTCAAATGGCCATTCATTTACCATCTCGGGATTACATTGATTTTAATGTTTTACTTATTTGGATTTGCTAAAACTACATAATTTCTGAATTTTTTGATAATATGACTTAGATTTTTTTTTTAATCGCCATCTATAAAATTATTACATTTTCCCTAATCCTCTATGCTATTTTATATCGAAAGTTTATTAAATAAATATAATAAGAGGTAAATTTTGTTTTTATTATAACAAGTTTAAATGAAAAGTTGTTCTAAATATATGTCAGACAGTTTGTTCACCTGAACGTGACGGCTGCTCTGTATGTTTTTCGAATAATTTAAATAAACGTTTCATAAGTTACACATTTGTCCACAACGTATTAAACACTAGAGAGAATTTTCACAAAGCCATCAGGGTTGTGTAGATATAATGTTGCAAGTTGCAATGCCATGATTAGTTTCATAATTATGAATGCGTTGTAGCGTCCATTTATAACATATTCTATAGTAAAGTTTTCATAATATTTTAGTGTATCATAAGAGTAAACAATCTCGCGAACAAAACTCAACACATGCTGTGAATATATTTTATGTATAAACATTTATCTTTTCATTTGAATTTTAATCTTAAGCATTAAACCTTCAAATTGCATATACTCCATGAAGAATAAAATTATTTTGAAATTAATGAAAAGTATTTTTCTAATAATGTGCATATTATAGTTAATTAAAATAAAGTAATTAAATTATAATATTATAGCTATCTTAATGAATACATTATATGACAGGATATATATTGATTTATGTAAATAAATATATATATACAAACTACATTATTAGATCTAATTGCACGATATTATTCTAAATTACTACTCTATATTCACTATATCTTTATTCTTATATAATCTCTATCGTTAATTCTGCTAAATTCCCTTTAATTTAATGTCGCGTGGGTCTAATTTACTTAAATATTACTCTTTTAGTATACTTAAATTAAATGTTCTATTTCTGATCTTTTTTCTTTTAGAATGTTCTTTTTAGCAGTCATTTTTTCCCATCAGAGAATTTACTTTCCCACGTTTATTCCGGGGTTTTCCTTTTTACATTCAAATTCATCCGCTACTCTGCCAGCTCTCTTTCCATTTCTTCTCCATCCTTAATTATTAATTGTCGAAAGCGCGACATACATAATATTTGTTTTACTACACTAAACGAACGAAAAAGGAGTCCCTGTTCACCGTCCAATATGTTTTTATCTAAAATCTTGTTTACCTCTAAATTACTACTATGAAGCGATGACTAAATATCTCGGTGGAAACTGTGCCGCCTAAAGTTGTTAAAATAAAATTCTGAGTTGACTTTATGTATTGTCTCAAATATTCTGGAGAAGCTACACTGGATAAATTTGTTCCATGGCCTTCAATCGTTGGCTGCAATAAAATTCAAATAACTATCTTGATTACTACAGAAACGTTCTTTTTTAGCTTATTTTAATGCACGACTTCCAGATTGATTATTCAATTACTATCTATCGAAGTTAACTCCATTTTCGAATCATCATATAATGTCAATGTCGTTACCGTCAGTGTCGTTTTCGTCATACTAGTCGACAGGATTGACTTTACCTGTTCTGATAACTTACACTATTGTATTATTGCTAGACGTGATCCACTACTAGTATAATGACAACCAGTTACTTCATTTCATTTAGTAAACCCTTCCAATCCTTTAGAATAATCTAACATATATGCGTGCAATATTACAGAATAATAAGAATAAATATAAATCATACAGCCTATATATGTAATAATTTGGACAGAAGGCAAATGAATAATAATAATAAACGGTCAAGTGCGAGTATTGCTCGCGCTTAGAGAGTTCCGTGCAACAAATATAGAAATTATTAACTGTATTATTAAAAACAATCGTTGCTAACAGAATAACAAAACTTTGTAAAAAATTAGGCAACGTACGTTTGGTTATAGCTGTATGTACTAGAAAAGTATGAATGGATATATCATAAATGTTTAAAGGTTGGTTGGTTGGTTGTATTTATGACGGCCAATTATCTACACTAGGGATATAGGCCCAGGGCGGCAGTGCCCTTCGTGGGGGTCTTTCTAAGGGAACCTAACCCGTATTAACGCTTGTAAATCCAAGGTTCGAAGAAAACCACGAAAACTCCGAACGATTAGGTCGACGGGCGCGATTGGGATCGAACCCAGCACCTCCCGTCTACCAGCTTCGAGAGCAGAACCTCTCAGCCACTGGTGGGACAAAATGTTCAAAGAGAAATGAAGGATAAATAATATAAATATTGCTATTCTCTGTAACACTTTTTTCATCTTATCCTAATATGCTTATGATGAACTTAATTCGGTGCTGACAAAAAAAGAAATGCATATTTAAGAGAAGACTACATCATGTAAGATTGATAACTAGTATTAAAAAATGCTCTGACGAGCACCAAAAAAGGCTAATATGTTTTTAAGTATGAAAAATCGTTTGACAAGTGCTTCTAATTGAGCATGAAAAGGGACAAGGGGTCCCTTCTTGGCTGCAGCTCACTGTCAATGCCAACTTCGAAAAAAATCATATTTGCGCTTTTTCCATATAAAATAAATTCGCGGTACTTTAGTAAAACTTTCCGTCGTGCTTTATATGTTAACTGCACTGTTCCACTGTTGTACTGCGCATGCGTCTGCAATGCAACTTTGTATAGTGCACTGTGTACCATTATTTCTCTATAAATTATACTACACTGTACATTCCTATTATGCTTTTGAACCTCAGCGCACACTCACACTGTACTTTTGTACTTCCGCATTAGGGGTGTATGTGTCTAATGTTCGTTTATAATTTACATACATTGCTGTACTGCAGAGTACATTGTACAGCCACAGCCACTTGCATATAATTTCAACAATCAATGAATGCATTATTCTGTTATGCGTGCACATGTGGAATTGTTCCTGTGCAGAGTGCTGCAACAGTCTGCACTGCACTGCAAATCAGTTTTCTGTACAGTTCTACGCTGCGGGTGTGCTTGGTGGCCATGCATGAGTGTGATACGCTGCAGGAACTAAGGTTTTTAGTACTATGTCGTCTTACATCCATGTTTAATCAGGCTGCGTCTTTACTGGCTGTGTCTTTACACTACACATTTTTATCGTAACTGTGGCTGATTTTTTGTATATGAAAAAAGCGCAAATATGATTTTTTTCGAAGTTGGCATTGACAGTGAGCTGCAGCCAAGAAGGGACCCCTTGTCCTTTTCCATGCTCAATTAGAAGCACTTGTCAAACGATTTTTCATACTTAAAAACATATTAGCCTTTTTTGGTGCTCGTCAGAGCATTTGTTAATACTAGTCATTTAAATTTTTTGATAATTACATATTGAATATAAATAAACCTGAGTTTCTTTTAAATATTTCCAATACTTTTTTCTTATTTCGCACAATAATGCACTATTTAACCAAGCATTGCACACTGTTTTAAGAGGTTCAAGGTTTTTAAATCAAATTCACGTTATTTTTATTCATAATTTAATTTACTTGGGCTCCTTTAAATATAATTAATATAATTCCTTAAAATGATATTAGTTTTTGTTGCATTAAAATATCTCAATTTGTTGATTCTCTTTAAATAAGTAAACCCTATTGGTTTACAATGGAATTCTTTAGGAATTTGGCGATATATCGCCAAGTTGGTGACAAACTTGGCAGTATTTGAAGACAAAACAGGGTCCCGCCTATGGTAACCCCCTTATATGGCGATGCATTAAATGTTGTTCTATAACCAATGAAATGTGTTTCATTCGAGCGTTGCCATTAAACAATTAACAAATAATTGCGATTTCTGTGACACATACGATAGCGTAATATATATATATAGATTGTCGTGGAAATCGAAGGTTTAGGCCACATCATATGTTTAGCTAGACCGGTTATACTAACATCGTTCTCATGTTTTGCTACAATTTCTTTTATTGAACAGTAAATCGCTTAAGCTTCTTACTACTGCTATCACTAAGCACTTTTTGATTCTTCCATAGGTCGCTGGTTCGACTCCGGCTCGACGGACCACAACAATGTATGTGAATACTGTGTGTAACTTTAAGATTGAAGACAAATAGTTTTCTTTTTCACATTTTTATATCACACAGCACACAAATGTTACAAACAATCACAAACACTGAAAAACATGTAGAAAGATGAAGTGACTTTGGGGTAATAACCCGCTGTTAGAACAAGTGACGTTCATAAAACATCTTTTGGGGAATACTCCCGCTATAAGCAACAGAATAATTGGGGATAAGACCCGCTATAGCATAATGTGCCACAATGGCAGCTCAGCAACAACATACTATACTTAGGGATAACACCCGCTCGAATACACAACGTGCCGCAATGGCAGCTAAAGAACAACTATATACTTGGGGATAAGACCCGCTCGAATACACAACGTGCCGCAATGGCAGCTAAGCAACAACTATATACTTGGGGATAAGACCCGCTCGAATACACAACGTGCCGCAATGGCAGCTAAGCAACAACTGAACTGGGTCACATGACCGCAAAGCTACGGAGCTCGTTCGGCATGCGCACAAGGTCCGAACATGCCGCCCCGCGTTGCAATGTGCGTAGCACATTCAAAATATTAAAATACACTATAAATACAAGAACTAAATAAAATACCAATACCACATAATAATATTACAATACAAGTACAATAATAATAAGTAGCAACAATAAGGACTATACAATACAATAAAATTAAATTCTTTGTTACAAAATTTAAGCTCTTTTCTAAAAATAGTTCGATGTATTCTTAAGAAAAGTTGAATGTAAAATAACATGTAAATCTTAGGTGCACTTTAAAATAAGTAGACAATGAAAAATAAGTATATACATTAGATTTCATCAAATTTCTGAAGAAATATTTTGTTACTAAGCTAACGAAAATCGCGATATAAACCTTATGAAAAATCCCTTTTCTTTGATTTTTATATTTAATCTCAAAAGGGCCGCAAAAATCGGCTCCTGTATGGTTAAACGTAAAGTTTGGAGTTACTCTTTTTGATGGGAGGTCACCCATGATTTGTTTAGCAGTAACCGGGTTGTTCCTAAAACAGACAACGCAATCATGCACTACTTTTCGCGCTAAATTTTTTCCACTTACGGGCCAAAACCGCATACGTACGTAATGGATTAAAGTTTGGGGACCAATATCAAAATGCTTCCTGTGAAAATGCTCAAATATGAGTTTTGTGAGCTTATGGCCTTTCGGCAAAATGATTTGATGCTTCTTATCAAAGTTTAAATCTGAATTTTCCAACCTACCGCCAACTCTTAAGATATTATCTTGATCCAAAAAGGGGGATAAACATTTAATTTTACTGGAAGGGGGAACCCTTGATTCCCGTTTTAAACCCTTAATCTCTTCCTGAAATTCTGCATTTTGTACTAATCTAATTAGAGAAACTTCAGAATTTTTTATTTCTGGGGTTGTGAGGCTGCCTCTGCGCCGGTCTGCTAACTTGCATTTGCAATTGTGAAAAAACCTATAAACATATGCCAGTATGCGAAGAATACTATAGTATTTACCACTTATGTTGAGAAAAAAATATACTTCTTCAGGATTCCTGAAAAGAGAAAGAGAAATATTAGAATTGAAATCATTACAGTTATTTTTATATTTTGATTTAGTCTCTGGAATGTAATCTGTTTCTGGCACAGAAATAGTTTCTTGCTCAGTCACTAAGTCATCAGCTGCTAGGAATTTTGGTCCCCTAAACCACATTGGATTCTCTACAAGGGAATTAACACTCGCACCTCTGGTCAAGAGATCGGCAGGATTGTCCTTGCTAGAGCAGTGATACCAAGAGTTCGAATCTGAAAGTGCATTAATCTCTATGACACGGTTTGCCACAAACTGCTTCCATCGCTTTGATGATCCTTTGATCCAGAATAAGGTTATTTTGGAATCCGTCCAATAGTACACTTTCGATGTGATTTTTTGATCTAGGATGGGTTTTACTTTATTGGTCAGTCTTGCACTTAGTAAGGCTCCGAGAAGTTCTAGCCGAGGCAGAGTTATCTCCTTTATCGGTGCAACACGACTCTTCGAGGTCACGAGATTGACTTCCACTCCACTCTCTCTTTTTATTCTCAGATAAATTGCAGAGCCATACGCTATTTTACTAGCATCAGAAAAGGCGTGTATTTCTACAGCTATTACTTGATTCAAGCAACCAAGAATTTTCCTCGGAATTTTTAATTCTGCTAAATTTGGAAGTTCTTCGAGCCACTTTAACCATTTTTCGTGCACATTAGTTGGTAACTGTTCATCCCATGCTGTCTTCTTTAGCCATAGTTCTTGGAACAGGCATTTTATTCTAATGGTGAATGGCGTCAGCATGCCTAACGGATCGAAGATTTTACCAACTGCTTGCAATAGTAGACGCTTTGAGCTTTTTTGCGATGACAAGAATTCTATTAAACTTTTGACTTCGAATGTCAGACAATCTTCTTCTGTTTTCCAGGACATTCCTAATACCTTGCTTAGATTGCTTCCTAGGCTTATTGCAGCAAGTTCTGCTTGAATATTTAAACCTTCCTTTTGCCAGCACTGCAGTAACGCTTCATCATTGGTTATCCATTTTCGAAGAATCATTCCTGCTTCAGACATTATTTTGTTAGCATTCAGGGAAACATCAAGAGCTTCTTGCAGCGTATCTTCGCCAGATATAAAATCGTCCACATAAATATATTTATCGAGTAGGTGAACAGTTCTTGGGTGTAGGTTCGTAAACCGCTTGATGTGCTCCTTTATGGTAGCAGATAGGAGGAATGGAGAGGCATTGACTCCAAAAATAACACGTTTGAATCTGAAGACCTTGAAAGATTTTAAACCATCATCATACCACAGAAAACGGACAGAATCCCGATCTTTTTCAGCTAGTGAGATTTGAAGGAACGCCTTCTCGATATCAGAAGAAAAGGCAATTTCGTATAATCTGAAGTGGATTAAAATATCAAATAGAAGTGGATTTAAGTTGGTGCCGGGCCATAAACAATCATTAAGGGACAAATCATTGTTATCATGAGAGCTGGCATCGAAGACGATTCGGACCTTTGTAGTAAGTTTATCTTCCTTACAGACCGCATGATGGGGCAAATAATAAACTGCCCTGTCTAAAACAGGTTCATTTTCTTGTACCTGCTCTATAATTCCTTGCTTTAAATATTCCGTGATTATTTCAGAATATTGTCGAAAAAGCTCTGGGTTTCGATAAAATTTTCTTTTTAGACCTTCCAAACGCTGTTTCGCAACATTAAAATTATCATTTAAATCCTTCCAGTCCTTTTTCCACGGTAACTGAACTTCATAACGATCGCCTACAAATTTGACAGTTTTATCGAATATTTGTTGTGCTTGATCAGTTTCCGATATTTTCGGATTATAATGTTTTATGCCTATAGACTCAAGCTCCCAAAATTGTTTTAAATTATCATTTATTTCATCGAAATCTCTAACGAAATTGCACATAGTAATATTGTTTGTTTGCGTGTTCTCCTCTAGCGCCCCAGTTGGGATCCATCCAAAAACAGTGTCTTGCAGAAAAAGTTTATCATTTATCTTAACTGAATTATGCTTTAAAATTCTATAAAACAATCCAGCGCCAACCAATGCGTGAATTTTTCCCGGTTTGAAAAATGTGGGGTCTGCCAATTCCACAATATTCGGTAAATTAATGTCCGATACATTTAATTGCTTTGATGGAATTACATCCGTGATTTTGGGAACAATTAAGAAATCTATATTCTCCCTGAAAGAGCCATCTTCGTTTGTAATTACACTCGAAATTTTATGTTTTACATTATAAGTATAACCGTTTAATCCTGTAACGGATACATTAATTATCCTTTTTTTAAATTTCAGCATGTCAGCGCAATCCTTAGTTAAAATATTGACATTGCTAGCATTATCCAAAATGACTCTAAACCTTCGTTTATTTCCGAAATTATCTTCTATAAAAACAAAGCATGTACTCAATAAAATTGATTTTCTTTCTTTACTTATATTATTCAAGGTCTTTAATGATTCGTTATTTACCGAAATGTTCTTCGTTTCTCTATTTACCGCACCTGCAAGAGGGGAGGAAATTTGGGGGGAAGCCAATTCATTTTTGGATTTATTTTCTTTTTCTCGATGAAGCGATGAGCTGTGTCGCAATCCACATGTATTACAATTATATTTTGAAATGCAAGAATTTACGCAATGAGAATTATTCAAACAATTAATACACAGTTTATTTTTCTTCACAAAATCGTATCGTTCAGAAACATTCATTTTTAGAAACTGAGAACATTTGTTCAAATTATGAAAAGCCAATTTACACAGAATACAAGTTTTTCCATTCGATTTATCATTCGAATTTAGCATGAAATTTTTTTGTTTGTTCGAAAGAGGAATGTTTTTGTTTAAGGGTTTTGAAGCAGAGTATCTATTTACGCTTTCTAACGTAGAACTGCGGTTTTCCAAAAATGACATTAACTCATTAAATTGCGGGTATTCTGATTTTTTAATCGAATATTCAAATAATTTTCGAGATTCCTTATCTACCTTTTGCAATATAATATTGATAAGGATAGCATCAGACAGATTGTTTTGTTCATATTGTAATACTTTTAAGGCCCTCAAATTTTTATTTACACAATCAATAAAGGATCTCAATTCTTTAGAAGACTCGTAATGTATTTTTTCATAATTAATTATAGCTGATAAATGAGTGTCAATGAGCAAACGTTGATTTTCGAATCTTTCAGTAAGTGCTGTAAACAATGACTCTAAGGAATCGTCTGGGCTCTCTAGTTGTTTTGCTTCATTTTTTAGCGATGCTCGCAAATAAAACAGCTTCTGAGCGTCATTTAACTGAGCATTATTTATAATTAAATTTGTAAATTGTACTTTAAAGATTGACCACTCTTCATATTTACCATTGAATGTTGGTAGTGGGATTTCAGGTAACTTAACTTTAATATTATTCGAACTTATAGATTCAATACTATCAGCATGCACATTTATTTCAGAAACTTTAAGATTTTTAAGAAATATGTTGAGACTTACCTCAAGTTTCTCGAGACGATCTTCGAGTTCATCTAACTCGTTTTCGATTTCTGGTAAATCCTTAATCTCAGGGATATCATAATATTTATCCCGTATTTCCGATACTTTTGCTTGAAGCTCGGGTAATTATCGAATCTTTATTTCGAGCTCGGTACTCGAGTAATTAATTTCGTCTGTATTATCTTTTACGAAATTTTCTAATTTCGTTATAGCACCTTTTAGAGCACCTTTTGTTCTATTTAATTTTTCCATAGCAGCTATTTCGCTCCGGCTCGACGGACCACAACAATGTATGTGAATACTGTGTGTAACTTTAAGATTGAAGACAAATAGTTTTCTTTTTCACATTTTTATATCACACAGCACACAAATGTTACAAACAATCACAAACACTGAAAAACATGTAGAAAGATGAAGTGACTTTGGGGTAATAACCCGCTGTTAGAACAAGTGACGTTCATAAAACATCTTTTGGGGAATACTCCCGCTATAAGCAACAGAATAATTGGGGATAAGACCCGCTATAGCATAATGTGCCACAATGGCAGCTCAGCAACAACATACTATACTTGGGGATAACACCCGCTCGAATACACAACGTGCCGCAATGGCAGCTAAAGAACAACTATATACTTGGGGATAAGACCCGCTCGAATACACAACGTGCCGCAATGGCAGCTAAGCAACAACTATATACTTGGGGATAAGACCCGCTCGAATACACAACGTGCCGCAATGGCAGCTAAGCAACAACTGAACTGGGTCACATGACCGCAAAGCTACGGAGCTCGTTCGGCATGCGCACAAGGTCCGAACAGAAGACATAATCAGAGATTAGCGCAAACCTGAGTAAAAGATAAAAAAAAGTTACATTTTTTACAGCAATAAAAGTACACAAAGCTCTCTGATATGCACACATTACTCCAAGCTTGGCTAATAACAAGAGTTATGTGAGTGTTGCCAACTAAACTATTCGGCAGTCTTGGTCGTCAACCGAGATATTGCACGCCAACCGAGTCAAATTTTGATCACTGAAGTTGGACATAAACCGAACTGGTCATAAACAGAGGCGGTCGTGAACTGAGGTTCCACTTATATTTTGACCTATAAATTTGCAAATATGGCATTATTTATATATTCAATGGTGATGATCATTAAGCATCTTGGCGATTTTGGCGATGAAACTCACCGATTTCAAAGTAACGTTCCGAAGTGTACTTGAACCGCCACAGATGTCATATACGCATCACGTTGACGCGATTTTTTTCTCACGCCAATGTCATATACGCACCGGGGTGCTTAACTGGCGCCAAAGTTTTGTTATTTTGCTTGATATGGTAACCCGGATGTTGAGTACTTGTTAGTTATCACGTCTACCAAATTACTGTCGCCAAATTGTAAGATTAAAGGCCAATAATGGTTGATCGTAAATGTCACATTCACTTGACAACACGTGTTTACGTCATCAGGTGATTTTTATTTCGCCGTTTTATTTGTATTTTTATTAATGTTATACTAATTTATTTGTTTTTTCCGTTATTAAATAAATATTATGCCAATTTGTATAATTTGGCGAAAATGGTCGACGGGATAACTAACAAGTATCGGATGTTGTTGTTTATTTATTAATAAATTTTTTCTTTTCTTTTCTTTTCTTTTTTTTTAAGTTATATAAATTCGTTTGTTATATTGTTATTAATCAAACTGTTTAAAATTTATTGTTAATCCCTTTTTAAAAATATATATGTAACTGGTATTTGAAAACGAGGTTTTCGCCAAATTGGCTTCAGAAAAAATATCGCGCCAACGTGATGCGTATATGATATCAGTACCATACTTTGTACAACTTGATTATCCTGTCGACCAAAAAATTATCGCCAAAATATAAGATTAAATGACAATAATTGATAATAGTAAATGTTACATTCACTTGACATTATACACGATACACGTGTCTGTTACGTCATCAAGTGATTTTTAATTCAAGTTTTGGCACAGAGTGTCATATACGCCCTATATTGGCGCGTTTGTTTACGCCAATGTCATATACGCACCGGGTACTTAACTGGCGCCAAAGTGTCGTTATTTTACTTGATATGGTAACCCAGATATACATGATATATTAACGAGGTTTTCGCTAAATTGGCGTCGGAAAAATTCGCGCCTATATGGAACGTATATGACATCAGTGCCCAAGTTTTTATTAGTATTTTTATTAATGTTTTGCTAATTTATTTATTTGGCACAGAGAGTCATATACGCCATATATTGGCGCGTTTTTTTACGCCAATGTCATATACGCACCGGGTACTTAACTGGCGCCAAAGTGTCGTTATTTTACTTGATATGGTAACCTAGATATAGATGATATATTAACGAGGTTTTCGCTAAATTGGCGTCGGAAAAATTCGCGCCTATATGGAAAGTATATGACATCGGTGCCCAAGTTTTTATTAGTATTTTTATTAATGTTTTGCTAATTTATTTATTCGTCTTAGATGTTATATATTCCCACGGTCGCATCTTGGATTTCTTGGCAATTTTTTGTTGCCTTTTATCGATAAGGCATCCCCGACGAGTGACGTGTTCTGGCAACCCCGTGAAGCCTAGGGCATAAATAGCTGCTTGGCGACATTTATTACTTGGCGCAAAGGGGTTTTAACGCCAAGAAAAAATCCAATATGGTGGCCGCTAGAATATACAACATCTGTTCCATTTAATCTTCCTTTATTTAAAATAAAAATTATGTCAGTTTGTATCATTTGGGAAATAGTATGGCGAAATTAGTCGACGGGATAATCAAGTGGTACCGTATATTTTTGCTGTACATTTTCGACAATATCTCAAGTAAAAGTACCTAACGTTAAACGAAACCCTAATTATTTAAGGCACAGATGTCACATATACAACGGGATGGGCGTTTTTTTTTTTTTTTTTTTTTTTTTTTTTTTTTTTTTTTTTTTTTTTTTTTCCTGACGCCAATTTGACGAAAACCTCGTTTCTGAATAGCAGTTACAAATATATTTTTAAATTACTTTCTATTATTTTAAAAAGGAAATAACAATAAATAATGAAAAGTTATTAATTAAACTATAGAACAAAACAATTTATATAATTTAAAAAAAAATAAAATAAAAGTAAATAAAAAAATAATTAGTAAATAAACTACAATAGCTCAGTTACCGTATCAGACAAAATAATGCCATCATCGTGCCCGTTATGTATTCTGGTGCGTATATGACATCTCTTCCTTATTTAAAATAGATGGAATGCTATTTTTTAAGGTATGCTTAGTATGTGAAGTATTTATATTACTGCATACCTATCGCTTGTGTAAATCAGCATGTGATGACGATAATTTAAAAAAAAACCTTACATTTAGCTCCTGAACAGAAGCTTGGGATTTACCCTGTTTTATTTTCCTATCAACTCGTTTGTGCTCCATTGTGTCTATTACTCCAGTTCAAAATATTAATCAATAAAGTTTATATACATATTTATGAAAATTATTCATTATCTGCTTAGGTCGACGTCGGTTTCAAAAATACAAAAATCTATCAGTTGAATTTCAATTTTGATTGACTTATAAAAGCAAACGTACACGCGTTATTCTTTTTTTTTAATTATTGTACTGCTTTTTAGGGAGTGGCAACACGAAAGAAATTAATTGAATTAGAAAATTAGAAAGTGAAAAGGAGAGATTTCTATAATTTTATGGAGACGTTATAAAAGACAAATTCGATTTTCTCAGCGACCGTCAAACATACAAAGATGAAAAAAAATCTATTTTAAGTTTGAACAAGAGGATCAAAATAAATCAAAAACAAAGTTAATCCACCCACTGGAACGTTAGTTGCACTTTGTTGAATTGTGTGTCTTCATTATTTCGTTTAAGGTTAAATAAAAAATTACTGAAAGCTACAGTATTTTTTTAATGCTATCAGTTTATTCGTCTCGTCGAGTTCTATCTTTCAAAAGAAAAATCATTGTCGTATGTCAACTGGTTCGCCAGAAATTTAAGAAAGTCGTTTGCATTTTCTATTTCTTAATCATATTATAGCTTAACGCTACCGCGTTTGCTATGATGAAATCAGAAAAGTAGCCGGTGTTAATTGGATGACTAAAGCACTAGACAGGAAACATTGGAAAAATCAGAGGGAGACCTACATCCAGCAGTAAATTGAAAAGGGTTGATGATGGTGATAATATGCAATACTATACCAATTATGTGGAAACCATGTCGAAAGAACCAGTAAAATGCACCAATCGCACATCACCAACCCGATGAATCACAAATTCGGAATTGTAATTTGTAGTCACTGGGGAAGGCCATGTTATGAATACATTGGAAATTTTCCTTTAAATATAAAATAAGCTGCACTTTTCATCAAATAATTTATTATACTTCACATACCAGCGAACAATTCCGCCGGTTATTCAGTTATACTCATATTTGGGCAGTGTTATGTCTTAAGAATAAAATTAGGATGTTGTATTATTAGATATACATCGAATGAATAAGCACTCTCCTGGTGACATGAATTTAACAGGCAAGACAACAAACGTACAAATTATCTTCTCTAAGACTGTGTAACCTCGTTTTATACTAGCAAATTGCCCCCAGGATATGTTGACGCTGCTTTTCGAAGCTCCAAGGAAATTCAAGGGGATGGCGAGCCTAGATATTCGTTGAAAACGACGTAATGTCAGTACTCATTATCGGTAGCGGAGTATTTAAAAGGTGAATAAATGGACGCGGGAATCCGGCTCAAAGGATGCTGGGATACCGCAGAATAATTTTAACAAAATATAAAAATGGCATTCAGAAACATTCTAAAGAAATAAAAATATAATGTCTCAAATAAGAAGGTCTCACATATATAATTTTACGATATGCCTTGCGATATGATTTAGATTTTTAAACATGTTTTTAGTTTATACAGAATGAAAAAATGCGTACAGAAATAAATTATTTGGATATTTATAATTTAAAGATTTATATGATTACATGAAAACGAGTTGTAAAAGTTTATGCATAAGGGAAGCCTTGAAAGATTGACCACACAGCATATTTGCTCATTTCCATTACTTATTTATTTATTTATTTATTTTTTTTTTTTTACACATAAGTGCATAATACAATCAGTTATTGTTGAGCCATTTATTTTTAAAAAAGGAACATTTAGATTTTGTATTTTCCCTTCAAAAATGAATGTTGGTGTGTTGCAATGATAATCTGTTACGCAAGCCTTAATTAATGTTAATGAATATACTTTTACAGTAAACTGTATTTATCATATTAGGGTTCCGCATATAAAAAGTGAAAACGGAACCATTATAATACCACTCCTCTGTATGTCTACCCGTCTGTAACAGCCATTTTACCCGTAAAAGTGTTGAGGGGATGATTAAGTTACTTGAAAAAATTATTTTCTTTATATATCGTTTGGGGTATCGTGTGACAGATTTCATAACGCCGAATTCAAAAATACGTTTATTCTAATATTAGGTATTAAATTTTCAGAGATATATATTAGTAGATAGATAGGGTTATAGATCGGTTTATAGATACAGGTATTATATTTATTCGAAAATGTAATGTAAAAATATGCCCTCCATCCATCTATTTCAGAAACTGCTGAAGCTAAAATTATAAAAAAATTAGGGGCAGTAGAAGTTAATTTCCTTGCAGAAAAATTATAGCGATTACTCTAGGTCACATAGCTGTTGAGAAAATCACATTTTTTCATTACACACAAATTGTGGACGTTCAACACAGAGTTGAGGAGCGCAGGAGGTACCTATCGCCACAAAAGTATTGTTGATAATGATTTCTGAAAACAATTGTCCGTAATTAAAAGCAATATTAATCCTTAAAGAGACAGACAGTTTGGACATACATGAAGACATGGGCGGCGTATTCTTTGCGAAATCGGTATCTAAAGACTAGATGACAACTTTAAATAAAATATTTGTGTAATGTAGTGCCCAGTTACTAATTCATATATTTATTGAACGAAACTGTCTGTGCGCGAGTAATACACGCAGTTGAGCGGTTTATATTTAATTTTAAATAATCGTAAAATGTATTCCATATGATAAGATAAAAATACTTACACTACTATTGCGATATTTTATGAATTTTAAGTTAAAACTGAAATAGCAATGGATTAAAGCTAACAATCCATGTATTTGTATAATAGTTCGGTCACAGAAATTTACAGTTACAGCTCTTTATAAAGCGCATTCTTTGTTTATGGAATGTAATTTATGAATTTGGGTTTAAAAAGAAACCTTACCTAATAAATTAATTTTTAAACTAACTTTATTATATGTAGAAGAGATTTGTTCTGAGTCTCTTTTAGAACACGAACCCTACGATTTATCATTTGAGTCTACTCAAAACTGAAAAAAAATGGTCACCAGAGCACGAGATCGATGCCACAAAATATGCAGTAGAAAGTTGTTAATAATTTTTTTTATTTTATTTCAAGATTAATTTTGTTATTCTAAAAATCTCCTCTTATATAGCAATAAGTATTGTTCCTAAATAATCTTTCGTGACGGAGTTCGTAAGTTTAGTGTCAGTAAAAATCTGTTTAAAATATAAAAGTTGTTATTTATACACAACCACTGGTAGTAATCTCCAAAAGTTACAATTCTTAGTCATTTAAAATATTATTGTAGAACTAAGGAAATAAGATATTAGTTATCTTTTAAGTAATTTTGCAAAATTACTTCAAACAGAAAGTAAGAATATACAAGGAATATCTCATGTCTTCTTTATGTTACTAACACTGAAGTGCAAAGTCTCGAGACTTATATTGGATGTTTATAATATCACATCTATTGCAATTTGAGTTCCTTTCAAATTGATATTTGAAGGATTTTAAAACACTTTATGATACTGAGAAGTGATTTTATTTCTCAATTTAGACTTTTGCTGACCAAAGATATGCATGGAAATCCAGCCCAACGCCCATTTTGGGAGGGGTCTTGGTGCTGAGTCAGTGTGAACTCTACCTTGTAGGTATATTTTTAATTTTAATTAAAAACATATTATATCGATATGAAAACACATCTAAACATAAAGCCTGAATAAGCATAAATATTTTTATTATAATTATTTTTATAGTAACATGCAAAAAGGGAAACTAATTTTCTTAATTTAGTTTTTAATACTCGTAGTTTAATAAAACGGTGATACTCAGATGTAACACCATTCATAACGTTGTCTACAGCCACACACTACTTTAAAACTTATTATCATGACAGCTAGACAAATATTGATTACATAAAATCTTGTGTGATTCATATAGATGAGTCATTATAAAACAATGAAACAACGGAATTGAAGGAATACACTGCTATAGATGATTTGGGGAAGGAGATACACTATTGCTCGTGCTCTCAAGACTTCTGACGTTCTTTGTGACTAATGACTGATAACTAAATGTTAACAAACAATTGGGTGTTTTTAACACAGGGCTCGGAGCGTTTATAAATTTGGGTAAACTTCCTACCACTATTTTAAATCAAACATCTTCTTGAAATATTCCTTCAACATCTACAATAGAAGTCTAGAATAAAGATTGTCGTTTCAAAATATTAATACCGAAGTTCGAAAATTTTAGGAACAGTGCGAGCCTTGCTAAAACCTTTAGAGAGTAATTTAAATGAGAATTTCTTAAATTCGACTTTGAAGAGATCTCGAATATGTTTTCCATCAATTTCGCTATGTTAAAAAAATTCGAATCTGAAAAATACGCAATAAATATACAGAAAATAGCACTTGAATAAAAATGGGTTACTGTCATGTAACACTAAATATTACATCAGGAACATATTAAAAATGAGGCTATAATATAATACTGTTAAATACTTCGGATATGTGAGGTGATTTTTAAACATAAAAGTATTTCGTGAATATTTATAACAAGTCTAATATGTATAACAGTAATGAGCAACTTGTCCGACTAATTAATTATCACACTATAATATGTGCTTAGTAAAAGAATTATTATTAGCTGATAAAAGCGCAGCTTTCATAAAACTATGCTTGTAATGTTCAATCATAAAGAAAGATTTCTTTTTTACCTCAGAATCAGTTAGGCTTCATTTCAATTTCTTTCTTTTTACAAAAGTATTAGTCACAGAAAACAGATAATTTTATTATCAAATAAAAAATAAACGGTCAAGTGCGAGTATTACTCGCGCACAGAGGGTTCCGTACAATAAATATATGAATTAGTAATTGAATTATTAAAAAAAAAAAAAAACGTTGCTAAAAGAATACTAACAGTTTGTAAAAAAATATTCAAAGTAGGGTTGGGTATAACAGTATATACTAGAAAAATGTAAATGGATATACCATGAAAGTTCAAAGATATATGGAACCTAAAAAATTTCAAATACAGCTAATCTGTATAACTCATTTCTACTTTCTTCTATATTTACAAGAAGAAAATATTGGATTTGTGAAAATTTTCGAATATCGGTTTTCAACGGATGCATACTTTTTAGGGTATAGAGGTAATGAAAAACATGTTTTTACAAAATATCTGTCTGTGAGTCTGTCTATCTGTGTGTGACGCAAATATTGTGGGCGCTCTGTCTTAAGAACTATTGAACGGAATTTAACAAAACTTTAGATTGATTTAGTCCGTGATATAAATTTGTGCTGATTCCTTTTTGGTATAAATCGCCCAACAGGTAGCGCTACTATGCTGCAATTTTCCCGATTTCCGCAATAGCTGTATCTCAAGAACTAATGCATGAATTTTCATCAAACTTTAGATTCAGTTAGTCCCTGATATGAACTGATCCTGATAAGTTTTTGGTGTAAATTGCCCAAGAGGTTCCACTGTAACTCAGAACTTTTCACGATTTCCGTAATAGCTCTATCTCAAAAACTAATGCACGAATTTTCACCAAACTTCAAATTCAATTTTGTTAAGTTCACGAAAGTTGTCCCTGATTAGATTTTTGTATAAATCGCCTAACCGATGGCGCTGCTGTGCTGCATTTATCAGGAACTATTGACATATATGATATAGAAGAAAGTTTTGGGATTGTCACATCCGACTAGTTTAATATTATTTTAATCTCTTTATAATGAACTTAATTCGGTACTGACAATAAAAGAAAAGCATATTTAATCTTCATTTGCCATTTCATAAAACTTAATTCATCATAGTAATAACCTTTCTTTATAAAGTGCAGCTAAAACAAAACATTGGTTCAAAGTTCCCATTTGGCATTGTGCTAAGCGCGCTTCGAAATGAGGTCACAAATTTTGGAACGCCTCCTTGGTCCTTGCCGCGTTTCCCAAATAACTTTTTAATTAACTTTTAAAGCCAATCGAGGCGTATTGAAAGAGCCATTCAATGCAAATTGTCGTGAATCCCATAGTATATATGTAATTCATTCTAATTAAGGGGTCTCAGGGATCTCAAAAATTGGAAAAAAAGAAAAAAAAAGAGACCATATTCAACATTTAATAACTTAAAATGTATATGATTTTAAAGCACAATTTTTATTGAGACGAAAGATATAAGTACGTTCTTTCATTTTATGCATTTAAAAATTTGCAAGATGAAGAATTAGCATTTACAGGGTGCTCCAAAGAGTCAGACATTTAATAAGCAGAATATTGGTATAACAGCTTACGCGCACGATTAGAAAATAAATATTGTAACTAAAAAAAAATTTTGGCGCCTACTTATACTTCAGATTATAATAATTACACTGAACCTAAATAACTTTGTATTTAAAGCATTTTTATATTTTTAATACAAAGTTGTATTTAGCTAATAGAAAATTTTGAAAATTTGAACAATATAATTACTTGAAAAATATTTTTTTGAACAAAAAAAAGGAAATTTTAGATTCAGTTTATACAGATTAATATAAAACGTATGTTTTTAAAATTTAGTGAAAAAATATTCAAAAGTTTTTTAGATATCGTGAGCGTTATGCCAAAAAAAGTCAATTGGAGTAAAATGACTTAAAAGTTTCGAAAAGGCCGCTTAAGCTATTGAGCGGGTATAAGTCTAAAAGCCATAAATTCTGTTCTAATGAGAATTTGGAGGAAAAAATTATATTAAAATGTTCAGAAAAGATGGACGATTAACATCTAAAAAAATTAAAATCGAAAGATTTTTGAAGCTTTAAGAGTCCTGAGACCCCTTGAATTAGTCTGTTGTTAACAATTTGACGTTTATTGCTTTTATACTGTTACTGGCCATTGCATTACACACATATATCATTAAAAGTTGTTATCTAGGCTTTAAAGCCAATGGAACATCACCCCTGTCATTATGTGTGTCCAAACCGTCCATATCTTTAAGGGTTTATATCTCGGCTAATTACTAACGATTTTTTTCGAAAATCATGATCAACAATGCTTTTATACTTCTGCTACGATAGGTACCTCCAGTGCTGCTCAACAGTTTTGCTGAATGCCCGTAAATCGAAACTTGTGTGTAAAGGAAAAATGCGATTTTCTCAAAAACTATATGACCTAGGGTAATCGCTATAATTTCCCTGCAAGGTTTAAATTAACGTCTACTCCTTCTAATTTTTTCATAATTTTAGCTTTAGTAGATTCGGAATTAGATGGGGGGGGGGGGCATATTTTTGCGCTGCATTTTCGACTATATGTTTGAAAATGTAATACCTAAAATTAAAAGAAATATATTTTTGAATTCAGCGTTACGAAAGCTTTCACACGATAACCCACACGATATACAATTTTTTTTTCAAGCAACTGAATTTGCCCCTATACATTTTTACTAAATATATTTATAAATGTATAATAATCTAAAAATATGTGGGATAACAGTCTTTATTACTTCCCCGAATTTGAACTTTCCACGTTCCATAGTTTACGAGTAAAATGGCTGTGACAGACAGACAGACAGACGGACAGACACAAGAGTGATCCTATATTGGTTCCGATTTTACTTTTTAAGTACGGAACCCTAAAAAAATAATTCAAACCTTACCATGTTTTGCATTAAAATATAACATTTAAAAAACCCTTTTTATAAGAACATTACACTATTTATTTTGTTTTTTTAGATTGAGGCAATCGTATAAAAATCAAAAAACTAAAGGTAAACCCTAACTTTGTAAAACCTTAATTCGTTTACAGAGTGATTATATTTGAGTAAGTTCGGAGATATGTGACATGCTTTTGCAATATTTAATATAAGAGTATCCCTGGAATTCATCAAATATCTTCTTTAAGAGCTCAGTGGATGTTAAGCGGAATATGTGGATTATACAATAGTATAATGAACCCTTATATAACGATAATGAATAGTATAATGAAGAGAGAACCCTTAATGATGTTTACAAAAAATTGTCCTCAGAATATTTCTTTTTGAAAACAATATAGAAATCATCGAAAAACACTTATCTTGTAAGGATGAAAAAGTACTGCATGAGGAGAAGAAATCCATTACAGTTTGCATTGTTTTGCATGTGAATATCTTGTAGGTTAAACTGACTACTAAACGCACGGCATTACATAAATAATAAGTTTTACATTAGAGTGTGCATCTTGGATAACTTTGTGTAACTTACTTTGAAATGCAACTGCCCATCCTTCATATGTTCAAATACTTGAACAATATTTTGACCGGTTTTCTTTTGACGTTCAAGATCCTTAATTAGTGTCTTTATGTACGATGTCAATATTTTCAACACTTTCCTATCCACTCCAAGTTTGAAACACTGTACAGAGAATAGCATAGTCTACTATGGCTAATGAATAAAAAGAGAGATTTTCAAAAAATCGAATTTTGTTTTGGACTATATAAATTGTTTATACTTACATAGAATATTTTTAAAGTTTAATCACGGTAAAATTCAAATTATTTCCTGAGTTAAAGCGATTATCCGAGAACTTGGATTTTCAGCATGTATATATAGAGCACGAGATACCAATTAGGGACTAAAGAGGCCAAGATATTGAGAAAAGTCTCTCGAAAGGTGTCGGAGGGGTCAGCGGCATCAATATAAAACGTGATATTTTGGTTGTATAAAAGTAAATGTATTCAAATTATCAGAGTTTTTCAAATAATTTTATAATTAGAAAATGAATAACGTCATAGAAAATTAATTTCCAATATACTGAAGAAAACCCACTATGTTAAAATTAATTTTGTCAATCATACTTAAATGAATAAGTTATATATTCATATAATTTTCTTACGTAAAAAAGAATTTTCGGCTGTTAATCACGCGTCAGATCCATCTAAAAGAAAATATATGCTTTAAAATAACTCTTTTCTCATCTGCATTTATATTGAATACGATTTCTTGTGTTGTGGACAGAAAATAAAATTTGTCTTTATTTTACAGATTTTTATAAACTTCACAGAATTATATTTATAATATAGATTTTTTTTTTCAAAATTTGCCTTCTAATTTCTGAGTTTTTTGATTAAATAATGCAATGGGTTTGATGAGAAATATAAAATTTCAAATATCGTACAAAGAAATGGCATAACCTAATCTTATGTATAAGACTCATCTTAAGATATATCTTATATATCGTTATTTTACTTTTTTTTTACTTTTTTCACAAATTTGCCACCGAGCACATTGTAATACTACAAAAATTATGTGACAAGTAAATAAATATAAATACGATTACATTACCTAATCTTCGCATATTTTGTCAACGAAATATAGAAAGTCGGTGTCTGGACTTTTTTAATGAAATAAAACAAGAATTTGAAATGTATTCGTACATATATTGCATCTGATTGTTTAAATAAATATGCACATTTAAACATCAAATATTTAAATATATTTTTCTGAAAAATAATATTCTACAATAGCGGTAACAATATTACACATTTCAGTTCTCTGTCATGCATTAAAGAGGGTTTATTTTCAACGTAATACAGGTTTATCAGATGAAGCAAGTTTGACGTAGCGCAATTTCATATTTCAGCTGCTAGTGTTGATGTTGTTTATGACGGCCGATTATCTACACGAGGGGTATAGGCCCGAAGGGAGGGGGGTGCCCTACGTGGGTGTCTTTTTAAGGGAACCTAACTCATATTTACTCAAGGCTATCCAAGGATCTTTGAAAACCACGGAAAACTACAACCTATTAGGCCGACAGGCGCGATTTGGTTCAAACCCAGCCCTTTCCGTCTACCTACTTGAGAGCAGAACCTCTCGGACACTGGTGTGGCTTCATATTTAAGGAAAATACGAAATCTCTTTTCATAGGTAAAAATATATATATATATATCTTATAGTAAATTTTAATATAAAAGTATTCTTTATTTACGAAGTGCCTGCTTTGTCTTGTTTTAATCGAAATTTAATATAAAATAAAAGAAAATAGCTCCTATAAAACCATTAAATTTAGTTTTTTTCGATTCATTAAATAAAGAATATACACAGTTAAAGAAATTTCGAAACAATTTATATTTAATGATAGAGAATTATGCATCAAACATTTACTCTGCTAAAGAAAAACCCTTCATCTGGTGGAACAAAGGAATTTATAAAACTAATCGAAGGGACATGATTTGTATCAATTATTCAGCGGATCACTAAGCTGCTTTCTTGAAAAAATAAATATTTGAATTATTAAAATGCTAACTAAATAACAGTAACAAGAATTCTTCAAAACTGCTGACTAACTAAAACTCAACTTTCTTAGAAATAAGATGCAAAAAAAAAAAAAAAAAAAAAAAAAAAAAAAAAAAAAAATCATGTAATGGGACATTATATACTGTTTGTTTTGTTTCCAGATTGAACTTGAATACAACGTATTCTATCCACTATTCAAAATGTTAGGGAATTTTATTACAAATTATCTTATTAGAAAATGTAACTTTTATACTTTTTCTTTTATAAAATACTGATTAAAATACAAAAATAAGCAACAAGTTTATATTTTGTTTTTATTTTCAATACGAGAAGACTCAATAAAAAAAAAAGTGTTGTGTGATATATAAGAAAAAAATGTACAGTATTCAAAGTTGTGTAAAAAAAAAAAAAAAAAAAAAAAAAAACAGAATGTCTTGCAACAAATTCTGAAACAGTTAGTCACAATTTGTGTATTGGTAATCTTAGTTGACTGGAATAACTTCTGACATATCATGGGATATTGTTTCAGGTAATATGTTTCAAAATATGTACCTTTCAAAAAATAATCACAATTGCAACAACATTTAACACAGCATTTGTGTTCCTTGAATCAAATCAAATCAAAACGCGAGAACAAGAAACTCTCACCTTAGATAGTCAAAAATTAAAATTTCTCAGCATCTTTTAAACGTTTTATTTTAACAATCTGTAAACACCCATATTTAGAGAATATTATTTATTTTTATGTAAAACATTACGTAGTTCATAATTATTTTTATTAAGAATTAAAAATGTAATTTGCATAATTAATGATCTGAAATAAAACAAAAACGCTTGGATTATGTCTGTGTCCTTTTATTGTGTATTTTAAGAAATGAAATATAAGCATACGATAAGTTGGATAAGAAAAAAAAATCAGTATTCAAATTTGTGTATAAAAACAAAATAAAAAAATTTCTTGCAACAAATTCTGAAACAATTAATCTTATTTTATTGGTAATCTTAGTAGATTGGAATACCTTCTGAAAAAACATGGAATATAGTTTCAGGTAATATGTTTCAAAATATGTACCTTTCAAAAAATAATTACAATCGCAACAACTTTTAACACAGAGTTTGTGTTCCTTGAATCAAATCAAATCAAAACGCGAGAACAGAAACTTTCTCCTTAAATAGTCAACAATTAAAATTTCTCAACATCTTTTAAACTTTTTTATTTTAACAATCTGTAAACACCCATATTTAAACAACGTTATTTATGTTTATGTAATTACGTAGTTCATAATTATTTTTCATTAATAATTCAAAAAGTAATTTGCATAATAAATGTTCTGAAATAAAACAAGAACGCTTGGATTATGTTTGTGTCCTTTTATTGTGTATTTTAAGAAATGAAATATAAGCATACGATAATTTTGAGTGGAAATAAATAAAAGTTTTTCACTTAATTTTACCATTAGCATCTACAACGTTTTACCTTTTGAATGATGACTTAATAAAATACTAATATTTTAACGCATATTGCGTATTCTTATTTAGATTCTATATTCTGGCCTAAAATACGATTGGTGAATAACAAGCATCCTCGATTTGAGTCACTATTTTTCTATTTTAATTTTTATAAACACAACGCTTTTTTAATTTTTTGTAAAACTATTGGGTGATTCAACGCAAATAAGCGATAATTTTTTTCAACAGAAAAACTGAATGCATTTTTTTTAATCATATAGCTTAGACATGGTTTTATTATATTAACTCATAAAATTGAAGCATTGATTAAAAAAAATATTCAAAATAAAGTTTTAGACCTATACAATATCATTCCCTTACATGCAACTACTACCACACAAAAATATAAAATATATCATTTCTTACTGAAATATTTATATATTTTTTTTCCTATGACTTCTGTCTTTTAATATGAACGCATACAGTGTTATTTCTATGCATTACATTATTTTTTGATTTACACATGCGATTTTGTGTTTCAGAAAAATGTTTGCAATTCATCTTTCAAATCAATCCCTCACTCATTAGTAATTCTGGATATTTGGGATAGATGGTACTACTGCAGACTGAAATATTGCATGCGTGCTGAGTACATGGGAATTACTTGTCTGTGAGTGTTAAGTTATCTTCAGCTAAATACTTCAATGTGCAAGGGGTAATTTAATAGACAGGTAGGACAAATGTTAGGATTCTGCTATCATTCCTTCATTTAAATTTATAAAAAATAATTTATTTTCTAAAAATGTACTAATCGGTGGTTTAATTTTCCCATAAAGGATAATTTGAAAACATGTATATTTTTATTTACATTGTGAGTACAAATTTTAAAAGCTAATAATGTACATTTTACCATTCCCTCACTAGCCATTCCCTTATGTGTTAGAATGATTCATATGCGAGGACATTGTTCTATTATTTTTTTTCATACATCTAGAAATGATATTTTTGTAGAAAAATAAATGCTTTTGATGAAAATAAAAGCGTATTTTTAAGCAAGTCGGTGTAAAATATATTATTTATTAGGTAAAAAAAAAAAAAAGAAAAAAAAAAAGAAAAAAGAAAAAAAAGAAAAGAAAAGTCAGCAAGGAAACAAAAATAAAGTTCGGGGAGAAATTTCATCAAAAGAACTTATGAAAGAATTTAGCATTCAGTTGAAAATAACCCTGTTACACAATGGAAACGTATCTTATCAATATAAAACAAATAAGAAAATAAAGTCATCTTAAACAGAAAAAACGTTATCCCAACAAAAAGTTTTCGGTAAAAAAAAAAGCGCCAAGTTCTCCTTGATGTTTCGGCCAGAAAAAGTAGTGATATCTGAAGTTCGCACAAGGGCACAAGTTAAAAGACAAACATCCCAAATCTTTCATTGAAAATAGCTTCCTGCGACTTGGCCGTTAATGCCTTCTACAGCATTTCAAAATTAATGATTGGAAATTTCGCATTTATGAATATTAAAATATTTAATTTATATGAATATTTAAATATTAAAATTAATATTAGTATGCAAAGAGGCAAATTCACATAAAGACATTATAAGTAAAAGATTTCCGATAAATACCATCAATTTCAACAAACAATAGTTTTAATTACAGATCATTTAGTCCACATGTGGTTTAATTGCCATTTCGTACGGTCTAAAGCTAAAGTCATTAACGTAAAACCTAAGAAATAAAAGAAAATTTACTTTCTTCAAATCTCACAATATGTTACATTATATTTTATTGTATAATATTGAAATCTTGTGCATTGACGAAAGAGATTTTTTTCGTTTGAACATTTATTATAGTTTGTTTGCATACATTAAGAGGTATTCGATTTATAAACTGTTAAAAGCTGATATTAATTATGTTTTAGCAATTAGGGATATTACCTTCTGAATACAAGTATTTTGTTATATTTAACTTCTAAGCATTTAAATAGACTGAAGTGGTTTAAATACTTTTTTTAAATGTGCATTTTATTTCTGTACTTTGTGCCACAAAATGCCTAAAATAATCAAAAAATGTAGTTGTCATGTAGCTCATTTGTACATACTTTAAAATTTGAAAAACCCTCTCGAAGGCATTAACGGCCAAGTCGCAGGAAGCCATTTTCAATGAAAGATTTGGGATGTTTGTCTTTTAACTTGTTCCCTTGTGCGAACTTCAGATATCACTACTTTTTCCGGCCGAAACATCAAGGAGAACTTGGCGCTTTTTTTTTTACCGAAAACTTTTTGTTGGGATATCACTACTTTTTGTATGTTTTTTTTAGTTTTTTCTAAGCTATATTAACATAAAAAAAAACTTAAATTTTAGTACTTTTATGTTAGCCGGGAGCAAATCTCCTAATTAGCATTTAGTTTTTTCGCCAAAAGAAGTTTTCATTTTTCACATGTGTAAATTAGAAACAATGCTTTGATTTTCAAATAAAATAATTTGGTTTATGTTATTATTTGCTATTTATTTATTTATTTCTATGTTAAATATTCTATTAAATAAAATGAGGGAAATGCATCTATTTTAAATGAGATGACTGAAAAGTTTATATTTTTAAATGAAATAAATGCAATATGAACAATAGAGTTAGGGATAGTATTTGGCGATTTGCCATTTCGCGCCCGGCTAGCATAAAAATACCTAAATTTATTTTATTGAGCTTTATAAATTCATACTTTATTTCTTTTTATATTAAAGTACTAGCCGCCTCTAGCAAGCAGTATATACTCTATTAATTGCATATTAAACGGTGCATCATGTTACTGTTATTCATAATTTAATTTACTTGCCCATTCTTTCGAAAAGTCGGAAGCTTTTGATAGAGAAATCAAGAACTCTTTACGATCATGGAAGCACAACATATATTTTATGTTGTTATGTATTTCATTCTTTCATGACAAATATATCATAAGTCACTTATGCATGTTTCCTTATCAGTTACGATTCGTTCTCTAATGCGGAAATTTTTAATCTTATTAAGTAATCTTTTCTAATTGTATTTTATTACTGTATTTTTACTGATACGATTAGGTACAAGTGAAATTATTCTTATTAAATCCCTTGATAATATCTGCATTTAATAATAATATTGATAATATCTGCATTTAATAATAATATTGATAATATCTGCAACCATATTGATGCTAATATATTTTTGTTTCATGCTAACCTTTTCAATAGACTCGATTACGGGAGAATAGAAGGTCTACGGGCTCACTGCTATGATCCATTTGAAAATCTATCATTCTTCTCATCTAATCGTGTTGAAGAACTAGCCAATTTGCCATGGTTTTAAGTATTTAGCTAATTTTATTCGAAACCTGAAAACTAAAAATACGAGGAACCGGATTATAGAAGATTCCTTCTAACGGTACATATCGATTAACAGGTTACATATTATAAAATTATAATAATCATAAGGAGAATTGTCAGTTTCGGTGCTTTAATAGTTTCCGTAAATTCTATTTATATAATACAGAAGTTTCAGCAGAGTAAAGCTTAACAACATAGTCACAGTAAGTATAATAACAGTACAATATATTAACAATAGCAGAGGTTTTGTGCAGTGACGAAACTACTGGCACTTTGGAAATATTCGTACGTTATATTATTTAACTATTCAGATGATATGCGGAAAAATATAAATAGATTGCTCGCATTAATAATTAACTCATTGAAAAATAGCCACAAACGTCAAATACTCGCCAAGCTTGGCGACATTTAGCGAAGTGTCACCAAATTTGGTAATATATCATGTCAATTCTCAAATTTGGCGACAAAAATGTTTTGTTTGTTCTGACGTCATAATGATGCATATGTATGATTTATTATACACATACCTATAATATGTATGATGCAAATGTATTACGTATTATATGCATATGTATAATATGTATGATGCATATGTATAAAGTTCTTTAACATTACTAAAACGCACTTAAAGGAATAGTGTTCCATAAATAGTAGGGATATTTGCCAGATTGACCAGAGTGCTATTGAGATTAGAATTTTGACATTTATAACAGACCGGGAGGCGTCTGCACACACCATCACCTCATCGAGTTTACAGCTGAAATTTTAAGATTAGTTAAAACTAGATTAGTACATTAAAATGCAACTGGTCTGTTAAGTCATATATTGGTAGAAACAACCTGAAGACCTAATTTTAGTGGGTGACTGATAGGTTTACTATTGTATTTTCCTGCATCCAAAAGTATGGAAACATGGAGGAATGGGTGCAGGAAAACACAATGGAAAATCCACCAATTAACCGGTAAAATCGGCTCTGTAGGTGGTTTCCACAAAGATAGGACTTGGCAGACCAGTTACATTTTAGTACGCTAATCGATTTTTAACTAGTCCTAAAATTTCAGCCGTCAATTCGATGAGGTGATGATCTGTGCAGACGCCTCTCGGTCTTTAATAAAATTTGTTTTAAGGAAGTAAAAGATAGAAATATGGACAGATAAACTGAAATATTTGCCTTATTAAGATTTTTGTAAAAGCATATAAAATTTCATTCAGCTTGAAATCATGTAACACCTATATAACTCAGACTAATTTTCTGTAATCGAGTTTTGGCAACCAACATATCTGATCTATAATCTTTCTTTTACAGATTTAAAATTAACAATAAATTAACATTAAGTAGGCTAATAATACAATATAATAACATTAGCAGCGGACTTCGGACACTGCATCTGTCGCACATCGTTAAAGACAGCTTTATTAGTTACACATTTCATTTAATTAAAAACAGATTTTTAAACTTTCATATGAGAATTAGGATATTTTCCCACTATAGGGACCTTGGCGTTTTTTAAAAATCTTGGCGCAATTCGGACTTCAGAAACTGAGATATGTTGCCAAATGATATAAACAACTATGAAAACAAACCTAATGAACTTTTATGTTATTTATATATGTACTATTTATATACATATAAACATTTTATTTATACACGTATAAAATATTGTTTTTTATATACAAATTATTTATGTTGGTATATAAAAATAAATAAACGGGTTCCTTACATTAAATAAATTGTACACATATGGAAAAAATTGCTTGTGTATATGACACAGTAGATAGGTTGCCAGAAAATACGTTATTATCAAATTTCTTTTCTCGTCAAGGCTATTTTCTCTATTTCGCCAAGGCTACTATATCGGAAACATACCGAATTGAGGTTATATTTTGTTAAATGTTTTATTGTTTTAATATCGTGAATATATCATAACCTATACTGATTAAAATTTTTAGGTATATTCATTTTTTTCTATTTAACAAACATCTTTGGAAAAGCATATATATAAAGTTTTATTCTGCTTGAAATTACGTGACCCCTTCAAAACTCTGTAATCGAGTATTGGCGACCAACATTGGCGCAATTGAATGCGAAGGAACTGTTTACGGCCAAATCAACACCCCCTGTTTTAAGGGTTTAGAGGCGGAAATTCTATGTTTTCAGATTTTTCTGGTTAATTGTGCTACAAACCCGACTTACTTGTGAAATTTCATGATTCTACGGCTTTTAGAAGTACCTTAGTTATTTGATGATGCGAAGTGAGTCAGTGACAAAAAAGCGCTTTTTCGGAATTTAATATTTCGAAAACTACTAAATACAGAAACATGAAATCGTGGAACCTTAGTTCAGTTTGATCATACGAACATGTGTATAAAAGAAAAAAATTCTATATCTCTCCCTAAAGCGACGTTATGAGGGGGTGAAAAGCATGCCAAAATGGTTCAGGAAAAGGTAGCTTACGGCTTGTGCGAACTTGGCGGACGCACTGCCGTGCTCCCAGATCTTAATGCAAAATTATTTGTAAATTCACTGAAGAAATTCTGACTGTAGATCAGCAACAACGAATTCTCCTTTCGGGTATTGTTAATATAAACAAATAGGACTCAATAAATTTTATATAACAGGGCCAAGCATTTGAACTAGATGATTTCTAAACATGAAATTGAAATTCATCATGATGAACTATTGGAAATTGATGACAAATCAGTCATAGTAAATGCAGTTCAACCTACAGGTAATGGAAAGTTAAAGTGACATACGAAAGAGGATATTTATAATTACCTAACATGCAGCATTGTTAAAAAAAATGGAACCTCTAGGGCCTTTTGATAACAGAGGACATAGATTTATTTTTTCTTGGCAAAAGTTTTCTAAAGAAATACTATTTGGAATTCATTTTCACTAAATTGTCATTTACTCACATTGTAATCACCCCCTTATTCTAATACAAATTTAAAAATCGAATAATTAGAGAACTTTTTACTATTAAGCCTCACGAATATTTTTTTCCAATAAGTATCTTTTCTAGTGTTTTTTTTTTTTTTTTTCGAAAAAACTTGGAAACTTATGACATGATTTATTTCTTCATCACTATGATGAAAATGGCTTATTTGCATAGAATTAACTTATAACTTTATGAAAATCGGAAAGTATATGGCTAAAAGTGATCCTACCCATTCTTTACAAAAACGTTCAGGAGAGAGGGGGTTTAAAAATGCAAAGACAGATTTAAAAAAAAATCCCTACCGGCACGGCCTGCAGGCGGAGATAGATTTCGAATTTAAGTATACTAATTTCAAAAAAAAACTAAACCATGATTAGATATAAATCCACATTAACAAATTTATTTGACCGCTTTTGACGAGTTTTTAATTTCATTCTTATATAATAGCTGGTTTTATCAGAATAATGTTAAGGCGGTATTAAAAAATATATTTTTTCATACTCAACAACTCGAAATTTTCTGACACATTTTCAGATTCATTTTTAATAAAGAAAAAAAAATATGAAACATGCTGACGTGATTTTTGAAAAGATTTATAAGCGACCTGTGTTTTTATTTTTCTTTCAATTAATTAAAACTTGATTCATAAACAATTATTTTCTCAGTAGGGCAATGTTTTTCTTTCTAACACAATCGCTTCGGGAAATTATGTTCCAAAATGCCCAATTTGACATCATTTTTTGAAATATATTCTGCCTCTATCAAAAGATCGATCATTGCGGTACATTATATAGTTTCTGAATAAGAGAATGTACCAATTGGATGCGTTCGAGAGCAAAAATGAATTTAAAAATGAATCAGAAAACAAGCAGTTTGGATTTGAATACACCCTTAATTTGATGATTTTTTCTTCAACCGCTATGTATTATTAATTTGTTTTTGCTGTAAGAATTGGTGCTATCAAAATCTTGTCTATATAAATGTTTAAGACATTATTAAGAAGATATATGATAAATTCATGGAGATCTTGTGAATTGACGGAGTTATGGAAATTTTTCTTCTTCAACTTTTTTTTGTTTTCGTTTTTAATTTTTTTTGCGGTACGAATTGGTACTATCAAAAACATATGAATATAAAAGTTGTAGATAATATTAAGGAGATGTATAATAAAATTAATTAGATTTGATATCTTGAGAATTGACGAAGTTATGAATTTTTTCTCCAGAAAACCATATTTTTGCACCCCTTGAGCCCATTTTTAATTTTATAAAAAATCTGTGATTCATAAATTTTTGGCCCTATTTTTAGAAGTAATAAAAACTTTAAACTGATTTGATATGTACAAAAATTAAGAAGTTATGTGGTTTTTTTTCGGTTTTCACAAAACCCCTCCCTATTTCCATCCACTTTGTCCGATTTTGTCCATTAACGAACTTGACCGAGATGTTATGCCAATTGATATTATGTATCAGTTTGGAAGATATTTATGCAGAATTGTGGAAGTTATCGTGTCCAGAAGAAAGTGATATAGATAGATAGATAGATAGATGGATAGATAGATAGATAAAAATTTTTACTGAGGATGGTTTGGGGTTCTAGGGGTCATGATCGGTGTAGATCTGCAAAATTGTTTCATAAATTCCAACATAGGAACGATCCCAATAGGTAGTATTTCATACGAAATCTACCTAATATAACTATTAATACAAAAAATAAATAAATAAACGTGTCATAACATGTAATATTAAACATACGATACTACGAATCCTATCTAATTTTTCACAAATCACACTTTGGTTTATTGAACCAGATAAGCCTACTTTTCTTGTAGATTAAAATTTTGAAATCTCAATTATTCTCTATAGACCATTTTAAAATCTCCATTCCTACCGTATATTTTTTTAATTTTTCATCTGTCCCCTAAGTTGCCCACGTGAATTCTCTTTTTTAATTTTTGTGTTTTAAAAGTGCGAGATCGATATTTAGTATATAATTTAACAAGCTGCTCTTGGTCTCAGATATTTAAATTTAGTGTCGAATATGGTCATTATCATTTGAAAAAATTAATTTTGGATTTTTCTTTTTTTTCTTGGAGTGACATTTAAGCTATAAATCTTCTAGTATGCGATAGAATATGTTATTATATATTTTTTGGTATCATCAATATTTTTATATGATTAAAAGGGCCACCTACAACCTAAACTCGCCAATCCCGTTAAGACACCGCAGATTCTAAAAAAACACACTAATTTCATTGGCGTTAAAAACATTACGGAAGATTGGATTATAATAAAAAAACCAGTATCAATCTTCCTGTAAACTGGTTTGCATTCATTTTTCGGGAGAATCGTAGAATACTTTACTTCTCCCCAACCTGGCGATAAATGCGCCAAATTGGTAACCTTGGTATTTAGTATTAACTTCGTATTAAGTGGCAACCTTGGATATTATAAAAACGCGCCGATTTGGCGATTTTTTGAAATCGCGCCAAAGAGGTAGGGTATTTTCCGGTCGCACCCATTTTTTTCTTTTATTGAGTGAATTTAATGCCGAATGAGCTGCTATTAAGAGATCTAATAGCTGTCTTAGTTTTTCTTTAAAAAAAAGATGAGTTAAACATTTGAAAATCAGCTAATATAAAATCAACTAAATCAACATAATCTTTGTCAACTGCTTTATTTTTAACAACGCTATAAAAAATTTGTTTTAAATTAAACATTTGAAATATACCGCTTTAAATTTGGCGTAATTTTCACCGAAATGTCCTTTCTCTTTTTAATATTCATGTAAAAATATTTTTATTGTTAGAAATGAAATATTATTATTTGCACTGTCTCAAATTTGGCAGCAATAGTTAAAATGGTCTTCCCAAAATATGGAAAACTGTATCGTGTAAATATATTTTGTATCTACAATCTTTGAAATGTTATAATTTAGACGTTTAAAACATGATATCACTTCTCTCAATTACGGCTTCTAACAAATACTATTGAATTCATTATTCCATTATTTTAAGGTTTTCTCTCTTTTTATTCACGTGTAAATACCGTTTTTTATAACGTAATTTTCAATATTTTTCTTCTTTTAAGACGTAATCATTTAAATTCAATTAAATTTTTTTTTCTTTTTATAATAGTTGCGTGTCAGTAAGTTTTTAATTTAAAGGAATATTATAGTTTGCGCTGTTTTTACAATTAACAACAATTTAAAAAATAATCTTTCCTAAAACGTCACAAAAAAATATCTTGAAATGCTGAAAATTTGAATGAAAAATTGCAAACCAAACACTGAAATATGGAATAATATATATTTTTATTTGAAATAATTTGGATGAAGATGTAAAATAGCAATATCAAATTTTTAATTGAATTCAAGAAGAAATGTTTGCTCTTTTAAATAAAATCGATTATTTAATTTGATTGAACTACTGTATATTTTTTGGAATGTGATCGTTTACAATATATTGTACATACGAATATTTTATATATTTTTTTTATATATTTAATAACTGCGAATCTGTTTAAATGAATAAAAAAATGCTACTTTATTAAATTCGAAACTATTATTTATGTTTGTTTGTTATTAAATAAATTTAAATTTATTTTTTATTTAATTTGGGGGTTTTCATTTGAAATAAATTCAAAGTTTAGTACAATACAGCCAATGCGCATACGTGCAAGGAATAAACGGAATATCTCAGTCTTTTTTCAGACATCCTGGAAAGCTAACGGAAAATGCATGTTTTCTTGGCGTAAGGAAATTATTTGTTTAAAAATGACGAAAAATTTAGTGTATAAACACAATTTGCCTGACTGTGTACTCTTTTAGAATGGACAGATGATTTGCAGCAGATTATGCGGACGTATCCTTTTTTTCACAACATTATATTTGCTGTACAAATCATTCTATATCATTTAGAAATTTAATAATTTTAATTATCTTACATAAATTTAAAATACAAGATTTACTTTGTATTATGTTTAATAGTTTCTTAATTTAATAATGCGTACACTGTAAAAAAAAAAATCTGTAGAGTTACTAAAGTTTTTCTAGGAAACTGGGATTCCTACTACTTTTTATGTAACGGTAACAACAAAAATTCCTATAAATTCCTGTAACAGAGTCTGTTACAGGAATACTTCTTGTTGCCGTTACATAAAAAGATCTAGGAATCCCAGTATCCTGGAAAAACTTTAGTAACTTTACAGAATTTTTTTTTTACAGTGTAGCGTATATTTCCGTGGATAAGCCAAGTATACGACTTTTCAGTGAAAAATTATCCAAAATCAGAAACCCATTATGTAAGTGGATGTTAAAAAAATAGTGAAGAAGAATTTAGCGAACGAAAACTTAGCACCTTTTTTGTGCATAGATAAGAGAAACAATATGTTCTCCGAAATTAATATCTCTCTTATTCTGTCTTGGTGCGCTGCCAAATCTGTTTAATTGGGTTCGTCGGGTTAATTGCTCATTCATGGAAACCAAACCTCCTATTTTTGGCTTGAATTACCACAATAAATGAACGTTCGATTTTTCAGTAAATGCTGCATCAGTAATGCGATAAATGGAGATGATGCCATTTTTGAAAAAGTTGGCGGAGATGAGGAAATAGCCACTGTCGATATTCATACTGATGAGCAAACGAAAGAAAATGAGTTTAAGGAATTGCTTGAAAATTCTGATAATGATTTGGATAGTGAATAATGATTACTGTTTTCGTTGTACAATATGTACTGAAATATTTTTAGAAATTTGAAAGTTTTTTTTTTTTTTTTTTTTTTTTTTTTTTTTTACATTTACCATCTTTTTCATTTTATTATATAAATTTTGGAAATTTTCTTAGACCCGTGTATAAGCCGACCTCACCATTTTATAGCAAAAAAAAAGATAAAACATTATCGGCTTACACACAGAAATATAACGTATTTAATATGCACAAAGATATAATTTTTGCAGCTATGAATAACGCCCGCAGTATTAAAAATATTATTTTCATTAATTTCAACATTGCTAACTAAGAGTACAGCCAAAAGATTAAAAAAATAAGCCTAAAGCCGGGAGTCGAAATCGCATCTTCTTTACCAACTGAACTATTCGGGACACTAAGCGTGGTAATCATCACACTTATTTGTTGGCAAGGCACGATCTGAAGCACAAAAAAAATAATGCTGAAATTTTTTTTTTTTTTTTTTTTTTTTTTTTTTTTTTTTTTTTATTGTCTTTGTCAGGGTAGGAAAGCAAAAGCATATCTGAAGCTTTTTATTGGTTGAATCAGCATTTCATTCGTTTTCTGATTAGTCTATGCAGTAATCTGTATTTCCCTTTACTTTCAACAGGGTTGGATACTTTTGTTGCCACTATGACAAAAAAGTAATTGAAACTACAAAAAAAAAAAATTAGTAACTCAGAAACAAATTGGGATACAGCTTTCAAACAAATTGCATTTAAAAGAACATTTTTTTTCTCTATACGACGGTGTAAAAAGTGATATTGTGGGATGTTTAGAAGTTTAGGAATGAAATTTCATTTAAAATGGGTCGTCAGATTTCTTGGACATCTGACGATAGAAAAGCCTTTCCCAAACTGTCAATGAAATGCTTGGATAATATGTAAGTTTCAAGTGTATAATACGTAAGTTTCAGGAAAAATTGCAATTTTTACGTGTAATAACACTATTAATGTTTAATTCATGGTGTACGCAATGTATGATGAACTCCGTGCGATTTTTTATGTCTTAAATTTTAGTCTTTGAAATAATAATTTTCCAAATGGTCGTTGTAATTTGCTAAATTGCTTTTTTTTTCTTTTGATTGTTTGTTTGTAATTTAACTAAAGAATTAAACATTATACTTCGTTCAATGCAATAAATAAAGTAATAATAGTACACTATTTTGTAAATAGTTATTTAATAAAAATGCATATAGTCTAACTTTGTTTCAATTTCACATTTTCAAATAATGTATCTTATGCAAACGTTTTTACAAAAGCTTTAATATTAGTAAAACTTAGTTTTTGTTTCAATTATTACATGCAGTATGTATTTAATTATTGAATAGGATAATTTATCAAAGCATTTTTTTTTAAATGTAAGATAAATGTGTTATCCAATATTTTGAAAACTTTCAATTTAGCTCTATAAAAAACATTTTTTCATTTATAAAATGTATAACATCTTTATGTGGTCTGTTACAGATAAAGAAATTTATAATGAGTTTGTAAGTACCTAATTAAATAGTAATTAGCAAATATTCTTATTTACAAGAATGAGCTGTGCTTTATCATGATATACATATGTTTAGGCCATATTAGAATTAATAATCGGAGTGCATATTACAAAAATATCAGTGAATAATAAATATTTATAATTTACTTATTAAATTTCATTTCCAATTTATAACAAGTGTTAGATGATGATATAATAAATCTGAAAATAATTTATGCTAGAAATTGTTATTTCAAAAATATTTGCAGTCTGATTTTTATGTTAATATATGATTTCTCAAATACGTCTTTAATTTTATATTTAAATATTAATTCACATTTTAAAAGATTTACATGATTTTGTTTTCCGCTGAAACATGGAAAAGTACTGACACTAAACTAAATTTTTGCATGTAATTTTTGTATAGAAACGCATCCAACGAAATAGGGCAGATTTCAACCCCATCTTTACCGTTACGTGATTGGTATAAGCTGGTTTCCAATAATTATAAAAGTCAACATAGGCTGGAAAGAAGCTAAGATCAGTGGATCACCTAATCAAGTTTCCTTCATCTTCTTGTGGTTTCACAGTATTTAAAATACTATTAAAATAAACTTAAACTCTTATTAAACAAATTCATTACAGCGATGCAATAAGACACTATCTGTGCTAATCGGAATTCCCTGAATCCGTGATAATCACCTTAAATATATTTAAAATCAGTGTCGAATGATATATCATCTTTAGAATAAAAATCTTTCCAAACGATCCTAATGTCGTTTCTTCCACTGTCTTCAATATTGTACACTCAAGTATATGATTATTTTATACTTTTACACGAAAATCTATCAAACAAAATTAGTATTTGTTGACCTACTGCGTCCGTAAGGGTACATAGGACATGCTCAGACCAGTTTAAGTATATTAACCTTGAAATTGTAAGATTTAATAGTTATTAAATTAAAACCTAGCCAATCGAACTAAAGAGCTACCCGCTCTAGTGATTTCCTATTTTATTTCTGTCATTTACAGTGGCCGACAAAAAAACTGCATCACGTAAATAAAATACACTTTTTGAAATTTTACTGTAATATTTATTTGACTAAAATTAGTTTAGTTGTTTCAAAGTAATGTATAGCAACATTGCACGTCACTACTGCAATTTGCAACAAATAAGAAGAAATTTATCAACTAGCTTTTATAAATAGAATGCCAAGATCAGAGAGTGATCAATTGCTGTAATTTTTCAGGCTGCCAAAGCATGGCTCCATACTTTCGATTGACTCGAAAGAAGTATGGCATTTCCTTTAAGTAAAGAGGGTTTTTCGAGATGTGTTATCACCAACATAATAGGCTGCAATCAGCCTATAATTGAGAGTGTAATAAAGTTGAAGCTTGAAACTGGCGATGTCTGGCGAATACCTTTATCCGGCCTAAAGCGAGTAACTACAACGTCTAAAAATCTATATCTGAAGCATATGTGTCTTCGTAATGTTTATTTAAGGGGTATCTGGACTCTTAAAATTGGAAAAAATGAAAAAAAAGACCATTTTTAACACTTAATATCTTAAAATGTATTTGATTTTAAGACACAATTATAATTGGAGCAAAATATATAAGTTATGTTCTTTCATTTCATGTATTTTAAAAAATGTAAGATGCTGAATTAGCATTTACAGGGGGCTCCAAACTGTTAGACATTTGACGAGCAAAAAATTGGCATAACAGCTTACGCGAAAGATTACAAAATAAGTATTCCAACGAGAATGAAAATTTTGGTGCCTACTTATACTTCAGATTATAATAATTACCCTGATCCTAAATAAATTTGTATTGAAAGCTTTTTTATATTTTTTATACAAAGTTGTATTTAGCTAATGCAAAATTAAGAAAATTTCAACAGTATAATCACCTAAAAAAATATTGTTTTGAACAATAAAAGAAAAATTTTAGGTTCAGTTTATACAGACTAACATGAAACATATGTTTTGAAAATTTCATGAAAAAATATTCATAAGTTTTTGAGATATCGTGCGCGTTATGCCCAAAAACATCATTTGGAGAAAAATGGCTTCAAAGTTTCCGAAACGACACTTCAGCTATTGAACGTGTATAAATTTAAAAGCCATTACTTCAGTTCTAAAAGGAATTTCAAGGAAACAATTATATCAAAATGTTCAGAAAAGATAGGAGTTTAAAATCTAAAAAAAAAAAAATAAAATTTTGAAAATTTTAAAGCTTTAAGAGTCCCGAGACCTCTTAAAAGTTGAAATTTAAAAAACATTCGGTGTTAATAGAAGTGCACTAACGGTCTACATAATGTTCTCTGCATGCGTATCGTACCCCAAGAAAGTTTTTACTTACAAAATTAATACGCAGAAGCAAATTACTTGGGTGACAAAGCATGTTTTATGGACAATATCTTAATAGGATACAGTAATTGTTTCGGACGAATATAAATTCATCATCTATGGATTGGACGGTAAACTGTATGCAAGGGCACGAAAAAGGTGAAGCTTATAATCAAGACTGCATTTCGCCAACTGTAAAATTCGTAGTGAACCAAATGATCTGAAAAGGAAGGTCCAGCATAAGAATAAGACGACTAAAATTATTGCTGAGCATAAGTTATCATGGACATCTTGGAAGAGTGTTTAAAGCCTGTTATTCGAAATAATTTTAAAGTTGCAGAAAAATGCATTTCTTAACAAGATATAGTAACCTGTATTAAAGTGAAATTGTTAATACGAATCTAATTTAATCATGATTGACTTTCTTTTGTTATTTCCTTTTTTCTTTACCATTTAACATATTATTAATTAATTTTCCACATTTCTCCTTACTTTAAGTATGGTCCTATACGAAAACATTTTGTATTAAATGTACAGACTGTCAGAATAGCCCTGAGCTTAATCGCAGTGAAAGTATTTCTCATGAAATGGGTGCTAAAATTGATAAAAATAATATTGTGTCAATGTTAAAATAAAGAAAAGCATTATTGGAGTTTTGTACCATAAATTTAGGAACGGGTAAATCAAGAAGTTTATTTCTTCCGCTGCAAGGCAGTCATCGCCACTTGAGAGGAATTCTACAAAGCATTAAAATGATCATTTTACGTATAACCACATCACCGGGCATGCAAAATGACTGCAGTTATGTAAAATTTATTATTATGTATTGAATTTGTGGTTAAGTACTTTCGTCCATATTTTCATAAAATATTGCACATTTGATATTAAGTATTTATTGAGTGTAATTAAGTGTTTCGGAAAATAAATACTACAGATTTATTTTATGTAACCACATCATCTATACATGAAACATAAACATAAAATATATTATTTGAAAACTTCTCTTTTTTTTTTTTTTTTTTTTTTTTTTTTTTTTTTTTTTTTTTTTTACAGATGACGCTGTTTTTTTGCGCATTTCGAGGGGAGAAATATTTCAAAAATTCGTGGAACGGTTCTAAGGTTTTTTTTTTATATATATATAGTAAATATTCATATTCATTGTTTAAGAAATATATTTTTAGATCCGAATTCGTACCTGAAATGTACGGTGCGAATGTAGGTATTTATAGAATGTTCATTGGTATTTTTATTTCATATTTCAGATAAATATAGAAAAGCTGTTATCGAAATAGATAATTTCAAGCACGCAGGTACCTTCCTATTAAATCTTGTGACATAGTGTGCAATGTCCTCATGAGAACACAGCACAGATACGCACAGAAAGACACACATAAACACACACACACACATATTTTATGCAAATTGTTATATAAAATAAAATATTGCAAATTTAATAATTAAATATTAAGACATAAAAAGAGATTATATAAGGCATATTTTCATAACTGAAAAATATTAAATAATAGTTTTATATGATTGATTGTACTTTGACATGTAGAATGTATTCATTCTCAATTTTTAAATAATAAGCTTTCATTAAATAACATTTTACGGATAATATAACTCTAACATATTTCACAAACTTTATATTTTTACTATTTATTCCGTGTAGTTAAATAATATTTTTTCCTAAAAGCAAAGCATAATCTGAGATTTCAAAAAAATAATTGGTAAGAATTTACTTCTTATACTGCATCCTCTAAACAAATTTTGCAAACATCGAAATAAAAGAATTAAACCTGTAACATGAAACTAATTAGAACATGTCCTTTCTTCCATGTAATATTGCTATATTTAATACCCCATCTGGATGAAAAGTATTTTACATTATTGACAAAGACTATACAGAGATTTCAAACCGAAGTAATTGTTAAGAGTTCACTTGTTACACTGTATCCTCCAAAATACTTTTGCAGTAAAAGAAATTACAGATTTAAACATGTAACATTAATCTAAACAAGACATCATCTCTATTTCATATAGTATTGCTATCACTGGCGCATTCATATTAAAATAATCTATATATGCATTTATTAGTACGGAATGTTGTAATAAAGGAATATTATTTATCTCTTGACACTGAATATAGCTGTTATATTCAAATAATATTTTAATGCTGGTTAAAGCACAGCATGTTGACATAGTGTCATAAATAAAAAAGAACATATAATCATATAATACTTTCGCTTTGTGAACAGGTATGAAAATCTATCATTCTAATCTATCAACAATCTAAATGAAATGTTTGGCACAATTTAAAAAATAAAGTATTTTCCAAGGAGTTAAAATTTTAAATGTCAAAAGAGTTATTTCAAAAAGTAGATTCCAGAAAACTGGGTTTTCAAGCGTAATATTTAAAGGACAAACTGTAAAAAAAAAACACCTTATCCCCCACATACTATTTTTTTATCAATAAATCGTCTACGCGATGAGAATTGCTGTCATTAGACGTGGAATGGCGTCTTCTGTAGTTCAGTACGAGTATAGGAATCTAAGGGTTTTTTCTGTTAAAATAAGACAAATGTTTAATTTTTAGGTACTAATACCTATTTTTTTAATGTCATCTTTTGATTCTTAGGTAAATTTTACTTTCCGATACAAAATTATAAATTGTTTGGCTTATAAAAGACCTAACTTCTAAATAATTTTAATGTAGGCAAAACAAACTCCAATGCAAGTAGTTTCTTGTAGACTAACATAAAATCGATAAATGAGGAATGATTGAAAATTCTGGATATTTGTTTCGACAAAGTGATTTCTGATGAAAATTTACTGATTACATATTTTTTTAATATTAACTTCATATGTTACATATTTTGAAACATGTATTTTCCTAATAATTAAAAGTTTAGTATATGTTGAATTTGGTCAATTCTAATATGATAGACTCTAAAAATTCAATAAACAAAATGCACCTTAACTTCTTATAGTTTACGAAAATGCAGCTAAAATTTTGTTACATACATCATGCAGAAAAAAATAATTTTAAATAAAATATTTAGAATTTACTCTTATGTGGTCAATAAATTAGATAATAAACTGCAAAAGAAACAGCATTATTCTTATGAAACGAAAATGGGCATATGTGTAATATTGTTTAACTGTGACATTTTCTTTCGTTGGTATAACTAAACACTTAAAACGATTTTTAATCGATTTTATTCCTAGAATAAAAATGGTTTAAAACTTCATAATTTATTTTTCGATAACTGAATAACATTTTAGATTCTCTAAATTATAAATTCATTAATTTTAGATTATATATAATTTTGAGATATTTTTTTCCCTTAAAAACAAACTTTTAAACATTTAACACTATTGACATTTAAATATATAGCAATAATTATAATAAACAAACATGATTATTGAGAGTATCTAATTAAAGAATAGGGGGGAATTTGTTTTAGGGATATTGAGAGTATATAGTTTCATATAAAGAAAAACTTTTGCCCGTAAGAATTAAGCTGACTGTAAAATTTGTTTTCGAGAATCTTTTATTCCAGTGTCTCTCTTTTAATAGCACCATAAAATAAACCACATTCTGCGCATATTAAAAGAGGAGTGTATTTTCTTAAGGCAACTGCAGTTACTAGGCACAAATATAAACACGCATCAGGGTGTCATCATTTTCACTTTACTTAAAATTTGTTTTATTTTATTCGTGTACTTGCTACTATTATATATATATATATATATTTGCATAGATTTAAATTCAAAGATCATGTAAAATTCAGGCAGTAAATTCTGATACATAAAATATGTGGAAACTGTCAATTTTAATGTCAAAGTATATGAAATTAACCGAAACAAATTAAGTTAGAAGATTCAATTACAAGAACTTTAAGTTGAGAATTTATAAGGATTCTATCTTGTGAATATGCGTATTTCTATAATGAAATTGTTTTAAATACTACCTATATCATAAATTTAAAAAGTTTTCGTATATTGAAACCAGTCCGGATACAAATTAGTTTCTAGTGATATTAAAGATTATTAACCCCTTAACCTACAATGACGGGCATAGCCCGCGTACGATGATCGAGCCAAATGTAAATTCTTCTTACCACTAAAATTTCACAGTAAATATAGTTTAATTTAATCGTGGAAATTCCATGATTAAACAAGGCGAAAATCTCTATTAAATTTTAGTGGTAGCTGTGGATTTGCCAAACCGTGGAGCTGTTAAAAGTAAATCGTAGGTTAAGGGGTTAAATGGTTTTAACATATGCGACTCATACATTACGTATGATGAAAATATGATAACAAGAATCTATTAATCTTATATCAGAATAGGAATGAATTTCTTTATACAAATTTGCTAAGGCCCGTCACAAGTTTAGAAAATAATATTTGATTATTCATGCATGCTAACTTAAAAAGTGAATAAATATCTTGCACGGAATGTATGATAAAACTAACGAATATTTTATGAAACCGAAAATCAATAAATGTTACACTATTTTGTGAGGTAAAAGTGATAATTGTGTAAGTATTGATTTATTGGTAATGGAATTTAGAATTAATGAAACAATACTAATTTCACCTGTTTCCTTGTTTAAAGTGAATAATTAATAATGAACTACATTTATAAAACAGAGAACAATTTATCTTTTACTTTAGCGGATGATTTCCATATGTTTATAAAAATTTCTAACACAGATTACCATGTTCCTTTCCAACTCTCGCAATAATTACGATTATGCTCCATTAAATAAATAAATAAATAAAAATTATGCAACACAAAACAACATACCAGATGTTCATTTGCTCTTTAAGTTGAATTATGAAAAATTCTTCGTTATGAAGGAGAAACTGTGTATTAAGTTCATTAACTTTTATTAAGATGCAGAAAATTAAAATATTTTTAAATTTAGATAATTTTGTTTGAGGTTACGTGCTTAATAGTTTATTTATAAAAACATGTTTGATTCTAAATTTGCCCATATGGTTTGAAAAATATATTAATTGTAAATCCATATTTATAGCTAAAAATATCTAAAATATCATGCAAAGTACATTTTCTGTTTACACCTTAATCGATTTCATTCTATTTAACCGCATTTTATTATTTTATTGATGAAGATTTTGCGTTGTTTTTCTGCCTCTTAAAAATTACCTTTAACGCATAAGTTTATTAAAGATTCAAATAAATTAAATTTTACATAATAAAATGTATTGAAAAAAATTTATTTTTTTTAAGTTTATTCTCTGCTTGACTATAAAAGAAAAGATAAATGATAATCACATTCATTTATAAAACAGTCTACTTTAATGATTGCTTTCGTGTTATTTTTTAATTTTAAATCCTACTATAAAATATTTAGCAGTGATATTTAATGTATCAGTTCTACGCTTATTTTAAATTTATATTTTAAATTTAAATATATATATATATATATTTACTTGAGATTGCGATAGATAAGAAACTTCTGTCAGAAAGAGTTGCTGTGTGATGTAGCATGATCAGAATATTTCCGTTCAAATGTTGTCATTTCTAATAGTTTATACCAAATAAATGTTTTGTTCTGTGATTATTTGGTATAACTCAAATTACGATCAATACATGAGACTAATAATATTATAATATATATATAAGACTAAAATAATTATATAAAATAGATAACATTTCGATTCTAAATATAGTGAAATAAATCGGCTTAATTGAGCTCTTTTTTAGCATAGAACGTATTGTGCATTAATACTTCAGTGTATATGAGCACGATATTTTATAGAGTTATTACTATTTCAAACAAGAAAAACCTTCATGCACTCAATTTTCCAGAAAACACATTTTCTTTACATTAATAGAAAAATATAACATAACGTAAATTTGGGTAAATCTGGGAGAGTCGCCGCATCCGGGATAGATGCCGTACCCCTTATATTTATTGTAATTATCGATAGGTGGTCGTCAAACGCAGAGTATAGGTGCGTACTGAGGTTATTTTAACCAGTGTATAGCGTGAATCCCATTTCGATGTTTACTTGTAGAAGTACAATCCTTTTTTGACGTAAGTTCATGATTTCACTGTCCAAACTTTTAAACGCGTTATATTTAAATACTTTTAATACACTAATTACTAAATGAATGCATGAATTCGAAGTCAAAACTAAGTGTAGCGTTAGAATAGAGTACTGTGTGTGTCTACGAAATTCCTCTTAGCAGGTAACTGTGAAGGCAGACGTCTGCACCATGCAAAATGGGATAAAAAATTTGTTAAAAAATATTAATTATTTGTTTTGAATTTTTTGTCGCAGTACACGCGTTGTATATTAACATTAAATAGCACAGCATGCTTTTTTTATAGTATGTCCACCATGGGGCATTATATACAAATTTAAAAAAAAATGTGCGGCATAAATCCCGAAATTACTCTATAAGTAAAGAAACCTATTTACAGTTAAATCCTTACATTAATTTATATTAACATGTGATTATGTAAATTAAATTCTGCCTTTTTTATGTATTTTTTAAATATTTTTCTCGCATTTAACGTTGTTTTATTAAAAGTTGTCTTTGTTTAAGATCATCTGGTTATGTTTCATCGCCATTCTAAAAAGTATTTAAAAATCATTTCATTGGAGTGCTTACAATCGGATAGATATAACGTCATTATGTGCTAAAGAAAATTTATGTTTTATGGAAGTAAATTATTTATGACTATATAGAAGTCTAAAGGACGGATATTAAAAAAAATCCAAAAGACTTTAATTTATTAAAAATTGTCAATTTATTGTTTCACGTACCATTTTTTCCATACATAAAACTCATTTATTCGGATAACATGCTTGTATAAATGTCTTTCAGCTGTAACAGCAATGTAAAAAAATAAAAAATAAAAAAAGTGACAGTTTTTGTATATTTATAATTTCAAAAGAATGTCTTTGCGAAATATATTGCCATTTTCATTTCGAAAAACTACACAGATATGAAGAAGCAGGTTTGGCATCGCTGAAATTTTAAATTTCATAATAATTCTCCTGACAAAATGATTTCTGTTACTGCATCAAAATTTAAAATGTATTGCAAAGTTAAACAAATACATATATAATAAGTATGTGTATTTTAAGTTTAGTAAAACTTGTCAATCCGACAGAACATTATGAAAAAAAAAATATTTTCATAAGTACACCCAACATATGAATTATCAAGACATTCTTACTAAAATGTATTATTTCTCCTTGAAATCTGTAAACAATATTAAATACCGGAAATATGTAACGGTTTGACATAATATATATGCTGGATAATTATGGCATGTTCAAACCAAATATTTTTCAAATATTTATTTTGTATATGTCTTGCATATTATCAGGAAAGCAAATCTTTTATAATTCATAACTGGATTCATAACATTACATTTCAGTTATCATTGAAATGCATTCTGTAATTTATGTGGGAGTCATTACTCGTAATATACTTAAATATGTTGGTATACGCAGGATAACTGATGTAAAATGATGTGAGGAATAGTGATGTTAAAAATGTATTTAAAAAATAAAGTGTCTGTTTTTATGAAAACTAAATAGAAATAAAACTGAATTAAATAAGAACTATTTTATTTTTATACTCTTTTCATTACACATAGTAGATCAAGTACATCCTGTTTAACTTACAATTTAACGAAGTTAAATTTTATATTACAGAATACTTGCTGTAAAATAGAAACAACTATACAGATTATATTAAATGTTATTATATTTTTATGAAACTTCCTCATAATAGAATTTTAAAGCATTATAATAAGGAGAAAGTGGGACATTTTATAAATCTGCAAGATTTGGCTATATTGCTATAAAAATGTCAGGGAGGAATCTGGAAGTAAAAGTAACACCAAGTAAAGTGTTTGTACAAGAAAAATGACGAATATTTGCCATAGTCACTTCAACTAGACTGCGGTAGATTTCAATCAGCAAACAAAAGCTCCAGATCATCGCTTTGAGGCCGGCGTGATGACAACTGAGCTAAGTGGGTCTTACATTATCATAGGATATTTCAACCGTCAACATTACATTTTCCATAAGTTTACAGTTTTTTATACCATAAATACATTTTATTAATAATTGTCTAACTGTCTATTGTCTATGTACAGTACGTTGCATTGTCATTTATTCAAACATTTTGAATATTTCATATACAATAAAATATTTCATACCATCTCCAATAACATTCAGTTTTAGAATATATCTTGAAATATATATTATACATACTTCTCCTTACTTTATTTTATGTCTTATAGTAATATTTTGCAGAACATTTTATCTAAATGTAAAATAATTTATTATTTATAAGTGATAGTTAGAATTTACGACAAGTATTTGGCTAATCATTTTTTATTATGCAGTAACGCATATTTTTAACATGTTTACGTATACAATAACGATGAAAATTATGGTAGCTGGTGATGCTGAAAGAAATGCATACTCCATATTTTCTTTCTTCTATGTTCACTATCTGAAGTCTGAGAAATATGATATAACATGAAAACTTTTTGTGATTATTATTTTAGTATAAAATTAATGCAAACATGATTAAAATTATAAAGTTTGCCTATTATGAAAGTATTCTGATGAAAACAAAATTAATCTCCTTATACGGCGACCTAGTTTGTAGAAGTATTTTAAAATTAAATTACTTTAAAAATGAGGCATATAATTATAGCTGTAAGAATTACTATGCCATATATTTAGATTATATATTTATATTGAATTATGATATAGTGTTTCTCTCGTTAACTATCATTTATACGTTTTTATATATGTGAAGTAATGTAATTATTTTGTTCTGTGTATGGAAAAATATATCTAATAACATTTAAAAAAATACTTTCTCATTTAAATATGTATTAGAAATGTTATATACGTTTCACTTTGCCCCATTTGATTCCCCACACTACATCGGGCTTTCCTTCTTGTTCTTTTTAAGAACATAACAATTATGCTATTAATTCATAATAGCATAATAAAAGTCATAAATAGCTAAGTAAAACTGTTTAATATTTTAATTAACAGTACCGGAACTCATTAGGATGTTCAAAATAAAATTCTTGTTAATGTTAGCGCATTTACATATTGTTTAACACATGCTAAATAATTTTTATTTAAATTTAAATATATAATTAAATAGGTGATAGATATATTTTTGAATATAATATTATGCAGAAAAAAATAATGGCTTTTATTCATACAAAGTCAATCAGTTCTTTTGTTCTATATAAAAAAATATAGTAATGGATTTAGAGTTGACACTAGAACGCCGAACAGATGTAAATTCGACACCGACCAATAGACCAATTGTCGATTCGAACCAGAAATTTCTTCATATGATAGGTAAAATATAAATAACCCTGAAATAAGTTAAACAATTAACTTAAATATTTTTAAATAAATTTTTTGGTTTAATATATTTTTTATAAAACTTACACAAAATATACCGGCGTTCTAGTGTTAAAAGAATGTAATGTGCCAGCTATATGGAATTATTTTTGGAACGTGAGTTCAAGGGTAAAGACATTTTCAGTTCCGATGATGCCAATAAGTGAGTAGTGAATTCTGGTAATCTATGTATACTCTGGATAGATAAGTGGTATTACATTGGTGCGTATAACTAGGTCCCAAATTGAAGATATCTTTCACTCAATTAAAAAAAAAAAATGTTTGACTACGTCATATAAATATATAGCTTTATTTAAATTATAATAATATTTTGACACACTTTAAAATAACTCAAATGCAAAAAGATGAACAGTTTAAGCAAAATGATTGATTTAGAAATACATATTTTACAGGATTGCCCTGAAATAGTTACAACTGACTAGAGATGCATAACCTTAAAACATATTTTAAGACGATATTCTTAAAATATTTATTGACAAAATACAAACAAACCATTTTGTCTAAGTTTAGATTATATGCAGTAACTTCCAGTTTACAACACAAACTTTTGAAACTTGAAATGTGATAAGAGTTTATAGTTGCGCGGTTCTACGACGAGTATAAAAATATAATTTAACTAGTAATAGAGAAGCATAAGATTTTAAAATTTGACACTAATGAAGAACAAAAGAATATAGGATCAACTATTTGAATCGAAGTTCGATCTTAAGTATACTTTGATGTTGGATCCCACATCCTTAGACAAATGAATCCTCGTGATCTCAGCTCGAATTTTTACATATTTGCTTTATCTTTCTAATAGGTATGATCTTTCTTTCATTTACATCTTTAATGACATATGGAGTTATCTTCGCAAATTAATAATGCGAGTTATGCGCCGGGCCGCTTTATTTGGCATAGTATACTGTGTATATATTTTTTTCAAACAGCAAAAGTTCTGTCGCTTATAATATCATATATATTAAAACAAAGAGCTATTTTTTTCAGTTCAGTTCACGAAAAAGCAACTTCTACGCGTGCGCACTTCTACGCGTTTCGGGCGGTTTTATCTCATTCACTAAAGTGTACGATTCACCATAAACAGAGAATCATCGTCGCACGGAGTAAGAACTTTTACTCCATGTATCATCGTCATCCGGATAAACAGCGCTTGGGCAAACACTGAACTCCAATGGGAATTCAATATCTCAGAAGACAATCCTGTCTAGATGCATATTGAGTCGTTAGTAGCAAACGCGTAACTTCCTGCTGCAATATAATTTACTTGCTTTGAAATAGTAAGTTATTTATTATTATTTATTGTTATTTATTCAGTGTCCACTTCAATCTCTTATTATTTGTACATTTTTATTTATATAGCGAATCCTAGGATTATTTAGTTGGGTAATATGCATTTTAGCATCCACGATGTTTTCGAAATCGTAGCGTATTTAGTTGAGTAATATGCATTTTAGCATCCTACGATGTTCTCAAAATCGTAGCGTATTGAAATTGCTTATTTAGCGCGCGGTACTGTGTTTTGTTAATGTTAATTCACGTTCCTCGGATATTTTTTGATGAATCGTTTTATAGCATTTTACATATATATTTCGTTTAATTAAATTGAGATATATTACATTAAGAATATGACCTCTAATGGAACTAATCCAACAGAGATAAATTTGAAATGTTATGATAAACAGCACATTGGTAGTACTGAAATTTATATCGCTTTAAAAATGACTATACCTTTTTTCTATGATCATAACACTTTTTTTCAACTCTTGCCGCTTTTGTTTTGTAGATCGAGATAGACAACAAGCTTTTTTAACTTTGCATAAAACTTTTTATTTTGTTCTTACAGTTTTTTAAGTAATACCATATTGTGATTTTCATTTTCATTGCTATCATATAATAAATTGACTTCTATTTTGTAACATTATCATTTTGACAAAAAATATTAAAAATTCTGGTTGCTGCATTCAATTCTAAGATTTCCAATTATCAGCAACATGTTTAATAATTGCGTGGTGCATGTGCAGGTAATAATCTTCTGCATCATGTAAAAACAAACGGATAGTATCCTGAATAAGCAATTTATGTCTCCTACAATTTCGCGAACAGTGTAGCATACTAAATGTATATTACTCAATTAAATAAGCTTAGGACTCGCTAAAATTAATAAAATATCAAATTGGACACCTATTAAATAACTTACTTTTTCAAAGCTGCAGCCACAAAATATTTAGTATCTACAAAATATTTAGTATCACATTTAGTATCTACAAAACTGGCATCCAACAAACATAAAAATACACAGCTTGATGACTGCAGTTTTTTTAGTCTAGGTCAGTTTGGCAGAGCACACTCGGTGGATCTTTACTGCCTTTTGTTATATGAATATATTTTTTTTTAATTTTGTCAATTAGCTGACGAAAAAAATAGTGAAATTTATCAGGGGGAGGGATGTGTTTGTGTGTGAAATTGTCATTGTGAATTTTGTCAGTCAATCGCAGGATGAAAAGGTAAGATTTGCCAATCAATCAAAATGACCAAATGACAAATTTTACGATATTTCAAAGCGACTGTTTGAAGAATTTCAACTATTTTTGCGATAGTTTACAGACTAATTTCACGATATTTTAAAGCGACTGATTGAAGAATTTTGTGATCTTTTTTCGATGGTTCACTGACAAATTTCGCACATTTTTCTGACAAACGAGGGTAGAATGTTGCAACTTTTTTTCCCTCGCAATCAATAAATTCTGTGATATTTTTCTTATACCGATTGGCTTTTTGTGGGGATTTTTGCGTGCACCGATCGAAGAATTTCAGGATTTTTTTCCCACGAACAGCTTTCGGTTTTAGCATTTTCCCTGAGGACTGATTGACGATTTTTCTATTTTTTAGGTGATAGATCGACAAAAATTTCACGATTTTTTTTTTTTTTTACGAACGGAGGAAGAATGTTGCAAATTTTCCTGCAATTGGTGAATTTTGCAGTATTTTTCTTCTACTAGTTGGCAATTTTTGTGGGGGTTTTATGTGACCGATTGAAGAATTTCATGAATTTCAGGGGTAGTGGGTAATGCAATAATAAATTTTCGTTTGTATCTATGCATGTAGTGCAGTTGGCCAGGTGCTAAAGAACTTAAAAGCACTATATTCCATTTACCAGCACAACGCAGTTAAATCATACAAGGTTGTCACCAGACTTCAGTGCATGCAAAATGCATTAAGGCATGGAAAAATGGAATTTCATTGATTGGGCATAGAAACGTTTTTGATATTGTTGATGATGCACTGAAAAACTGAAAATTTTATTGATCAAATACGGAAAAATTATGAGTTTTATCATTCGAAAAAAAACGCGAATTTTGTCAATTTGCTGCTGGAAAAAAAATTGCAAATTTTGTCAGTCGTTTAAGAATCATGAATTTTGCCAATCAGGGGCGGAAAAACCGCAAATTCGTCAATTGGGCAGGCAAAAATCACGACTTTTTTCGATCGGGCTCTGAAAACTCACGAATTTCGTTGGTCTGGCACAAAAAAATTGCGAATTTTGTTGATCAAGCTTGCAAAAATGTCAAATTTCGTCGATTGGGCACAGAAAAATGTGAATTTTATCAATGGGTGCAGAAAAATAGCGAATTTTTGTCTTAATCTTAAATTTCGACCATTCTGTTTTAATATGTATGATTATACTGTGTTTTCTCCCTCATTAAATTTTACTACAAGCATGTGACACTTTCTGATTTCACCTCCCCCCCCCCCCCCGAGAAAGTAAGTGATTTTTATTCTTTTGCGCGATTTTGCAAAATTATTTTGTGAATTTCTTCAAATAATGGTAGAAAAATATTGTGAATTTTGCCAGTGAGTTACAAGATGAAATGACACGATTTCCTAATTAACCAGAACAACCACTCGACAGATTTTGCGATTTTTTGCAACGATTGTTTGAAGAATTTCCGACAGCTTACAGATGAACTTCACAATATTTTAAAGCAACTGATTAAGATTTTTTTTTCCGATGTTCAACTGGCAATTTTCACGATTTTTCTGAAGAATGAAGGAAGAATGTTTCATATTTTCTCCCGCAACTGATGAATTTTGCAGTACTTTTCTTCTCCTTCTACCGATTTGGCAATTTTTGTGTTTTTTTTTATGTGACCAATCGACAAATTTCATGATTTTTCCCTCACTGCCAACTGTAGATTTTTCTTTTTTCCTCTGTGACTGATTGATGAATTTTGTGATTTTTTAAGCAATAGATAAACATTTTTTTTTTTCCATGACTAACTGAAGAATTTTATATAACCGACTGGTGAATTTTTAGATTTTGTTTCCTTCACAAGAGCGATTTAAAAATTTCTCTATATACATTTACAATCTACAGTGATCATGGACAGAATTCATGCATTAACAGATTCCTGTTTGCTGAGAGTTCTGTTTCCATTATTTTTTCTCTTCTTTTTTTTTTCATTCCACTAATACAGAACTATATAATATAGAGAACCCGACTTGAATGTGCAAAATGCATTTTACAGACTTTGCATTTTACTTTTCAGCGGAATTGAGCTTCTTTGGCACTGAATTTTATTATCCCTTGGATCTATGCAAATATGCATTAAAATTTGTTGACATTTTTATGGGCGGGGGGAGGGATAATGGAAGAAACACAACAAAAATGCGAGTGCCAACCGTGCCAAATTTAGAAAATTTCTTAAAAGGATCGCGTGAAAAACGCAAATTTGTCAAAGGATCGCGTGATAAACGCAAATTTGTCAAAGGATCGCAGAAAAAAAGCAAAAATTGTCAAGAGATAGCGAAAAAAACGCGAATAACGTAAAAGGATTGTGAAAAAAAGTAAATTTTTCTATAAAGGGAAAAAATAGATTTCCATCAATGGATCGCCGGAAAAATACGATTTCCGTCAAAAGATTACGTAAGAAATGCAAAGAATCGCAGAAAAAACGTAATTTTTGTTAAAAGGTCACGGAAAAGACAATTTTTGTCAAAAGATCATGTAAAATATATGAATTTTGTCGAAAGATTGTGAGAAAAAAACGTTAATTACGTTAAATAATCGTAAAAAAATGCGAATTTCGTTAACGATCGCAGGAAAAACGCATTATGTTAAAGAATCACGAAAAAGACACGACTTTCGTCAAAGATGCGATTTTTATCAAAGGATCGTGAAAAATACGCAAATTTCGTCGAAAGATCGTGGAAAATACGCAGATTTTGTCGAAAGATCGAAGAAAATACGTGAATTTATTCGAGGGATCGTGGAATAAAAGGCGAATTTTACCAAAGGACTGAAAAAAAAAAAAACGAGATTTCGTCAAAGGATCGCGGAGTAAATGTGAATTTCATTAAAGAGACTGCAGGAAAAGTGCGATTTTCGTCAAATGGTCGCGGAAATACACTAATTTCGTCAAAGGATCGCAGAATAAATGCAAATTTCCTCAAAATGTTTTCGAAAAATGCGAATTTCGTCAAAAATACGTGAGGCTGTGAAAGTTCAGCTTTTTTTTTTTTTTTTTTTTTTTGCTGAGCCTGTACCATGTCTGATTTTAAGTCAACCCAGCATGAAACTGTAAAAACCATTTTAAGTCAACACCACCCGAACCTGCAAAAGTAATTTTCGAAATATGAAAAATATTATCAATATTTTGTTTTTGATACACACAAAAACACACGCATCATATTTTTGATAGTTTGTGTACACACACACATGTTACCTGTGTTTAGATTGAGAGGTGCCTGCTATTCAAACGTATATAAATGTTCAAATATATAAATTTTTGGAATTAAAAAGTGTTCGCTAAATAAAAATGTCTGCCTTTCGGGAGAAAAGTCATCATAGAGGTCTTATTGCACATAGATCTTTAACCTGAAAAATTATTTTGGATATCATTTGAAATTCGGGTCGACCCGCTAGAGTGAAAACCCAAAGAGAAACAATAAAAGTGGGCCCGGCACAGTGAGTCAGTTCGGGTAAAAGTAAGTAACCTCACCTGATGCACTCTAAGGCAGATATCTTTCAATTAGTGCAGTAATTTTTCTTTACATGCTTCCTCAATTAGTGTGTGAAGTACAAAACTGGTTACACTTTTTTTCCCCAGAAAGATGGTGATCATAATTCAGCAATTGGTAAGTTTTCTTTTAAATAAATTAACCAGTTTGAAGATTTAAAGCAATTAAACTGTAATGCAAAAAACTTTAATCAAGTCGTGTATTAAAAAAAAAAAAACATTATAGTGTGTAAGCTAGCATAATCTAAAGAATTGTTGTAATGCAGATTAAAAATTAAGAGACTGTGTACTGTTTCTTGAGTGATTGTTTATATTTTTAAAATCTATACATTAATATGCGAGTGCATGTATGTGTGCACAAGTGTTTATTATTATTTTTTTTCTGTATTTTCAGAGTTCCCGATACCTGGCCGAAACAGTACTCAGTACAATATTATTCAGAAATAAATTTAAAACATAATAAATTTAAGAACTATTTTAAAAAATGTATATATTTTAAATATTGCAATCAATAAGTATAAAGACATTTTATCTGCATTGTGTAATTAAAAAAATTAGTGTATTTATGCATGAAAGCATTCGTTGTTTTCTGTGGTAAAAACCTGTATGAATGTACTTAAATGCAAGTAACTTAAAAGCGCTTTTCTATCGATCAGCATGATACCAATATATATTGTACAGTACACTTTTGTTATTATCTAAAATTAGTGCATACAGAATGCATTTGTAAGCACTACATGCTTTATCATCTACCGATTCTGATAAGGATTTTATGACCGTAGTATATGGGGCATTCATCTTTTGACTTTTGGGGAAAAAATCTGACAAAATTAAACTTGCTAAAATAACATTTTAATCTGATAGACGAATGCCTTAATGATTCAAAATAAAGAAAAAATAGTCAGCAGCGAATTTTTTTTTTATTTATTTAACTGAGGTTTAAGTTAAACTTGCGAGTTTCATTTTTCTTACATTTTACTCGTATAACTTTTTATTTTCTTCTAAATTTTTTACGTATAATGAATTTGCATAGTACCCACAGGACATTAAAATAAGTAATAATAACAATGTAGTACTTTTAATACAGAATTTTTGTATAACATTGTCTTAAAGGGGTGTTAAAGAAGGGACGGTAAGGTAAAAAAGGGGATGGTATTGAAAAAAGAGACGAAATGGTAAAAAAAGAGACGGTAAGGATGGAACGTTAAGGAAAATTACCACCTATTTTTAGGAAAATCATGTGATAGCCACAATGTTAATTGATTTTTAGAAACAGTTGTTAACATTGACAATCAATTTTTTTTATTATTATTTACCTCGAAAAGTGCAGGAATAAACCTTTGGGACAGTGAGACTACTAATAAAGCCACGATGCTTGAAATTGATATTTAAATGCTGATTTAAATTCTACAGTAAATTTCCTGCCAAAGATTTTTAGACATTATTTCTCTAGCATACTTCTGCATGAGAAAAAACTTGAAAAAAATTCTGTGGCTGCATCTGAAATGATTTTCTGTATCATTTTAGAAGAGGGATGGTAAAGAATCTAAAACCCAGGTACAGAGTTTTAAAAATAATAAGAACCCTAAAATGTGTGCAGGTTAATTTTTAGCTACGTATGTATATAAAAAAAAAAGTTCCAGTTTCAGAAAAAAATTACATCGAATTATTTTTATTGAAACAAATTTATCCAGATAGCTCCAAACTTAAAAATCAGCATCAGGGACACGGGACGGTCCCTGATGCTGATAAAAAATTATTATTCAGGGACATGGAAGTCAAAATATTGTGAGAATACCCCATATATGAAAGTATTTATATGAAATTGGTACCAAATAATCAGAGATTTATTGATGTTGTTATGTCAGTAAATAGTCAACATAGTACATCGACAAACTAGGGATTTATTTACTCTTGAGTGTTTTTAGGTATGTGGCCAGTTTATCATGTAGCAATGTGTTGGGTGCAGTCATTCGAGAATTTACAGGTTCAAACACTATCAAAAAGTAACAGAACGCTGTATATAGTGTACAAAAGAAAATTAATCTGCAATGTTTATTTTTTAAGCATTTTGCATATTACAGGTCATCTCTTTAATCATTGTTTATATTTTTAAAATTTATACTTTAATATGTGAGTGCACTTATATGTACACAAATGTTCTTTTTTAGGTAGATTTCGTATGAAATACTACCTATTGGGATCGTTCCTAAACTGGAATTTCTGAAAAAAAATTTCAGACCTACACCGATCATGACCCCTAGAACCCAAAACCACCCTCATTAAAAACTTTATATCTATCTATCTATCTATCTCTCTCTCTCTCTCTCTCTCTCTCTCTCTATATATATATATATATATATATATATATATATATATATCACTTTCTTCTGGACACGATAACGTTCGTAATTCTGCACCAATCTCTTCCAAACTGATACATAAAATCAATGGGCATAAATTCTCGGTCAAGTTCGTTAATGAGCAAAATCGGACCAAGGGGATGGAAATAGGGAGGGGTTTTGTGAAATCAGAAAAAACCCTATAACTTCTTTACTTTTGTATATATCAAATCAGTTTAAAGTTTTTATTACTTCTAAAAATAGGGCCAAAAATTTATGTAACACATATTTTTGATAAACTTATAAATGGGCTCAACGGGCGCAAAAAATAGGGTTTTTGGTAGAAAAAAATTCATAACTTCGTCACTTCTCAAGATATCAAATACAAATAATTTTATTATAACTCTCCTTAACATTATCTACAACTTTTATATTCACAAGTTTTTGATAGGACCAATTCGTACCGCGAAAACAAATTAAAAACGAAAACAAAAAGGGTGTTTAAAGAAGAAAAAAATCCATAACTCCGTCAATTCAAAAGATATAAAATGATCATGAATTTATCATATATCTTCTTAATATTGTCTACAAGATCTATATAGACAAGTTTTGGATAGGACCAATTCTTACAGCAAAAACAAATTAAAAATACATAGCGGTTGAAGTAAACAATCATCTTAGTAAGGGTGTATTCAAATCCAAACTGCCTGTTTTCGGTCTCATTTTACAATTCATTTTTGCTTTCAAAGGCTTCAAATTGGTACGTTTTCTTACTCAGAAACTATATAATGTACCGTATTGGTCGATGTTTGATAGAGGCAGAATATATTTTTTAAAATGCTGTTAAAAAGGGCATTTTGAACCGAATTTACCGAAGCGGATTGTGTTGGAAAATTCATTGTATTAAGGATGCACTCAAATCCAAACTGCTTATTTTCTGACTCATATTTAAATTCATTTTTGCTCTCAAACGCATTTAATTGGTAGATTCGCTTATTCAGAAATTGTATAATGTACCGTAATGATCGAGTTTTTGATAGAGGCAGAATATATTTCCAAAAATTATGTCAAAGTTGGCATTTTGAACGGAATTTCCCGAAGCGATTGTGTTAGAAACGAAAAATATTGTCCTTCTGAGAAAATAATTGTATATATATCAAGTTTTAATTAATTGAAGAAAAAATAAAAACACAGGTCGCTTATAAATATCTTCAAAAATCACGTCAGCAAGTTTCATATATATATATATTTTTTTTTTAATATTAAAAATGAATCTGGAATTATGCCAGAAAATTTCGAGTTGTTGAGCATGGAAAAGTATTTTTAATACCGCCCTAACACGATTCTGATAAAACCAGCTATTATATAAAAATGAAATAAAAACTCGTCAAAAGCGGCCTGATAAAATTGTTAAAGTGGATTTATCTCTAATCATGATTTAGTTTTTGTTTGTGAAATTCGTATATTTGACTTCGAAATCTACCTCTGCCTGTAGGCCGGGCCGGCAGGGATTTTTTTATTTATTTATTCTGTACTTACAAAGTTCACGGCACCTGGCCGAAACAGTGCTCAGTACAATATTACTCTGAAATAAATTAAGAAATATTACTATATATATATATTGCAATCAATAAGTATAAAGACGTTTGATTTACGTTGTGTAATAAAAGAAAGTAGTGTATTTATATAGTTATGCATGTAAGCATTCGCTGTTTTCTGTGGAAAAAATCTGTATGCATGCACTTCAATGGAAAAAACTTAAAAGCACTTTTCCATCGATCATCATGATACCGATATATACTGTGCAGTACACTTTTGTCATTATCTAACATTAGTGCACACAAAATGCATTTATATGCACTACATGCTTTATCATCTACCAATTCGGATAATCATTTTTTGATCGTAGTAGATATGAATGTAATTTATATGAAATTAGTACCAAATAATCACAGATTCTTTGATGTTATGTCAGTAAATAACATTTTAAAGAGCTAGACGTTTTGTTTGGTGCCATCAAGTAGTTTACCGTCAAGTTTTGACGGGTTCCATCTAGAATTTACTATTCAAAATGTTACAATGTGATAACACAGAATGGTCAAACAGTTTGAGAAATTTAATGAAGATTAACGGAAGATGAAAAAGTGAAGTAATATTAATTTTCTTCTATTGCTATAAAAGTTGTAGCATATTTTCTTTTCGCTGATGATGACAGAGTAAGGTCAATGATAAAAGGAGATAGTTTCGTATATTTTGTTTTTCTTTTACGCTTGTTTACCCTTATTTTGTGCAATTCAATAGTCTTTGCGGCATATTATTATATTGAAAGTAATAATTTCAACTTCTTTAATTTGAAGATTAAATGTTAACATATTTTTCAGCTATTAAGTGAAGGAAACATTTTTCTTTGTCTAAAAATATTTTATTTTACAGAACTTTTTATTCATGAAAAAGAAATTTACGTTTAAAGCGATCATATTAGAAAATGTAATGATTTAAATGTAATAATAATGTAAACCGTAAAATAAGGGATATACTTTCATAATACATAGAGGAAAATCAAGAAATCAATGAATTTCATTTTTTTTCCCTTTTCACAAACATTAAATATGTATTTAAGTTTCAGATGTTTTCTTTGAATTTTTTTTTTACATTCAGCCACCACATATCCAAGTGAAGCGTATATGATCAACTTATTTCATTGAGATGTTTATATTAAATATTATATCCGATTACAGAATTTAATACAAAACAATACATAACTGGGATATTCTCATACTATTAAAAAAAAGAAATGAACATAAAACTAAAGTAAAACCTTTTCTGAAGAACATTAAATATGATATTATTATAGTGCACTTTGAATAGAATTCTAAATCGCACCAGCTTCCATTTACAAAGGATAGACGTACGTTACAAAGGATTTAATTTATGACTACAATGAAGATAAAACATGAAGATATCAGACTATAGATAAGAAAAAGTCATTTTGCTAAAAAAAAAAAAATCTTCTTTTCAAAATTATTCAAGCTATTGTTATGATATCTAGAAATTTATGGAATTGGGAGTTTTTATTTTGAGGACATACTTGTAATTCAATGAAATTATTAAAAGGATTTGAGGAAACTTTATCGGCGATTGTCTTTTTCAAAGCCCATAATTCATTATTTTATATAGGGTAATTCCGGGATTTATGCCGCACATTTTTTTGAATTTGTGTATAAAGTACCAAGGTGGACATAAAAAAAAAAAAAAATCATGCTGTGATATTTAATGTTAAATATACAACGCGTGCACTGCAGCAAAAAATCTCAAAACAAATTATTAATATATTTTAAGTATTTTTTTCTAAAACATTACACTGCGGCGCGTCACCCGTACATTCAGGCTGAGAAGCCGCACTTGTGCGGTAGTTATGCCGCGCTTGTAATAAGAACAGAATGAAATTATAAATAAAAATATTTAAAAAATATATATTCATATTTCGACTATAATTAACGATGTAATAACAAAATGAAACTAAATGAGTACAATAAAACGTATTAGTAGATTCATATTAATAATTGTTGGCTACTTTCATTATTAAAATTATCGACTTATTTTTTTACATTAAATTTTAATTGCTATTTCAGCAACAACATAACATCAAAGTATTAGAAAGGAAAAAGAAAAAAAAGTAAAATTGTGCTGACATAATTTATTTGTTAACCCTTTCGGGACCGGTGGCTTTTACACAAATATTATTCGGTTAGTACCACTTTTTAAAAAGAAGTTACCTTTACTTAAATAATCATGAAAATGGCTGTAATTAAACAAAGCAAATATTACGTTTCTTTTTTACTGGTGCCAGACACAAATTTTGTAAGCTCTTTATGAAGGTGCTTATATGCACCTATGGTCCCGAGTGGGTTAAGAGACCTGTTTTTTCGACTACAATCTACAGAAAAAGTGTCGAAAAAATACATTCTTTATGTAACTACCTTTAAACAAATGATGCAACGAAACCAATTACACTTCCTCTTTTTTGGAATAGTTTTCTAAACATTCTTTGCAAAGAACGTCTGCGTTACGCTTAATCCAATTTTTCATTATTATCATCTTGACTGGTATCTTTCTTGCCCTTCTTAATTTTTACTTTCCCCTGCATCTTTCTTGCCCTTATTACTTTTTATTTTCCCCTTTTTCTACATTGGTTTTAGTAAACTTGATAACATGCCTAACACGGTTAGTCTGTGCAAAAAAGAAAGAAAAAGTTAATAACACTTTATCATTCCGTACAAAAGAAACTGCGGCATGTATACCGGAATAGCAGTGTGGCATGTATCCCATTTTGCATGGTGCAGGCGTCGGCCATCACAGTTACCTTCCATTGCAAAGGGGAATGGCGTAACCATACACACTAGGTTGGAGCGAAAAAAATTAATTTTTTACAATAAAAAACAGGTAGGTGCCAAAAGTTGCCTTTATACTAGTGCATCATCTGCGTGCAATATTACCGCTGAAAAAAAAATGGCTTGAGTCTGCGCTTTTGGTCCAAAAGTCGAAATTTTGGGTAAAATTTGACATTTTTTCAAAAAATTAAAAACAAAATTCTACATAGATAGTTATTATTTAAAAGTGTTATTTAAACCTTTATTATTAATGACTTGACATATTTAAACGATAAAATGATATCTTAATTCTGTATAGCTGGAACAAAACTGACAACTTTTGGTGAAAAAAAAGGCGTTGCCACTCTTTTGTGTCATACAAATAATTGTTGTTTAGAGTACAGCTCTTACCTAGTTGCTTTCAAAACTACCCAGGAGGTACCACGTGGAGGTGACTGCATTCCATGTCACAACAGTGCATAGCTCGACCACCCTACCATCAGAACTCAATGTTTTATTTATACATTGAAAAGTGATTTTTTATCAAAGACTGATTTTCTATATATCAACGTAGTACATCTGTTCTTTGGATCCATAGACTTTGGATGCTGCAGTTGTGATATCCTTTACGTATTTTTCTACCGTTTGTGTAAGAGAAGACAAACAGTGTAATGCAGTGCGGATGATATTAATGTAATCTATTCTGCCGTCTATTATCTTCACCAAGATTGCACCCGATAAATGCATATTGATTAGATGTTCTGTTACCACAACACTTTTCCAACGAATTAGATTTATATAATTATCCTTTTCAAAGTTGATTGTCGATAATTCAGATTTACGTATGCCATCATTTACTCTCATCTTTCAACTATTATGTGCTGAGCAGCTAGCTGTTTAATGTGATGGAAATCGTCAGAGAGCATTGAATTAAGAATTTCCTCTGCGTATGCAAAGGAGCCATTGCCCTAAATAACCTTTTTTTAGTAGTCGTTTCATTCCGTTTTGTGAGTTGTTTACTAGCAGAGTAATTTCCCATGAGTTTTTAGATCCCTTCTTTAGCTGTGGATTATATTTGACTGTAAAGTATCCTGGGGCCAAACTTGGATATCATAGTACATTTTGAGGAACGTAGAGACTCTGATAGGCAGTGAGTGCTCATTTGAAGGCGGATAATTCTGTTAGTCGTTGTCATCCATTCTGCGAGGGACATGTTTAGAATGAACCATTACAATTGATCATATGCTACCTCCAAGTCCAGTGAATTTTCTCTGCATCATTTATTAGAAATGATCGTTATCAAAAATTAGATTCTAACCCACAGGGATTCACTGAACTAATAGGAAAATCTTTGTCCACATGCCTTTCCCTTTTTATTTCCATTTTTGAAGCCATAGAGAGTACTTTTCAAACATTATTTCCTAAAATCGAGAAAGGGGTACTCAGCACATACCAGAAATACCTTCTAGAGATTTGCAAAGTTATTTCATCAAGATATGGCTCAGAAGAACTAGCGAATAGGAACCCAAGAAACTTCTCCTATGCCAGATGGCTCACAAAGGCGCATAAAATTATTCGCTTTTATATAAGCACTGATTGGCCATCAGAGTCTGGTTCACTCACAATGTATGTAATCCAAGTTTATGCCGCAGGATGGTTTACATCAAATATAGACCACATCCAAAAAATTGATCTAAAAACTTATGAGAAATTACTTGGCTACTAAACATCACAGAAAACGACAAAAAACAAATACTAAAAAAATTATTTAGGACACCAAGAGTAAATATTTCACATCGAGAGCAAATTCTTATTGCAATTTTGATGACCATCGCCATCACATTAAAGAACAAGCTCATCAACATATAAAAAATGCAAGAGTTATAGTAAAGGATGGCATACTCAAAGATGAAATACCTAAATGTTGTAAAATGTTGTAGGAACAGACCTCTCAATTACTATGAAGTAACTGGATGCAATTTTCGTGAAGATACTAGAGGGCTGAATAGATTCCATTAATTCCACTGCATTACTCTGCTTACCTTATCATTCACAAGCAGTAGAATACGTGAGGATATATGCGTAGGAGTGTCACAGCAGCATCACACAACGTCTGTGGATATAAAAAAGAGATGGACTAGGTTGATACATAGAAAACTTATGCCAGTTTTTGATTTAAAAAAAAGCGCAATTCAATACATAAATAAAACATTGCGTTGAGATTGAAGGGTGGCCGGGCTATGCACTGTTGTGTCATAAAATGCAGCCAATTCCACGTGATACCTCCTAGGTAGATTTGAGATCAACTACGTAAGAGCTGTTTTCTAAATAACAATTAGTTGTATGACGCAACAGAGTGGCAACGCTTTTCCCCCCCAAAAGTTGTCTGTTTTGTTCCACTTATACAGAACGAAGATATTTTTTTATCGTTTAAATATGTTAAGTCATTAATAATAAAGGTTTAAATAACACTTTTAAATAATAATCATCTCTATAGAATTTTTTTAATTTTTTTGAAAAAATGTCAAATTTTACCCAAAATTTCGACTTTTGGACCAAAAGCGCAGACTCAAGCCATTTTTTTTCAGCGGTAATATTGCACGCAGATGATGTACAAGTATAAAGGCAACTTTTAGCACCTACCCGTTTTTGATTTTAAAAAATTAATTTTTTTCGCTCCACCCTAATACACACAGTACTCTACACAAACCCCATTCTTAGTTTTGACTTCGAAATCATCCATGCATTTTGTAATTATTGCATGGAAAATATTTAAACATAACGTGTTTAAAAGTTTGGACAGTGAAATCATGAACTTGCGTCAAATTAAATATTGTACTTCTACAAGTAAACATCGAAATGTGATTCACGCTATAGACTGGTTAAAATAATCTCATTGCGCACCTATACTGTGCGTTTGACGACCATCTATCGATAATTACAAGAAATACAAGGGGTGCGGCATCTATCCCGTATGCTGCGACTCTCTCGAAGTTACCCTACCTTTAAAAATTAAAAAAGGAAAAAAAAAGAATATGCTTTATAAAATATTTTTACATAATATCAGTAATATCAATGTTTAATTAATTATTTGCACGATATTTTTAATACGTCTTTTAGTTTCCGCTAAATTTTCGAAAAGGACTAATATTTCTCCGCTATAAGGATGATGTTCTACTATAAATGCTAATAGCATTGCTTTAAAAAAAAGGTATAAAATGTTAGTACTCTATTAAACAATAAGTTTCAAACTGAGAAGATGGATTATATATATTCAGTATTTTATTACAGTACTTCGCATATATAGGTTTAGCGATGCTATGGTAGTGTAAAAAAAATGTATTTAGCCATGAGATTGAACATGAATAGGGGGTTAAAACAAAAAAAAAATCTATCTATTGAATTTGAGAAGAGAGTAAAGGATTTCTAAAATCGTACTTGCCACATTCGGGAGGTTTCGGCAAAAACACAGTATCTCGTATAACTGGCAACAGATTGAAATATGAGATTTTTTTATTGGAAGGTACACGCAGGCGAAAAATTATGTCCAAATACATGATAAGAAAAATCTTATTTTATCGAAGAATTAATTTCAACTCGCGGTGCTTTTTCTCTCAATCCTATAAAAATTGTGGGAAATAGTGGGTTAGAACCTATATAGCATATATAATAAAGCATGTTTATTTAACTGAAAGTAGCGCTTCTATTACATAAATGTAAATCCGCTGCTATTTGAGAATAGATAGAATAGAGGCAGGTGTGATTTATTATTTTTTATTAACAATTTCCGACATAATACTGGTTGAAAAGTGTGTGTGAATTCGTTTGCACATCTGTTTCTCCGTTTTTCCTCCTGTCTGTGCTTTGATTAATATGATTATTCTAGGATCACATATTTTTTTATACGCTAATGATTTCAATTTGAGAATATACACTACAAAAACGTATTGTGAAACCTTTATAGTTTGTTTACAGTGACACAAAAAATAATTCCATTATACAATTACCTATGTAGGAGAATTGGTTTTCTGTGCATTTTATTTGAATTGATTATTTAGATAACAATATAATAAAAAAATAAATTTCTTAGTATTATACATTTGGTGTTGAAAATTGTTTCATAATCGGTGTCGGATATAGGATTTTTCGTTCAGTTTTTGTTATTAAGAAGGGAAACGTGCTTATTTTTTTACCCGTAATTGGAAATTAAGAACATGCATATAAATGCAAAAGAGATTAATTTAAGTAAAGTAAATTATAGATATATTTTAGTAAGAAACATGAATGTCTTACTAATAAAATTAGTATTATTTTTTAATATTAAATTTGACTATTTTATTAGTTATTTAAGAGGGAATATGTGATAGTGATATCACACAGAGATTCTAGAAACTATAAAAAATAAACACACTCTTTGTAACTATTGTCTATATCATGGTTTGTGCGTCTCATGAGATTCAGTGGATTTAAGAGGTATTAATAACATAATTTTCGTAAAGTTATAGTTCCATATCTAAACAATTTTTTTTGCATTAAATAAGACAAATATTAGTGTATGAAAATTCAACCTTTCTTCCTCTGTTTGGTAGAACCCGGATATATACAATTATTTTTTCAACTGTTTTTATATCCAACAAACACTAGAACTACTACAAACAAACTTAACCACAACTAACACTTTCAAAGAAGAAACTATTACTCCAAACGAAAAAATATTCTATGTTCATAATTGAAAATCATGTAACTCAACCGCATCAATTCTTACACGATATTTTTACAATTAATCTGAATAACCCACATCATTGGCTCAATTCCTGTAAGTCTTATATCTATTGGCATCCAAACCGCATTCTTTTATCACATTAGCATGTTCATCTTATAAATAATTTAAAGTATCCTGTAAAAAATTATTATGGTGGATTTTTCGTCTAAACGTCGACTTATATGAACATCTGGTGACACCGGCAGCGATGATTAGTAAAGATCGAATATACGTTGAATGAATAATCATCCCATCTCTTTCTGTACATCATTCATGAATGATATAAAATGGAACCACACCAAAGTGGAAAGAGGGTAAAATATTAGTAACTGATCTCAAACCTTATTTTTGATGGACTTCCCTCTTAAAGAAAATTTTAATTGTTGCCACATGTATATTTTATCTGTTTCTTTTTTTCGTCTCCGAGCTTTAAAAGAACACACATCATAATATATAAACAATGATCATTATATGTTCAATAAGATATAACAGTAACTTGATCAGTCTTGCTAAAAGTGGCAAATGAACATATTTTCAGAGGCACAGAGAAAAAAAATTCAATTTATGTGTTTCTTTGATCTAATAGATGCTGTGGAGCAAGGCAACATTTGAGTACGTGAGTTTCAAAGCTCGCATTATCCAAAATTTAAAAAATCGTGTATTCTCTATCAATCTATTCTATTGGTAAACCTGCAACTAAAAAACATTACAATCTGTCAAAAATGTATTTTTATCCTGTATTTCTTTCTTTGTAAAATATTGCTTTACTTTCAAAACTCACCCTATCCACTAGGGAGTTAGGAACAAAACTAGCTTTATCTCAGCGAATGGCATTAACTAGCAAACAACGAACTTATCAATTACTATCGAAGAAATTTTCTTTCATTTCTCTGCAACCTGTTGCTATTTTCATTTAACATTTTATAGTTCTATTTATACAAACTAATTAAATCAATTTTATCGTGTATTTATAAAGGACAGTGAATCAACTCTTGAGTTTTGTGAAGGAAGGGGTAAGAAGAGAAAAGAAATACGAATTCGTGGCAAGTAATCAAAAGAATATTGAAAAGTAAGTACAAAATTAAGTCATATTTTATACTTTTCTTACTATCACAAGGTGTTCAAAGGTTTAATGTTTATTCTCAAGCATAAACCAAAGGCACTTCCGGCCTTCGTAAACTGCACTCACCAGAAAATAACCTGAAATGTTCAATTCTATCAATGCAGAATGTATGATGCTTCCAACAAGCTTTTTATTTAAACAATGATCAAACTGAGAAAGGTAACTTCATTTTGAAGTTTGAATCTTACCTTTCGAGAGTCTTTACTTTTCAAGCAGTCTAGGTGTGTTTTCTTTTCATGAAGCATTCAGAAAAGTTTTACACCTTGCGATTCCCTAACTTTTTTTTTTTAAGTGCTGCTCAGGGAGCTTCCAAAGACATTACCATAAATTGGTATAAGAAATATGAGACTAATTGGAATAATTTGATATAAGGACTATTGGCAATCTTCAAATTTGTGGATGTGCATTTCTGAAGATTCTTGAAATATGTAAATTCAGAGAGCAAAACGTGTGCAAGAAGCATCTAAAAAGTAGAATTTAGTATTCAGAAAAGAGGGAAGGGGAATTGAGGATCACAAAAACGTGCAGAGGTAAAAGCGCAGTACGAATTTAAATCCAAAATTAAGTACGTCGATTCACATTACGGACGAGATACAAAAAATGCAATATTTTTCAGGTGACTGGAGCAGGAAAAGCTTGTGGCTTGTGGAACATGTTTACCAAGGAAAGAGACAGTCCTCGTGAAATACATTCTTTTCAAAGATCTTTTCAGTGTTCAGAATGTATAACATCAACGCTAATAATTAAAACTTAAGTCAGAGGGAAAAGGTAAAGACTATGGCAAATTATGCAGTCCACGAATTAAAAGCCAAAAGTTTCCACAAAATGTTGCGAGAAACGCAGAAAGCTGTATGCAAACTTTCATTCTACTTCCAGAAAAACCTTCTTTCTTACAAAGTTCACAACCAGTCTGCCTATTACTCCAAATTGTAATAATACTTATTTTCTATAGTAAAGACTATATTTTAATCCAAAGACCAAAAATAGAAACTATTGATGTCTTTCAGCAAACATGTCAACGATGCTTTTTTTTAGTTAAAAAAGAAAATACTTAAAAAAGAAATTCGTATCAAACCTTTTCTTATACATAATTTGACAACAAAACTCTTCATATACGAATCTTTTTCCAATTAATTAATGAAATTAATTAAAGTTGATTTTCCACTTTAATACAGTGGTACAGTGGTCACAGCGCACATAAGTCTAAAAAAATTTGATGTAGTATTCGATGCACTGAGTCGCAGTTATAGTTTTTTCGCGATTTCCCAAAATTTTATTTTCTTGGTAAGACAAGTTTTTAAACTCACTTCCTCATTTCATCTACAGTTGAAATTAATTGATAAACTTAACTGTGATAACAGTCTGAGAAAATAAATTAAATTTCTCACAAAGAATTTACACATAGCATACATTAAATTTCTCTAAGATTGGTTTATCTACACCAGGTGTGTTCATCTTCATGCTCATGGGTTACCTCTCTTTAATATAGAATCTGATTTATATCTGATTTATATATCACATTTATTTAATAGCAAAAATTCGGGAAAAAAGATTGGCATTTAAAAAACCCTCAGTTGGAAATATTTTTATTACGTGCATGTCCGAACATTTCACGAACACACATTTTAACCAATCAGTACAATATCTACATATATTTCAAAGTCAGGTAAAATAATAAATGGAATTGTGATGAAATGGAATTCCCAAATACGAAAAAAACCCCAGCAGAAATTTAATCAGCTACTATAAGATTCAATGCGATTTACATGATGCGTAGTGAAGACCATGCACCTTAGTCCTATTTTGATATTTTAATTTTTTATTTAATTAAAATATGTAAATAATGAAATATAAAACTATTTGCTTACCATGTTATGCTTCCTTCATAATTTTTTAACTCTTATGCCAGGCCTATTATAGTTTATCTTTTTATTAAAAAATAGTAATTTTAGAACCAAGGTACAACATGCATATTGCACCTTGCCCCACGGTACAACACCCATGCTGTACCTTGTCCCAAGGCATGTATTACCATGGTCCATGCATCATTTTTCTATTACATATAAAAATAAAAATGACGAAATTTTTTTATACATTTGAAGTAAATTTGAAAAGAATACTTAATAACAGATTTGTCATTGATACCTGTTTAGTGTTGTTTAAAATTAATATGAAGCAGAAAGTTTTATTTGAGGGCAGAGGTGGGATAATTGAAACCACAATAGATATCAATTGCATTTTGACTTTTTTATTACATTTTAAAGTATTTTTTATACAAATTTGTTTTACCATTTTCCTAAATCACCAAAAACAGTTACATAAAAAACTAAGATTGCTTTTCAAAAACTCATAATATATAAGGAAATACATAAATAATTAGTATGTCTCTTTGAATAACACTAGGGTCTGGCAAAATGATAATGATTTGTTTGAAGTTTTCCTTATAATATTTTCCTCAAAAATATGTTGCTCATAACATTTTCCTCAAACATGTTTTCTCCATAACATTTTCCTCAAACATATCTTTCTCAAGTATGAATTCCATTGTAATGAAATTAAAACATTTCATTGACTCAAAAATAATATCATGTTCACAATTATCATCATTTTCTGTACACAAGGGGTGAACATATAGAGTTTAGTTTTGAATTCCTTTCATTAATGATACAAGAACAAACTTTCCTGAAAAAAAACGTTCATTTGTTGACTTTTTAACATAATAATATGTAATTGTGGTGTACTTTGTACCTTTTTAATCTAGAACACTATTGATAGGTTCAGGGTACAGAATTTCGTGACTCGAAAAATACTGACTCCTTACCATTTTCTAGATACCCTTAAAATGATTTGAAACTCATTTTCGTAATGCATAATAAATACTCTTTATTTACAACTTTGAATTTAAAGGAAACAGCTGTTGCTAACGAAATATAATGAAAATATGCAGTGTTAACAATTTATGTTTTAATGATCAAATCTTTATTTAAACATTTGTGCTAGTGCTTAAACTAGTTATCACAACTATAATAAAAAAATCAACTTCTAAGTGATAACTAGTGATATATCTCAGAACACTGATTAGTTTTATGGAAATCCGATTGATAGTGCTAAAATCTGTTGTATAGTTGCAAGTTACATATATGTTCAATGTACGACACATACCTTATATACAAAATTAGCAGAATTGTTTAGATTTTAACCGGTGATTTTCACAATAATATTACGCGATTGTACTTATCTAAGCTTTAAACCTCTGTAGTAAAATATTTGAGACGTTCTACACAAAAATCTGATTTTTTAAAATATTTAACCGTTAATCTTATACAATCAATTTTTGGAAGGAACACGCATTCAAAACAACAAAAGGAGCAGTTACTTTAAAATTTCCTCCTCTAAAACACATTCTCAAATATTTAAGTTATACGACGGAACATATTTAAATGAATCGTGTTTTTCACTGTACAAGAGGCGATTAAAACTTATGTACATATAATATGTTTTATACATTTTATTTTTATTAATATATGTTTTTTTAATATATGTTTTATACATTTTATTTATTTTTATATTATATTTTATACAGTATATACCATATATATTATTCTATATTTAAAATAGTCACTTTGCACGTGTAGATAACCGTATGTATAAGGCAGTAAAAACAGTACAACATAAATTTTAAAAATGCTTCTATATTTTTATGAAACTTAGAAAACAAGGATTTTTAAAGGATTATTATAATGCAATAACGCCTATATTGTTCGATAGTTTATGCTCAGTAACAAGCGGAATAATGTTAGTTTTAATAAATTTTCTTTAAAAAAAATTTTGGCCTGCTTCGCAGTACTTTTAATTGAATGTCGTATAAGAGGTATAGATTATACTTTCTAACAGTGGCAGATTATTAATAGGAAATTCATTTTTTCTTATGATGAATCGAGGTACTTATTAAGAAATTAAAATAAAATAACTCAGCCAAAATCCAATTTTAGGAATTGCCACCCGTTTTCGATAATGTGTACGAATTGCTCCCTATAGACATTTACATGAGCTAAATAATTTATATGCACAACGTAAACTGAAATCAGTTTAAAATTAGTTTAAATCACATAGCACAGCAGAAAACGTACCGACACCATTTATTGATCTTAATCACTCCTGCAACAGAATATTTTTGCGTGTAGTACATTTTAATGAGCGTTTTCATTTAAATATATTTGAAGTATCATTACATCATTAAAATAAGCGACAAACGATTTTTCCCCGTAAACTTTAATGCGATGGAATCACTTTAAGCATCGCTGCAAACTAACTATATATGCTTCCCATTTTACGCTCCTGAAAATACATGCTGTGGTCCAATGAAGAGACTGAAATCAATCTCATTATGTTTTAAATATCCTAACATCAAGAAACATTCAGTGCAAAGACTTTTTACCCATAGACTAAAATGTAAATTATGTATTTTGTGTGTAAATGAACTATAATTTCATGAATTGAAATTTTAACAGGAGTTCGACACTATGCTAGTATGTAGTTGTCATTATCTGTGACATAGTCCTCTGTGTTAGAACCTTTAAGACGTTGTATGTTCAAATATATATTTTTTAAGTATTTAAGCAGTAAAATTATACAATCACTATCTGGAAGGAGCAAAGCATTTATTTTATCTCCTATAAAACACATTCTCAAATTTTTAAATTGGACGACCGAACATTTGTAAATTAATCATGTATTCCATTTTCTAAGTAGCGAATGAAATTTGTAAGAAATATATGTTTTAAAAACTATAAGTGTAAATATAAAATATTGTTGTTAAAACGGTCACTCTACGGGTGCAACTAACCATGTGTTGTAAAAATATCATTCATATTTTTTTATGAAATATCAAAAATATGGATTAATAAAGGGACATAGTCCTCTTATTAATAGTCATAATCCTATTATCCATATATTCAAACACAAGGCTGTATTTTCAGTTGCATGGTCTGCGCTTTCAAGTGAATCAATTTTAATATATATATATATATATTTAAATAAAGAAGTTTATTTACAGTTGTCCCGTACTGGCTATCTTTTTAGATATTCTATTTTCATAGTTCAATTTTAATTGTAAAACTTTTTTATGAAATTTCTACACAATTGTGGTAGTTAGGTTGATTCCATTGTCACCGAGAAAACAGAAAAAAAGAGAATTACTATACATAAAGGGTGTAATTTTCACATTACAATTAAAAATAACTTTTTTTAAATTTTTAAACAGAAATTAATTCAAGTTATAAAAACGCGCAATTTTACTCATAATGCTGTTACATTTTATATTTTATTTACAGAGACAAAGGAACACAAAGAAAAAAAAACTCATCGAAATTCAATAATTTTGCAGTAAGAACATGAAACATGTACAAGATCTTTATTTTGTCATGTCTGACATACATTCAACATGAATAACTGCTTTTTTCTCTCAAAATTAAATTTACATAAAAACCTAGGAATGTAATGATATAAGAGGGGATAAAGAAATTGTACTGTTAAAATATTTTAGAGACACACAGGAAAAATCAGTAAGGTATGTGGCCACCCTTGACCGAAATTCAAGCTTTACAGCGAGTTTCCACACTGTGGATTACATTATTCAGAAGTGTTTGCAATAAAAATGTTTTTTTTTCAAGATGAATAGCGCTTAGACGCTCCTGTAGAGTATTAGGTGCGCATTGAATAGATGCAAGTGGTCGTTCTAGTGCGTCCCATATATCTTCTATAGGATTTAAATCCAGATAATATGCAGGTCACTCTATTCGCTGAATTCCTTCGCCAGCAAGATAATCAGCCATTAGTGCAGCACAATGAGGACGCACATTATCACCCATTAGGAGTATATATAAGTTGTTACCCATTGCAACCCTAAACAACTTGACATGAGGATCGAGAACTGTATATGTCAGCATTTTGTTTCGATGCATCCCACGGATGTTTGCAGTCTTATTACGTGTGCTTTCCCTTCGTACGGTATCACGTCAGGAATCTCTCTCTAAATAAAATCGGGATTCATCGGTAAAGAGTCCTCGACTCCAGTCTGTGGTATTCCAACGACGGAGATCTCTGTACCACTTTAACCGGGCGCATTTCACTGCCGGAGTTAGTGGAATAGAAATAATGGGTTTCCTTGCATACAACCATTTTTAATCAGCCGGTCACTCACAGTAAATCTGGACAGTCGAGTTTCTGTTGCTACAGACTTTGGAATCTGCAGTGGCGTCAGTTGCCTATTTCTTTTAGCAATCGTTGCCAACTAACGGTCCTGAAAGACTGTTGTGGCACATTTTGGACCCTGACCTTGTTGTCTGAGCACATTATCAGTGTCTTTGAGCCGTTTCCAGATTCTTGACTCGACGCTTTTTGATATTTTAAAGTCTTTAGAACTGTCAGTTTTTGCACTGCTTCCGCTCGCAATATCGCACACCATTTCTAATAATCCGTCAAATGTTTTTACCACGCTACCTACTGCAAGCAAAACTTTTATCCTACTATACATACAATCCTTGAAATCACCCGTGTGCATCTTTTTTCACACGTGCCGAAAGAAGGGGCAAAAATGTGCGTATTTCTGTGTAGCGAATGTTATTAACATTGGACTACCTGATAACGTTTACATTGAGTTACTAACCAATCGCCTTTAATTGAAGTTTCTTTAATAGTGTACCTATAATAGTGTAGCTTTAATAGTGTACATAAAGCACCTTTTTATGGATGTCCGTTTATTTTCTTCTTCGGTGTATATCATCCAGCTTAACCCCCTGACCGCCGAGCAAAATTGCAGAATTGTAATGTTGTTTTCCTTGTAATTTTTTTAAAAAGTGTCAAATAAGATTACTTTTCAAACATGGCATAAAAATTTAATTACGTAATGGCGTATAAGCCTTGAGAGTATTAATCATAACAAAATATTTTAAAACTGCGTTATATTTTTAGAATTATATTAATTTAAATAAACAGTCAAGTGCGAGTATTACTCGTGCACAGATGGTTCCGTATAATAATATATGAATTAGTAAGTGTATTATTAAAAAAATACCTTTGCTAAAAGAATACTAAGGCTTTGTAAAAACTAGACAACGTAGGGTTGGGTATAGCTGTATAGTATACAGGGTGCAAAGGAAAGTCCCTTTAATCTGAAAATATTTGCTAACTGTGAGAGCTACAGCTATACAAGCGAGGTAACGGTACAGCAAAGAGACTACGCCCGACCTAATTTCGATTAGCCATTGCTAATCGAAACCCAAAACAGGTAGAGCAAATTTCCCAATTAGAAAGTTTTAGAGCATCAATTAATTAGAACGAAACGACATTTGGTGCACTCGGATAAGATAAATCGTCGCCTGCAAACTCAAATATGTCCGAAATCGATGAGCACATTGTATTGTGCTGTAATGTCTGTAAAGATTTAATTTCCAATGCATTTAAAATTTTAAAATAACCTTTTCAGGGACAGAAGAATTCTGTTCGTAATCTGATGAAATAATTGACTGACACCAGAATATTCAAACGAATTTCTCAGAAAACAAAAACCCGATAATTTGCACTTTCATTACAAAAGCAAAATTTTATTAAAATATTCTTGGTGCCATTTGACAGTTTTGGAATTAAAATTAGATGGCTAGACCGTCTAACCACCGCCCTTGAAAGGGTTAAATCTATGTCGTCGTATTGAAAAGGCTTGCAATGGACGTTCCATGCTGAGAAATGTGCATGCAGAATTACTCTCACGAATACAAACGTGTATCCTGAGCAATGGCGAACTTTTCGAACATACTGAATATTAACTTTTTATCACAGTGAGACAGTTTATCTTTTTTTGTGTGTGTGATGTTATCAAAATGTATTGAGATAAGTACGTATTTATAGCATAAATTGTGCGTATTTCTTCATACTTCTGACTATTCCATTCAAATGTTTACACAAAATCAAGTGCATCGATTTCGAACATTTTTGGGTAAATATACGAAGATTTATCTTATCAATGTAAACCAAATATCGTATTCTATTAATTAATTGATGCTCTAAAAGTTTCTAACTGGAAATTTTGCTCTATCTCTTTTCGTTTTCGATTTGCAGTGGCTATCTTCCAAATTTCACCACTAGGGCGCTGCTGTCGTTTTCATTAAATCGGGCGTAGTCGCTTTGCTGTACCGTTACTTCGCTTGTATAGCTGTAGCTCCCTCCGTTCACAAGTATTTTCATGTTAAAGGGACTTTCCTTTGCACCTTGTAACAAGAAAAGTATAAATGGATATACCATGAGAGTTCAAAGATATATGGAACCTAAATAATAGCGAATATAGCTATTTTGTATATTTGTTATTCCATGTAGGTTTTTAGTTAACCTTTACAGACATAGAAGGTGTATTGAGAAAGCCACTCAATGGAAACTAGTCGCAAATTCCATAGCATTTATGTGATTCATTCTCATTAAATTAGTCTGTTTTTAACAATTTGACTTTATTGCTTTTATACTGCTACTGGGCATTGCATTACATAAAAATATCCTTAAAATTTGTTATCTAGACTTTAAAAGCCGATGGAGCATACAGTACGACGTCCCTGTCATTATGTATGTCCAAACCGTCCGTGTTTTGAGGGTTAATATCTCGGCTAATTAGCAACTATTTTTTCCGAAATGCATGATCAACAATGCTTTTATGCTTCTGCTACGATAGGTACTGTAGTATAACTAAATAATAACTCGGAAGATCTTTAAACTACTTTAATGTATAAGAACTCAAGCGCGCGATATGTACAGCATAGTTACAAGCTTAGAATATCCACAAACACAAAAGCTAGCCTCGAACCCAGAGTTCCCGATAAGTTCTTTTAAAACTGTTGCCAGATGCATTACATCACATCTCCCCCTTTAAAAGTCCTCTACAATAAGTCTTGAAGGAGCACGAACAGTTCTGCCGCTACGAGTCTTAAATGGACTGGCCTGCTTAGTCTCTAGAATTGCAGCATTAGGAGAATAGGTGATGCTAACAGGATCATTCATAGATGTTGTATCCTGGGAGCTGTCTTTCTCGGATGTATCATCAGGAACGGCGTTCTCTTTCACTGGGGTGTCGTTATCCTCCCATCTGAAGGATTTTGGAACAGTAGAAGGATGCAGATATATACGATTCCTTCTTAGGATACCTCGAGGAGTTTCAACCATGTATGACCTAGGAGCTTCATGAGCACTTTTTTACCTTTCCATACGTCCTCATGTCGGAGATCCATACCTGCTGACCGACGTCTAATTCTGGTAGTTGTCTAGCTCGATGATGGCGATTGAAGTAATACTTTTGCTTCTCGATCCTTTCCTGTTCCTTTTTGAATAAGGATTTCTCGTCTAATACTTTAGGCTTTAACTTATCATTCCCCATAGGAATAGGCGTTCGTAAGCGTCTTCCCATCAAGAGTTCTGCTGGACTAAACCCATTTTCTAGTGGGGTTGATCTTAACGCAAGTAGCATAAGATATGTATCATCATTTTCCGCTTTCAAGTAATGTAACTTAAAATTTTTCACCATCGACTCTATGAAACCATTGCTTTGAGCATGTTTCGGACTGGATGTTATAATGGAGAACTTATAAAGGTTGGCAAATTTTTTGTATTTAGAATCTACAATTCTTTGCGAAAACTGGGTACCATTGTCACTTCTCACCACTTCAGGAATACCGTGACGTGCAAAAATGGATTTCATGTGATTAACGACTGCCTCGGAAGTAAGATGATCTAATTTTGCCACCTCAATATATCTAGAATAGTAATCCGCCATTATAAGATACCATTTACCCCTAACTTTGAGAAGGTCAGCTCCGACTATTTGCCAAGGTCTGTTTGGGAATTCTGATGGGAGTAAAGGCTCTTTGAAATATTTTTGTTGCTGAATACACTTCTGACAGTTTGAGACTAAATTCTCAATTTCTGACGATAATCCCGGCCACCAAACAGACTCACGAGCTCTAGCTCTGCACTTTGTTATCCCAAGGTGACCATCATGTATTCTATTTAATATTTCTTCACGTAATTTCAAAGGTATAATAATTCTCGCATCTTTCATCAACAAATCATTTTGTGTAGAAATTGAATGCCGATGTTCCCAGTATTTTAAACATTCTTCTGGCACTTCATTTTTTCCTGGCCAACCATCTCTTGAAAATTTAATCAGTAATTTGCAAACTGAGTCTTCTTTTTGAAACGCCCATATTTCAGCCAATCTAGAATCTGAAGAAGGAAAATTTTCTATAATCATCTGCACATAAGCAGTTATTTCATCGGTTAATTTTTCCTTTCCATTTTCCGGTAAAGGGCTTCTGGATAACGCATCTGCAATGACAAGCTTTTTCCCTGGAGTATATTTGATGGTATAGGAATATCTCATCATTCGCAGTTTCATACGCTGGAGTCTAGGAGTTAGATTGTCTAACGGTTTTGACATTAAAATGGGTACGAGAGGATTATGATCCGTTTCTATGTGAACTTGTAGGCCAACAATAAAATCATGAAACCTTTCACAAGCCCATACAATAGCTAACGCTTCTTTCTCTATTTGTGCGTACCTTTTCTCTGTATCGGACAATGTCCGCGATGCATAAAAAACTGGACGTAAATGGCCATTATCCTTTTGACACAAAACTGAACCAAGGCCGTAAGATGATGCATCGGCTGATATAAAGGTTTCTTTCTTTGGATCATATAATGCTAATTCAGGAGTATGGCAAAGTTTCTGCTTGATATCTTCAAATGCCATTATTTGAGATTTTCCCCAAATCCATTCAACATTATTCTTCATTAATTCGTAAAGAGGTTTTGCAACATCAGCAAAATTGGAAATGAATTTATTAAAAAATCCAGCCATTCCTAAAAATCTTTTTAATTCCGTCACATTCCTAGGCGTTGGAATTCTGGAAATAGCTTTTGTTTTTTCCGGATCAGGTTTTATTCCCTTTTCAGAAATTATATGTCCAAGAAAATGTATGGAATCTTTTGCAAACTGGCATTTTTCAGCGTTCAAAGTCCACCCAGCCGCTTGAAGTTTTGAAATAACTTCATTTAATCGTTTATTGTGCTCTTCCTCAGTAGAACCAAAAATTACAAATTCATCCATAAGACCCACTATACCAGGACCTTCTTGAATAGTTTCGCGAATTCCTTTTTGGAACACTTCCGGAGCTGTCTTAATTCCAAACGGTAAACGATTGAACATAAATCTTCCAAAAGGTGTAATAAAAGTAGTTAACTTTGCAGAAGCTGGATCGAGACTTATTTGCCAAAAACCTGCATTTGCATCAATAATACTAAACACTTTAGCATTACTAAATTGACTTAAAGTATAGTCAACTGAGGCCATGGGGAAATATTCTCTTTCAATGTTCTCATTCAGAACTGATAAATCAACACAAATTCTTATGTCACCTGACTTTTTTGGAACAATAACAATAGGCGCACACCATTCTGTGGCTTCATCTACTGGTTCAATAATTTTATTCCTTGTCATTTCATCTAACAATTTTTTTAATTTAGCTAATGGAACTCGCCGTGGTACAGAAATTGCGTAAGGCTTAGCATCATTCTTTAATTTTATTTGATACGGTTTCTCAACCTTTCCAATTCAGCTAAATAATTTTGGAAATTTCTTGACAGGATCTAATTTTGATTTCAAATCAAATATTCTCTGGATGAGATTCAAATTCTCACTAGCTGTACAGCTTAGCAATGGGTGCTGTAAATTATTTATTACATACACATCATCTTCAAAATTAAAACTTTTGTTCTTTACTTTAACTCGAATTATCCCAGCTATCTTCAGATTTTTCCCATCTGGACCGCAAATGACTTTACTTGATCCCTTTAATTTTATATGGTTCAATTTCGAATCATAAATAGCCTTAGGAACGACCGTCACATCCGCTCCTGTATCGATCTTAAATTCTAGAGGAGTCTTTTCAATCAATACTTTAGCATTCCAACGGTTATCCGATATTCTAACAGGGTTGTTTTTATCTGAAGTATTTATTATGTAACCTAAAAAATCAGAAGAATTCGTCGATTTTGTTTTTTCAACTTCGTTAACCTGCATTTTTGATTTACAAACTTTAGCATAATGACCAACCTTCTTGCACCGGTTACAAATCGCTTTACGCGCAGGGCATTCCGATTTCGTATGTTTGTTTTGTTTTCCACACCAAAAACATACTTCTTTGTTCTTATCCGAATTGAAAGAATCAAATTTTTTATTTTGTTTGCATTTCTTATTCTGTGGTATCGCTACTCTGTTAGCTACCTTAAAAGACGTAGTATCACTACTCAGAACTTGTTGTTGACTTTTAATTGTTTCAGCCTGACGAGCTGTTGTAATCGCTTTTTCGAGTGTAAGTTTCATATCTAGTTGCAGATTTTCAGAAACCTTCTTATCGCGAATAGCGCAAACAATTCTATCTCTAATCATTTCTTCCTGAAAAGAGGTAGGAAATTCACAAGTTTGCACTAATGTATATAACGATGTGATAAACTGTTCCACCGATTCACCTTCTTCTTGTGTTCTCGTGTAGAATTTATAACTTTCGTATATAACATTACGTGTAGGAATAAAATGCGTTTAAATTTATTCTTTACAATATCAAAATCTTTAATATTGTCTGCACTTAAAATAAAAAATGACAATATTTCTTCGGCTTGAGAGCCCATTAAATAAACTAAAGAATTTACCTGTTCTTCCGGTTGTTTCGTTTTCAAACCTGATGCAGATCTGAAACGTTCGAATCTGTCGATCCATTTTTGTCAGTCGTCAGGCCGAAAGGAAAATTGTTCTGGCGCAGGTATTTGATACATTTTTCTTTTTCAATAAACACTGCCACCATGTAGTATAACTAAATAATAACTCGGAAGATCTTTAAACTACTTTAATGTATAAGAACTCAAGCGCGCGATATGTACAGCATAGTTACAAGCTTAGAATATCCACAAACACAAAAGCTAGCCTCGAACCCAGAGTTCCCGATAAGTTCTTTTAAAACTGTTGCCAGATGCATTACATCACAGGTACCTCCAGCTCTACTGAACACTTTTGCTGAAGCCCGTAAATCGAAATTTGAGTGTAACGGAAAAATGCGATTTTCTCAAAAACTATGTGACCTAGGGTAATCGCTATAATTTACCTGCAAGGATTAAATTAATGTCTACTACCTCTAATTTTTTTCATAATTTTAGTCTCAATAGATTCGGAATTAGATGGGGGAGGGACATATTTTTGCACTACATTTTCCACCATAACTTTGAAAATATATAATCTAAAATTAAATGAAATATATTTTAGAGTTCAGCGTTATGAAAGCTTTCACGCGACACCCCACATGATATACAAAGAATTTTTTTTTTCAAGTAACTTAATTAGCCCCTGTATATTTTTCCTAAATATAGTTATGAATATTTATTAATCTGTAAATATGTGGGTCAATAGTCTTTATTACTTCCACCAATTTGAACTTTCCACGTTGCATAGTTTACGAGTAAAAGGGCTGTGACAGACAGACAGACACAGGAGTGATCTTATAATGGTTCCGTTTTCACTTTTTAAGTACAGAACCCTAAAAATGCTTCTGCTGCAGTGAAGCCTACAGATTAGTAAACGGATATATCAGTTCACGGCGTGAGAAGGTTTACTTCTTTTGAATTTAAATATATTTGAAGTATCATACTATTATTAAAATAGACGACAGACGAATGTCCATAGACAATTATGCAATGGAATCGTTTTAAGGGTCCCTTTAAACGAGCTGTATTTCTTCCCTATTTTTCAGCCCGGAGAATGCATGGTGTAGTCCACTTCAGAGACAAATATAAATCAATTATAATTTCAACACACTTCAATTTTTTTACCGGACATTCCATATTAATTCGCAGTAAAATTATAAAATTATATGGTAAATTGAGTACATGCACGTAAAATGGAGAACAGACAGACGGACAAACAAAACGAATTCATAAGCACTTTTCAAGTGAAAAATAAAAGAAATTGTTATTTTTACGCGATTTGTTTATCTACTTTTCCTCTACTGAATCAAAAAAATAGACTGGTAATAAACTATTTTTAAAATGTCCACTTTAACACATTTCACTTCAACAAATATACAAATGTTTGTACTGATATAAAGGAAGAATAAACAAATGGCTAAAAGATCTGTAGCTTACCCTTTCTCCGACTTCAGGCAAGTGGTTAATGTTTTTATCGTGGCCCGCATTTAGACAATTTCTTCAACTAGCATTATAACTTTTCTCAGTACGATCGAGAATAAAATAAATACTCATTAAAAAAAAAAAAAATAGCAATTTATCAAATTACAACGACCATTTGGAAAACGATTTTTTTAAAGACTAAAATTTAAGAGATAAAAAAATCTCACGGAGTTGATCATGCATTACGTACGCCATGAATTAAACATTAATAGTGTTATTACACGTAAAAATTGCAGGCCAAAAATATCGTCTGCGACCCGTCAGGTTTCATGAAACATAAGTATTATCCACCTGAAACTTACGTAAATATCCAAGCATTTCATTGGCTGTTCGGGAAAAGGCTTTTCCATGGTCAGATTTCCAAGAAATCTGACGGCCAATTTAAAATGAAATTTCATTTTTAAACTTCTAAACATCCGACAATATTACTTTTTACACCGTCGGATAGAGAAAAAAAAATGTACTTATAAATGCAATTTGTTTGAAAGCTGTATCTCAATTTGTTTCTGACTTATTATTTTTTTTTGTAGTTTTTATTACTTTTTTGTCATAGTGGCAACAGAAGGTATCCATCGTTGTTGAAATTAAAAGGAAATACAGATTACTGTATATAGACCAATCATAAAACGAATAAAATGCGGATTGAACCAATGAAAACTTTCAGATATGCTTTTAATTTCCCATCCTGACGAGAACAATAACCATTTTTCCAAATGGTTAAAAAAAAAACTCATGCACTCTAAATACATAAATTCGAAAAGCTTACATTCAAATTAATGGTATGTGTATAAATATATAATTAAATTTTATTCATAAAAGTAAAAGGGATAACGATATTTAATGGGATGCCCTTCGCAAATTGTTTTTAGTTTATACTAAGAGTAAAGTAGCACATGACAAAGATAAAGCGAAAGTGTTACTCAGTTTAAAGATGAATTATCAGTATATTAGAATATATTGCTGAGGATATTTCATATAATTATGTGTATTGGTAGAATCACATATTTACTTACTTCTTTATAAAAATATTATGAAACGCCAGAGGTAAAAATAATTCTAATTTTAGATCTTTACAAAATCTAAATGTCTGATATATAGATTTTCTATTTAAATATAACATAAGTTTTGCAAATGTAACAAATCTGAATAACCAGCATTTCCTATAATTTAAGTTCAGAAAGAACATATTTTTAACATAAAAATATTATGTATGGAAACATTGAATGAATATTTTCAGTATTTACACAGTGACTACTTTGTATTTTTTATCTTTAGGATTTAGCTAAAATACAAGGAACTATTTTCTATACAAACATTAAACTGAGTTATTTTCGCTTCATTAGATAAAGTAAACACTCGGTTAAAAGAATTTGTACGCAATTTATATTTCGAAGATAAATTATTTTCTAGTAAATAACCAGAAATTTCTGCTTCTAGTGAAACAAAATTAAACTAAAAAGAGTATTCGGAGGGTTTTTTTTTTTGTATCAATCACTCAGCGGATCATTAAACTGTAGATTTTAAAATGCAAATGTTCTAGTCATTAAAATGATAAACAAGGGAACGGTAACGACGATTTTCAAAATTTGCTTCCAAAGTAAACCTCTATTTTGTTTGTTAGCTTTTTTGAAATTGAAAATCGATTTTCTCATGGAAAAGAAAAATAATTGGTTTGAAAATTGCAACATAGAAAGTTTTCATGCATTTTATTATATAATAAATGTTGAAACTATAATGATGATTTAAAAAAATTGCGTTTTATTATTCAATCGAATTATTTTAAAGCAAACGATGTGTACACAATCATCTACAAATATTACGTTAGGAAGTTTTTTTTTTCCTGTTTTTTTCTGTTAACATAAATCATAATAGGCCATCAAACAAAATTATCAGTTTGAAAAGTTTCATCATTTGATGCGAAATATAAAGTCAATTTTTAGAATTTGAAAGTCAAATTCTTTTTTGCGTATTTTCACTCGAAATTAACTTTTCACATTTTAATTCATCTATCATTTTAAGAATAAAGTTTTTCTCAAACCTAAAATGTTAATTTATGTTCTTAAAAGATTTGTCACGATGTGTGATAAAATCTATTAGTCAGGTGTGTAAATTGTAGCCGTATTCTGTACAAACGTTTGAAGCACTGGACAGTTTGCTACAAATTTATAACAGTGTAATATATATATATATTGCCATGTATGAAAATTTTTGTCGGAACAAAAACTTTCATTTCCGTTATACGACTGTATTAACTTGTATTTTAGTTCAATTAAATTTTATTAAAGCATGTTGGTATGTAAATCATCTATATACAGGGGTGTACAAGAGCATTCGGAGACATTACAACATACGAGCGGTTATTGATAAAAATATATGGTAAATATGCGATATATTTTTATTTAGGTATCACTTTTCATATTGTGAAAAATTTAAAGCTTTGATAAAGTAATTTCATAATGTTCGGCAATGTTTCATAATCTGTGCTTTATACTCCAGTTTTGCTTCATGTTTTAAAGATATATGTGGAATTTCATTTGGTTAATTCCGGTTTTCCATCTGTTTCGTTTCAGCGTTTTGTCTGAATCATTTCACTTTTTTATCTGGTTAATTTCAGCTTTTCATCTGAATTGTACAGTTAATTGCAGCTAAATATTTACATCGCTTTCACGGCCAATACCTTCATATCTTTATTGGCGCCCAGGGGCCTTTATTAAGTATTCCCCGCCATTTTTGAGCATTTCTTTTAAATTTTATTCAAATGATGCATAATTGCGACTAACTGAATATATAAAGCCCTAAGTTCTAAGACCTTTTGACACGTTTTCCTCTTAGAGCCCAACTCTCAACTATCAGTTGGTTCACATCGGGCACCTGTTACAGCTCTCTTTAAAATGACCCGTTTCACTAGCTTTTTTACTAACTACTTCTTAGGTCCTCCAAGTACTATATAAAGGACAAAAATATTTTTTAGACTTCACATACGACCAATTTTAAATATTAATCACATTTTTGTGATCTTTAGTGCAGCTTCTTTAAAAAATGATTTAATTCTCTTGCAATTTTATTGCATAGTTTTAGGACCATCCGGCTACTTTATAAAATATTAAAAATTTCCTTATATTCAACTACATTCCAGTTAAGACCCTTGCACCCAGGGGCCCGGTACAGGACACCTTTAAGTTTTTGTGCGCTAAATTGTTAATACATTGCCTACGTTTATAAAAATCTTCGTTTTGGGGGACGTTTATCATTTAGTTATTCCTTCGATTCTATATCACAGTTAAGTCCATAGCCCCCTAGGACCCGGACAGTGACCATTTGATCTTTTGCGCAATGTGTTTTTTTTTTCACCCCTCAACTCTGTCACCCTCTCAGTGCTAATATCGAGACTTGGACTCATTTTAATCGACCAACAACCTCATATATTTATTGGACCCATAGGGCTCTTTCTTCAGCATTCCTCTTTATTTTTTGCGCATTTCTTTAGTATTTTATTGCGATGATTAATTTACACCCTATGATTATGAATAATTAAAGATCTAACGTGCTAAGTATTAGGCTACTTTAACATGTTCTCATCTTACGGCCCTACTCTTAAAAATATGAGATGCCTCATTTTGGCCCAATCCCTCCTATTACAGTCTCTTAAAAATTGTCTGATTCTTGAGCTTTCTTCGAACAGCTTCAGATGTCGTCTGGCTACTACATGAATGACAAAAAAATTCTCAGACATCGGCTAGAACCAATTTTGAATATTAATCGTCTTGAGCAATTCGTGCAGCTTCTTTAAAATTGATCCGATTCTTTTGCGATTTTGTTTTACAACGTTTTAGGGTCCCTCGGCTATTTTAAAAGTATTAAAACAATTATACACAAGGTACCACCTTTTTCGAATAATAGTCTTCTTTTTCGATATCAGCTGGTAATTATTCCCTGCAGCCGTAAATTAAAAATCGCGTTACTGTCAAAGGTAAATGGTTAACATTAGAGGATTGAAGATTTCATCCGTAAAATAAATATCGCATTAATGTAAAAGGTTTTGGGTTAAATTGACAAGGAACAACACCGTTTGGTGATGCGTTTATTTCTCGGGTTCTTTGTGCCCGATCTCATCGGGAATTCATTTATTGAACTTAGATTACGATTCAACTACTTTCTGTATTACGAAAATTTTCCTAAGATTTCATTACCAACATATCCAAACTTTAACGGTGCATTCTTTTCTGGTACTCAATGTGCCCAATTTCAAAGGGAATTGGTTCATTCAATATAGATTTCCATTCAGCCACTTTCTGCATTATGAAATTTTATCTTATATTTCTGTTACCAACATTTTCGAAGAATAGAGGTGTATTTTTTCTGGATTTCAACAGAAATTGGTTAATGAAATTTAGATTATGATTGTCTTAGAGATTTTAACTTCATTTTTTTCGCCAATGGCGCATTCTTATCTCTAGTTATATGTGTCCGATTACTAGAAGGTTGAATCATTCAACTTGTTTTTGGAATATCTCTTGCGCATGCGGAGAATTTCCAGAATAAGCTAACTTTGGCAACCGTGACCAACATCATAGGTTTGTTCTTAAAGAGGTTTGAAAGGAACACTCTAGACGATGCCGAAACATTGACCACGAATAAAATAAGTTGAAACACTCTATGCTGCCGAATACTATGCTTTGAAACACTCTATGCTACCGAAAGCTGTGGGGCCCACGAAACTAGGTTTATTTGAAACAATTATCTATATAAAATCTCACAAATTTAAATTTTGTTTAAGGTCAATATCTGCATAACGGTCACGGGCAATACCAAGTGGTTCAACTAGTTATAGGGTGATTCCGGGAGAGTCGCCGCGACCGGAATAGATGCCGCACCCCTTGTATTTATTGTAATTATTGATAGATGGTAGTCAAACGCGCAGTATAGGGGCGCAATAAGATTATATTAATCAGTGTAAATCGCGAATCCCATTTCGATGTTTACTTGTAGCTGTACAATTCTTATTTTGGCGTAAGCTCATGATTTCACTATCCAAACTTTTAAACACGTTATGCTTAAATACTTTTCATAGCTAAATTCTAAATGCATGCATGATTTCGAAGTCAAAACTAAGTGTAGCGTTTGTATAGAGTACTGTGTGTATGGTTACACCAATTTCCTTATCGAGGGTAGGTAACTGTGATGTGCGATGTCTGTACCATACAAAATGCGAGACATGCTGCACTGCAATTAGAGTATACACGCTGCAGTTTCTTTTCAGCGGCATGATAGAGTGATATTAACTTTTCCTTTTCTTTTTGCACAGACTAACCAAGTTAGGTATGTAAGTCGTTAATAGCAATTGTAAAGATTTTGCATTTTAACGTCCTGGGTTTAAATTAAATATTGTTTCTCAAAACCAGATAAATTTTAAACTTGTTTACAGATTTTATTAAAAATGCCCACATTTTATAAAAGAAAAGAAGGCGTAAGCCTACGAGGACAACGGTATCCGTAAAGATTAATGCAGAATGTTGGGCGTACATTGACTTTGTTTCAGGTAGTGTCTTTAATCTTCGTTCCTTAGAACAAATCGGAAACTGTTGGCAACGCTACTAGTAACATTAAGGCCACTGGAATCTTCCCTTTTCAACAACAACGCTCTCCCAGATAATTTGTTTTCAGCCTTATCGGAAAGTCAAATGCCCTCACCAGAAAACGCGCCGCAAAAGGGGGCAAATCTATCACATAAAGTGCTAATCAACACATCTCAAATCAATTTAAAGCCTGCAGAATCTGGAACTAGCAGCGTAAAAGAACCATCACGTAAAAACCACCTACATAAAATATCTCCTATTCCGAGACTTAGTCAGGGGCCAGCAAAGCACAGAATTAAGAAAACGGGAGTAAACTTAACCTCTATTGACAAATGGAAAAGCTTAATCAAAATTTAGAAAACAATTCCCAAAATGTAAGCAAATTAACAAAATGATACAAGACTATCAAGAGAAAATTAATTTTGATTCAGGTACAGCATCCCGAGACAGTCCGCCAGACATTGATGAATGTTCAAACAGTATAAAGTTTACTACACCAAAGGAGAAAAAGAGAAAATTTAAAAGAAGGAGAAGAAAAATGCAAGCCAAGATGATAATAATGAAAAGTTGGATCGAGTGTTGACGCAGTCGTTCTTTGCAAGGAGGTTTTAGAAAACTACTTCAAAAAAAGGGGAAGTGTAATTAGCTTCGTTGTACCATGTGTCAAATGACGTTACATAAAGACTGTACTTTTTCGACACTTTTTTTTGTAGCTTGCGGTCAAAAAACATGTCTATACTTTCAAATAAATTATGTAAACAATATTTCACTTTTTTTTCTCCCTCTCTAATACATTGATGTTACGTTGTTACAGAAATAACAAATAAAATTCAATGTAAAAATAAAAATGATAATTTTAACAGTGAAAGTAGGCAGACAATTATTAATTTGACTCTACCAGTACGTTTTATTGTACTTATTTAATTTCTTTTTGTTATTACGTAGTTAATTATAGTCCAGATATGAATATTTATTTTTATAAATTTATTTATAATTTCATTCTGTTATTATGACAAAGCGCGGTATAACTACCGCACAAGTGCGACGTCTCAGCCTGAATGTACGGATGACGCGGCTCAGTGTAATGTTTTAGAAAAAAAATTGTCAAAATATATTAATTATTTGTTAGCCCCCGGTACGGTATGCTATTTCTTTCTCCCAACTTATTCTGTGTCGTCTCCAGAAAATAACGTTATCTCTACAGAAGCCAGCCGTAAAACAGAGCAGTACGATTATAGCAATCTATCGCAATATAGATCTATAACAATTTTTTTAAATTTTAAGCGTCGCACATTTTCAATTTTCATACCGTCGTATTGCATAAAAAAAAGTACTTTTGAATACAATTTGTTTGAAAACTCCATATCCATTTATTTTTGAAATATTCAATATTTTGTAGTTTTTTGTAGCCATTTGCTTAATATTGGCAACGGAAGTACTTCATTTCTCTAGAAAGTAAATGAAAAATAGCTATAAAATATTAATTATATATTTTTGTTGTCATTTTTTCATAACAACTGAAAGAAAATGTAATTAATATACGTACTATTTTGAAAAAGAATTAAACGAATGATTCCTGTTAAAACATAGAGCTATTATAAACTAGATTTAATTGTAAGTAACTTATGTTAATGTTACAAACAAACTAAAGCCTATTAAACATTAGACAACCTTTTTTTTTTTTTTTTTTTTTTTTTGTTGAATTTCTTTAATAACGGCATCTTTTTGCCGCATTTGTGTAATATTTCGCGATAGTGACGTCCTATGCATATTTTACTGTAGATGATTAAGAGTGGATAGCAAATGCGGAATCCTTAAGCGGATACGTATGACGTCATTTTACATAAAATAAAAGCGTGAACTGTAAGTCTTAAATTTGAAATATGTTTTGTAATAGTATTTATATACATCTTTTTTCATCGTGGGCGACATTAAATTGTGAAAAAAGCAGAATCCCTGTTTTCTAGTTTTGATTTTTTTTTTTTTTTTTTTGCAATACACGTGTTATATATTTAACATTAAATAGAACAGCATGATTTTTTTTTTTTTTATGTCCTCCATCGGATTTTATACAGATATTTTTTAAATTATGCGGCATAAATCCCGGAATTACTCTATATAAATATATTTAAGCGTTATATATATTTAAATATTACATATAGATGTATATTTATGTAATAATATTATATTATTATTTATTAATGCAATTTATAATGTTGTAATATTATGAATAATATTTCTAAATTTTAACATCTTACAGTGAATGCAGAATATTACTTATAAAATATGCGCCAATTTTATTTATTTACTTTATATAAATAACGATATTTAATTGCGTGAAACAAAAATAAAGGATTTAAAAATTTAAATTAAACACAGAGATTATATTTATGATTATTAAAAAAAAAAATAGTTTTAAGGAAACTTATCATAGTTTGACATAATTCATTTACGAATTTATATTAAAAAAAAAAAAAGGAAAGACAAAAAAGAAAACAACAAAAATAGAACGCAAAAGAAACAGAAAGAAAAAAACAAGAAAAGAAAAACAAGAAAACAGACAGAAAAGAAAAGAAGAGAGTAAGAAGAAAACAGAAATGAACAGGAATTGGCAAGCATCTCTTATCAGATTTTAGTTGTTTCAATATACATGCTGAAATATTTTCTGCAGAAAACTTTACAATTAGCTGTTTTTATGTCATTAAATGAAGGAGGCAGTCAGTAAAATGTATTTGTAAATTATTATTTCTTATGATGAATTATTATTCAGGAAAGAACTGAGAAAAAATCAGGTTATCGGTGCAAGAAGAATGCTTCCTAAGAAACATTGGCTGGATCATTAAATCGTAATTTCAAAAACGTAAATGTTCTAGTCGTTAAATTGATAAACAAGAAATGGTAACGTGGGTATATAAAAAAAAGATAATGCTGACAAATCAAGAAATAATTCGTTGGAAAATCGAAAATAATAAATCTCTTTTCAGGGGCTTCAGAAACAATTTTTAAATTTTAATGAAGATCTTAAGAGCTTTCGTTTCAATATCATCAAGAATTCTTAGAAAATAAATTCCGTATGAAGAGTCTAAAAATGTTTGAAAATGTGAATTAGAAAATAGACTCGTATGTGAAATTTGAATATGGGTGTATTTTACTTTTTTTTAATGTAATAAAATAGCTTTTTAAAATATTATATAAAAAAATACGAAATCAGCAATAATGGTTTAACATATCACTTGTTTTATATCTTGTAGAATTATGTCCACGTTATTAAAGTGTAATGTTGTTATAAAAGTTTTATTCTTCTTCTAAATGAAACATATATACCGGGTGTCCCAAAAAGGACTGACTGATTTTAAAATTTAATAACTTCCAAACGGTGACAGATATTAAAAAAAATTCTTGCAGGAAGGTTATGCATAAAGTCAAAAGTTTTTTTACAGTGATTTTCGATTTTAGTTCGAATTACAAACAATAGATGGCGCTGCGATCAATAGAGGCTAAATTCAGGCTCTATTTTTGGTACTTCGTGGCCCGGATAATACATTTCCATCTCCTTTTTCTGCATGGAACAACAGAATGGACCAAAAATCGAGCCTGTATTTAGCGACTAATGCTTACAGCGCCATCTATTGTTTGTAATTCGAACTAAAATCGTAAATCACTGTAATAAAACTTTTGACTTTATGCATAACCCTCCTGCAAGAATTTTTTTTATATCTGTCACCATTTGGAAGCTATTGAATTTTAAAATCAGTCAGACCTTTTTGGGACACCCGGTATATATATATATATATATATGAACTTGTAGAAGTTTTTTTTCAGATTTTTTATTTCAATTTTTATTTCTATTATGTATACTTTTTTTCTTTTTAATATTAACTTAGTTTAGATTTATTTTACATTTTTCGTATTTAATTTATTATATTACCTTTTAAAATATTTTTAATCCATTTCTATTTCCAAAATTTTAATACATTTAACGCACCTTTTTAATTCGTTTTTTAATCTTCTCTATAGAAATTTTGATTCGGTGCCCGTAATTATTTTCTGTTACAGTACATCGGAATCTAATGTTTCATCCTACCAAGCTGTTCCTTTTTTTTTTTAATTCGAAGACCTGTAGAGTTTTTTTTTTAATGAAATTTTTAATTTAATTACCTTTATAACATCGTAAGTACGGTGTCACTCTGATAATCATAGACTCTATCGAATAAAATCCTTATGTGGAATGCGATATTTCTGATTCTGAGCGTTTTTCTTTTTTCTTTTTTTAGGTGTGACCCGTATATTTTTTTTTTCCCAACTATGATTTGCCATCTCGTAATCTGATTGGTTAGAGTTTCGTACGTCAAAGTGATTTTTCATGGCGGTAAGGCGTTGTGCTTTACAAAAACCATGAGAAGAAGAGAAGTAGAGAATTTTGATAGGATAGGCGGGGTCTTCTGATTTTTTTTTTTTTTTTTTTTTTTTTTTTTTTTTTTTTGGTCTAAATTAGGAATCGATGGCAAAAATGATTCCTACAGAAAGAAAATAACTTCCATTAACTAATGAGAAAGGGGTAAGGGGTCAGCTGCGAAGTGAAAATTTCAGAGGAGAGGAAATTTATATAAGATTTTATTTACAGTAGCTACAAAATAGCGACTCTATTACAAAAATCAGGAAGAAATCGTTCCAAATAATTTTAATAAATTTGTTACTTTTGAAATGTGACATATTTTTTAATTTTACAATTTTTTAATTTTAAATTTTCTATGAATTTCTAATTTTTTTTTAAATATAAATTGATTTCATTGAATTCGAAATCATACAAATTACTACACGCTTTTACTATATACACATTACTATATACTTTACAAAGTTGAGAACCATGGAATTTTAGTTTAGGTCAATGCGAATATTAACATAAAAATAGAATGTTGATTGATTTTGTTTTTCAGAAGGCACTCAAACCATAATAATATTAGAATAATAAAATAGTAGACACCATTACCAGTTTGGTAACAGTGTCTATTTGCAGCATCGTTCAATTACGATTCTTTGCGACATAATCAGTCCTGTATCTTTTAATTTTAAGCCGTACATTTGCTGTACAAATCAATACATATCATTTTGAAATTAAGTTATATTTCTAATCGTACTTTAAATATATGTAAAAGTTAATATGCATATTTATATTATCCTGTGATTGATATTTAGAAATATTTAAGTGCTAATATAATAAACAAATGGGTTTTAACGGTTTTATCGATTACAATAAATCTATATAAATAAAAATGTAAATGTTCGTTTATTCAAAATCATTAATCTACGAAAGTTCTTCAACGATTGCTTTGAAATTCACGGGTTGAATTGCATTCGAATAAGGAAGCGTTCTCATATACTTATTACGAACCTCGCTCCACCCTCCTCCCCATTTGCCACTCCCACCAGGAGACGATTTTTAAATTTCTTCCAAAACCCATCATGTGATATACCATTAAAATGCCCTTGGATTACTGTTTCATATTATGCGCCTCGCATCTCGCTCCCCTCACTTTCCCCAGGTGGAGGCACATTTCTATATAAATAAAAATATAAATGTTCGTTTTACAAAATCTTAAACCTTCGAAAGTTATTCACCGATTGCTTTGAAATTCACGGATTGCGTTGCATTCGAATTCGGGCATGTATTTATATACTTATCACGAACCTCGCTCCTCCCTCCTCCAATTTCCATGCCACCACTAGGGGGGCGCTTTTTAATTTTTTTTCCGACACACGTCATGTGACATATCATTAGAAAGCCATTTGAATACTATTTCATATTATGCACCTACCATCTCCCTCATCCCACTTTCCCACCATGGGGGCACATTACTATATAACAAAAATGTAAATGTTCGTTTGTACGAAATCTTAAATCTCCGAAAGTTATTCTCCGATTTCTTTGAAATTCAACGATTCCGTTGCATTTCAATGAGCGCCTATTTTTATATTACTATTATGAGCCTCGCATCCCCTTCCCCCAATTTCATCGCCAGGGCACTTTTTAAATATTTTTTGATACCGATTATGTGGTATATCATTAGAAAGCCCTTTGACCACTCTTTCATATTATGGATCTCCCCCTCACTATGCCCTCCGGAGGGACACATTATTGAAATATTTCGTCAGTATTTTTTATGATATTTATTTTTTCTTTGTTTTTTTAGTTCGTGTTTTTATCTTTTTAGCTCACAGGCTATTAAAGTCTGAGAGCTAATGTGCCCGCAGGTTTTGTATGTACCTATGTATGTAACACGATAACTCTTGATAGAAATATCCGATTTGCTTAAAATTTTGTAAATATTTTCATTCTGATAAGGCGCGTCTCTGATTAGTTTTTGGAGTCAATTGGTTAAGTATGAAAGGGAAACGGGGGGCTAATCCTTTCTTAATTTAGATAAAGGGATTTTTCATGCAGAATTTTCCGATTTGCTTCAAACTTTGTAAATACGTTCATTCTGATAAGGCGCTTCCCTGATTAGTTTTCGGAGTTCATTTGTTAAGCATAAAAGGGGCAAGGGGGAGGGTAATCTCCCTCCCCTTAATTTAGGTAAATGGGTTTTTCATGCAGAATTATCTGATTTGCTTCAAATTTTGTAAATAGGTTCATTCTGATAAAGTGCTTCCCTGATTAGTTTTGGTGTTTTATTGGTTGTACAAAGGGGAACGGGGAGCTACCCCCACCTTAATTTAGATAACGTGGTTTTTCATGTAGACTTATTCGATTTGCTTCAAATTTTGTTAATAAGTTCTATCTTAAATGGCGCTTCCCAGATTTGTTATGGGGGTTCATTGGGCAAACGGGGTGTAATCACCATTAATTTAAATGGGTTTTTTATGCAGAATTATCCGATTTGCTTCAAATTTGGTATACTGAGTTATTGTGATAAGGAGTTTCCCTGATTAAATTTAGAGGTTCATTGGTTAATTATAAGGGGGAAAACGGGGGTAATCCCCCGTAATTTATTTTTCAACAGGCATTATTCTTTGAAATAAGAGCGTAATAAACAATTAGTGCGAATAGCCTGTGTGCACAATGCCATAAGTTAAACTCGGCACATACATTCTCAATGCATTAGATCTGCAAGGGATGCCACCGCACGTACTGCAATTGACAATCCGCCTGCCAATTATGATGTTGCGAAATATTCACAAGCCAAATACTGCAGATGACAGTAAAAAAATAATGAGCAACTTCGTAGAAGCAACAATCTTGACAGGACCTTTCAAAGATGAAGATGTCCTCAGTCCTCGCATTCCTTTGACTTAAATAGATGCTAAATTTCAATTTAAGAGATTGCAATTACCTATTTGATTGGCGTTTGTAATCTCCATCATCAAAACTTAGGGACAAGCTTTAAAATTCTTCGGTTTAGATCTAGATATGAATTGCTTCACACACGGGCAATTATATGATTCGTGTTCTAGAATCAGCAAATCAGACAATCTAAATCTGCACAGACAATGTAACATTAAAAAATATTGTATATCCAGAAGTATTGTGAAACTAAACATATTAGAAACCTGCATTTTCTCCTTTCTTTCTTTTCCATTTAGCCAAACTGAACCACAGCAACGCGTAACCGGGTACAGCTAGTCTAAAATATATAAATATAATATTTTCAAAACAAAGGATTTTTTGGTGAAAAGCAAGTCATCATAATCATCCGATTTACTGAATCAAAACGTGAATGAAGTTATTTTTTATATATATTCTTAAATAGAAAACAAAAATATTCCATATAAATTTGAATTTACACTCAATTATCAAATTACGTGGATTATAATACATTTGCGTCTTTTTTACATTTAACTATTTTCAGCGGTCTATGCTTAAAAAAAAGAAAAAAATAAATAATAGTTTCATATCTCTACGAATCATTTACAAAGAAATCCAATATCTTTTTACGTTTGAAAGGAAAATAATATATTTTTAAGAATATTGCATTTCGTTGGAAATTTCAAATATGGGAGATAGAGTTCGGTAATAAAAAAGATATATCCGCTTTTTTGTGAAGAATAAAAATAAACATATTATAAGGTTTCTGATGCTAATGAGCAGGTAACTAATTAAGATTACAGTTATTTGTTATAATCTTTTCACTTGGTTATTGTATTTCATATATATCCCTTTGTGCGTATACGAATTTTAAAGAAATATTTTTCTTTATCTAGAATTTGATACGAGCTATTCTTGTTAGATAGTATGTATGAACAATCTTCATTGTATCAATGAATTCCAGCACCCCTTTCCAGTTCCCGTACCATCTAATGAGTTGTGAAATACCCGGATGTGTGTAGTTTTTAGATAAGAAAAGGGGTCCCTGTTGGTTGGAGGAAATGTCATACGCTGGGTGTGGAAGTGATCGTAGGGAGAAATGCGAGTATTTCTGCAGTAGACCGCGTGAAGGGAGATTGGAGTTTCTTTTTTTAGTTTTTAGGTATTGAGAGTAGTGTGGTCCGGAAAAAGGCTTGATTGTTATGCGGAGTAAGCCTACGCAACGGGAGGTCCCAGGGGCTCCTGCGATAAACCTAATAATATACCGTGGGATGAGAAGGAAATAGTGTATTTCAGTATGTTGACCGAGTACGTAGAAAGTATTTGGTACATAACTTAGTATCGGTCCGGATAGTCTATATCCTATCCCCTAAATGTAAAAAAAACGTTTTGTTTCAATGTAAATAATTTTTAAATAATCTGTTCTTTAATTTTAATTGGATAAGTTTAGCATATTTTTATAATCCTTCTCACATCGTTTCCGATATGATTTATTTATATGTGTGATGGCAGCCTGCCAAATAAATAACATTTGTGCGAAGTCTGTGTGAGCGGTGATTGTGGATAAGGAAAGTATATCAGAGTGTGGACTAAGGAAGGGTGCAACACATATAAATTTCCTTTTAACATAAAACGGGAATCTTATTTTATCTATCAACTGAGTACGTTCCAAATTTCATTTGCTTAGGTTGTATCTATGAAAATCTCTAGAAATAAGAAATTTATTGTGATTTTAAATTATAATGTAGACGTGTTATTTTTAATAATTTTAAGTCCGTTATAGGAGAGTTTTAACAGAAAAAAATATTGGAAATGATCTTATTTTTTTCATATAAACTGAGATGGTATTATAATGAAAGTTTATGAAGGCTACATGTACATATGTCATACTTATGTAATTTTAAGTCTAGAACAAATTACCTAAAATTTAAAATATATCTTGCAAAAAATAGAATCAAAAAAGTAAACCGTATACATTCAACCTTGCTATCGCTATCATTAGCTGTTGTTGGCCTAAACATTAAAAAAAATATATTTTCGTAATCCTAATGAATTTTGACTTATTTTCCTATAAACGCGATAAACTTTCGAATGTTATTAAAAGGTATTTATTCATGTTTTATTATTTTATTTTCTAATTTGCGTAAGTGGCAAATACTGCGACACATACATGTATGTGTCATACAACTAACAGGTACATGTTGAGAAAATTAGCATTTAAATAGTTTCAAATGACAGCCTCATTAGAAGGAAAAAAAAACGAAATCTAAAAATTACATTTGTGCAGTTATGGTTTCGACAGTTGCTTTTGTATAGTTACGAAAAACCGTTTTAAATGTGTGCGATTCTTCAACCGAAAATTGAAAGAAGAAGGAGTTGAAGTTTCTACATCGAGAACATTAAAACGTCTCCATAAATTTAAGTTTGAATCTCGTGTACCGAAAACAAAACCTCTCATGACTGCAAAACAAAAGCGGATAAGATTGAATTGGTGGAAATCAAAACTTGATTTACACCAATTGAATCTTATACGTTTCTGTTTTGCAGTCATGAGAGATTTTGTTTTCGGTATACGAGATTCAAACTTAAATTTATATAGACGTCTTACTGTTCTCTATGTAGAAACTTCAATTCCTTCTTCTTTCCATTTTCGGTGCAAGAATTGCACACTTTTAAAACGGGTTTTCTTAACTATACGCTTCTGTTTCCTGTCAGCTCTAGCAGATGCGTTTGGTTTTCGGCCGCCATTTCGGCGATTATTCTGAAATTTTCCATTTTTTGAATATTGTGTTAATATTTTACTAACGCTTCTTTGCGAACTATGAAAATAATTCCCTATATAACATTGATTTTTACCGTGCCGATACAAATCAACCATACGAAGTTTAATAGATTCAGGAATATCTCCCACACGAACCATTTTAAGACGAAAAAGCAAACAAACTGTTAAAAGAACACCGATTTAAAAAAAAATCGTCTGAATTTAATCTAAGATGGCACTAGTTAGGAATTGGTGATAATTAAAGGAGAATTAATGCGAAATATTCTAATAGTTTGAAGCACTTGAATAAATGTTCTAATATTTTGACTTTTCAAAATATTTTTATATAATAATCTTTTCCGAAATGATATTATTTTTAGATAATAAATAAGTTTAATCAACAATAAGTTCTTAAAATATCGTTTGCATATTTACATTAAAAGATGTTAAATTACCAAACGATATTTCCAGTTTGTAAAAAAAAAAAAAAAAAAACTAATTATTCTAATAATTTGAATAGATTTAAAACCGCAAACTTTGGAATAATTTTTATTAAGAAAAATATTTTTGGAAAAGCTAAAATATAATTTAATATCCTGCTCAAATATTTAAAAAACTTAAAAAAAAAAGAAAAAAAACTTCTATGAATGATATTTGACCAGTTAAAAATTACCATAATTAAATCAGTACGAATATCTGTGTAGTTTCAGAACCAATGAATGAAATACAGAATTTTTTTTTTCTATACTTTCACACATTATTTTAAGTTCAGAAAAAAAATATTCACATATATACAATTAGAAATATTAGTTATTTAAATCATAACAACTACAATGGCTTTTTAAAAATACGAAATAGTCCAGGCAATAGAGACCGTATAGGGGCTCTACCTAGCAAAATTCATGGTAGTTCTGGAAAAAGGCTTAATATATGTTTTTTGGGGTCGCTGAATCCGAATTTTTTAACTTCTCACAAAAATTTCGCCGAGCAAACTCCCCAAATTTTGGTAAATTTGATAATATAGTATACGCAAGGCCTAAAAATCAGTTTTTAAATAAGCGACTTCAAAGCTAAATTCATCGCATAACAGGAAATGTTTTTATGCAAGATATTTTTAACCGTAACTTCTGTTCTAATAGGTTTTTTTTCTAAAAATCTTTAGGCAGTCGATTTGCAAAATTTGAAGGTATCCGTGCTGAAATTTTTGAAATTTTCGATGTTGTTAAACCTTAACGTGATCTCCACCTTTAGAAGCTGTGGCAAGTTAATTTTCCTATATACAAACACCACTTTAAATACAACACTAATCTCTTCTAGTAGTGTAGAATTATGCGCATGTATATTTTCTATTAAAATTAATACATGTTAGCAAAGTAAAATTAAATTAAATAAAAAAAATCCAATTAAATATTCTCGCACTGAGTACAGTTAACTCGCATTAAAAAAAGTGTATCTAACTTACATGTGTTAATTTTATTTGAAACTACACATCTTCGTTAATGCTTAACGTCTACAATCGATTAGTGATTGTTAGGTATTTTGTTTTGATACCTGTTTTGGACACTGTAAATAAAAAGGTTTATTCGAGATACAATTAAAAATGGATATTAAAAAAGTTTAGACGTTTATAAGGCTGATAGCTATCGTCACTTCAAAGTCGTACAGACTGGTCGATCTTCCAATTTTCTATGGTACGATCCTTCATAAAATTATTTGTTATTAAGTTACATCATTGGAAATTTATCAAATTCCAATTTAAAATATTTAATAATTGTTAACTGAGTTTTTGTTTTGAAAATATTGTTGATTATTGACGACGTAAAATAAATATTTTTTTTTTTTTCGCAGATAGAAATAATTGAAAATTAGGTATTGGTTTCTGAGAATTAACTTTTCTGAACTATCGTCAATGTGCTGCGTCGCATTGCAGACATCATAACATCACATCTTATGAAAAAATAATATACTATATGTGTCAATGGTAATATATGAAAACCTTAAGTTATATGAAGTAATTTTACCCTTATTGTGTATTTAATTTCACTTTTTATTTTTTATTATTGGGTATAGTAGTTGCTATAACATTTATTAGCACACAGACACAAATTATTCAGTACTTAAATTTCAGTTAAACTTTCAACTTTCTAAAACGCTTTACTTGCATTAACTACTTTCATAATTTTTATAAATGTAATGCCCAGGAATAAAATATTTTAAAACTATTATGACATTTATTACTATAATTCATCAACAATTCTGCAAGGTTAATGATGTTGAAATAAAAGTCTCTAATTAAAGAAATTAAAATTAATTATTTACGTTATAACAGCATTCCTTGAGTTAGAAGGCAATACCGTTAATAATTACAAAAGAGAGTTTTCAAACTGTAAAATTGTGTTCATTAAGTGTATAAGAGCAATTATTAAAATGATTTAATTTAATTTGTCATCCTAAATAGCAAAATAACATCTCCATTTATTCTTCAATTAATATTAATTCACTTCAATTACATTTCACAAAAATGAAATAGTTCTATACTTCAAGTGCTCATTTGATGCATAAAAGAACAACTCACTTTACCTTTTCACGAGGAAGAGTTTCTTACGGTTAGATTAATAATTATTCAGATAGAGTTTTCGATTATTATCACTGCATTAGTTAATGTTTTGAAATTGCTTTAACTATATAGTTCAGAGATAATTATTCGCATGCATACGATCCGTTGATTATTCAGTGTTCCGTTAATAAAATAAATCTTATATATGTAGATATCGAAACTTAGTAATGTTATTTTAAAATTATTTAAAATTTTTATTATAATTGATATTTAAATAACCTTCACTTAATCACAGGGACCTCACAAAATGTTATGGAAATTCAGTTTTCATTAATTTTATGTTTTGTCATTGAAATATCTAATATACACGTAAGTGAAAGGCATTTCGTGATTTCAGGCAAACTAATTAAATTATGTTTTCGCTTAGACATTATTACAACTGTAATCCAAATAACTTCATGAATCGAAAATAATTTCACAAGCATGTGGGGTTCGTAGAAATTACCAAACTCCTTGCTTTTACTGAGTAAAAAGAAATCTATTACGAAATCTAAAATATAAATAGCTTTTGGGAAGATAAAAGGTAGGTCTAGTAAACGATTAGTTATGGTAATAAATCCCTTATGTACAGGGAAAAGTTTTAGATAAATAAGAGATCGAGTTTTGGACGTTGTATCAACAGAGTTTCATTCCGAAGTATAACAATAAATTTTCACTCCAGAAAAAAAGAGTGTTAGTGTTTTGATTATGCTGATAAACATGGAGAGGTACAGGGGTTGGAAAAAAATATGGAAACACCTCGTGAAATGCATGTTTCAATGTAAATGTTTATTCTGCACAATCCTATGGGTGGCGCTGTTGTATTTTCCCACTAACGCTACCTGTACAGTGCCCTTAATACGTTGCAAGTGTCAGTCGTTGTCAGAACAGTGTTCTGTGTAGTTGTGTGAGCTTTGCGTCTGAGCTAATTGAATTCAAACTTGGGCAAATTGCTGGTGCTAGTATGGTGGGTGCTTCCGTGGGTAACCGAAGTTTTTCATAATTCCAAAAGGCACCGTATCGAAAATTTACACCGCATACAGGAAAAGCGAAAAACATCACCCGTTAAATCACAATGCAGACAAATGTATGTGTTAGATGATCATGACAGACGGTCTTTAAACTTGATTGTGACGAAAAAGAAGTAGAAGACGGCTCCAAAAGTCACTGCCGAACTACAAGTCGAGCTCATAAAGCATGTCAACACCAAAAAAATAAAAGGGAGCTTCGTAAGAAGGAATTTTCAGGACATGATAATATGTTTTTTTGGGGTGTTTACATATTTTTGCCCAACTCCTGTATGTACATACATTTTTACTAATAAATGTTTGATAGCTGTGTTATATTTAATAATTAATATTTAAAAAAGTTTTTAACCCAAAATATGCATCAGCATTATGTTTTGGATTTTGAAAAGAATCATGTTAAAAAAACAAAATAAATACATACATTGTTCTTCGAGTTCCATGCATGTAATCAACCTTTTTCTTTAGCATCTATAACTTTACATTCCAGTAATTTATATGTCATAAATAAACGTTAAAAATAAAAAAAATAGATAAAAATATGTATTACTAACCAACAGGATCTGTTAAATGGTATTTCTTATAACAATCTTAGAACATAAATCACACATAAAAATAAAAGATACTTCATAAAGGATAGTTACAATATATCGAATGAATAAACCCGGCAAATTTGCTTATCTTAGTGATTTTACCCATTTCATCAGTTATATACATATAATTCTTAATTTAGAAAGTGTAAGCAATGAGACACGCACTGAAAAAATAAAACGTTGATTTTACTTTATAATACTGGAAACTTTGTCTCCAGTATATAACAGTAAAATAAACAAAAATATACCGTCTTGTAAAAGAATTGAGCAGTGTATTCATCTGAACAGTATATTACTTGCTTATTTTAAGGTTCATTGTAGTTTATGTTATGCTTATAACCAGGCACTCCAGTTACCTGTATTAGACAGTAAAACCAACATTTTTTTGTGTGCATGCGTTCGTATTCACACCTTATTAAAAGTAACTTTTAGTAAATAATTTTCCAATGCAAATTTATTTCGTTTCTTTTATAGTTAATAGCGCAAGAGTAATTCGAAATGCACATGCAGAACGTTTCGCAAGAAAACTGAAAGTATTGTAACTTTACTGAATTGTCTGCTTCATTTTCTGCGTAATAGTTTTTGGAGAGAACCTATTGTCAGGATTCCTAGTTTCAGATTTTGCTGTATCGCATTTATTACTCATCTAGTTCGTAATAGCGTCATATTTTAAAATAATTCGCACTAACCAAAGAAATAACAAATTAACAAAATGAGAAAATATAAATATTTAGAAAGCTGAATTTTTATCTCTTTTTGACCTCTAACTCTTCTGCTTTAAATGTAAATTAATCAACTTAATGCATTACTTAATAACTGCTATAATCTTCCTCATGGTTGCTTGATTAGTTGAAGGTTTCTTACCACTATCACGTGATTTTTTTTTTCAAAAAATGTACTCAGGCGTTTGTTATAATACATATTATAATGCATATTTTACGTCAATCTGATTTCTTAATGTTACCAGAAAAACGTTTCTCAAAGCTAAAACGGATAAGTTTTTGTATAGTTGATCCAAAAATCACAGTTACCCCATTTTAAATCATTTCTGCGAAATAGGTTTTTTAAAATGTCAACTACGAATAATCTAAATAGTTAGTTAACTTCGCAAATTAACCTCTTGTTTTACTGAGGATTTTATAATAAGATTAAAGACTTTTAAAACATCCTGTAATTATCATTTTATATTTTAAATAGTTACTAATACAGTAATATGTAGCTATAAATATATAAACTCATTCTATTATCACACTATTCGTAGAAATAACAGCTGTGATTTTCATTTTTATATCTAAGATTTTTATCTAAATGTTTTATTAATAATATTATCAATATTGAATATAATTACAAAAATTGAATAACAAAATATTTCTAAAAGAATCAATCAAATTGCAATCCATATATGAGTATTAAAGCTACTTAAATAGTTTAAAATGATCATGAATATTATACGCTAGAAAGATGGCACGTAAAAAATGACGGAAAATGAGATACAAAGATATATACAGTTTTTTCTATTTCGCCAAGGCCCCTATACTAAGTAAGTAAGTAAGCACCCACCCTGGGAACCCGCTTTTGGCTTATGGTTAGGTGTAACCCCCAAGCCCAGGGCAGGGAAAAGTTTTACTACCTGCGGAAACAAGCCCAGAACCCCAGTCTCCGGGAAAGAAGACTTCAGAACGACCCGCCTGACACGCCGAAGAGAGCACAAGAGGCAAGTGCCGTGTCCCCGGACCGCCTGTGAAAATTTATTATTATTTAAGATGGCGATTCTTTACCAATCACAATTGGCTACCCTATTGTTTCAGGGCGAGCCTAGAAATATATTACAATTATGATTTATATGTTTTCGAATTTACGTACTATTTGAAAAAAAATTAAGTATTTGCATTCATCTTTACATTTGATAAGAAATATTTTTCCCCTTTTTTTCACCCTTTTAAACAAAAATATTTATACTTATTTACAATATTTCTAGTGGTATTTAAGTTCTTAAAAATAAAACAATCTCAAAAACACCCTTCCATACACCACGTGGACCCATGACATGTCCACCACAGGCAATCAGAAGAGGTAATTATTGAATGTATTTATATTGAATAAAAGAATAATGGCTATTGAGAATATCGTAGTTAGCATAAAGTTTTTTAAGTTGTGCCGGGTCATTAATTATTTTTAGGATGTCCTGAAGGATTGTCGTTTCTGTTCTATGAAATTTAAACTTCATGAATTTGCAGTTGCCGAAAATGTAATGCATCGGGTCTCCTCGACCACCACATTTACAAAGGTCGTCATCTTTTTTGCCGATATTATAAAGGAAAGACGGGAAGCTGCCGCGGCCTGTTAAAAAGTAAATAGATACTTTATCTTTTGAAATTATTTGGTTCTGAACTTTTGGTACCAGCCCGTGCGTATATCTGCCACCCCCTGAGTGATCCCAGTTGTACTGCCACCTGTCCAGTAATTGGGTTCGAATACATTTTATAAGATAGGACCGAGGCAATTTAACTCCTCGATCCACTGGTAGATCGCAGTACTGGGCGGCATCATTGTAAAAATACCGGGAATTTAATTTCTATATTCGGCTATGAAAAGCACATTAAAATCGGGCAGTTGGGAGCTCAGATAGTACAGCGCCGTCTAGTGGCGGTTATTTTATTAGTAGCATCGGGTTGAAGATGTAAAGACGTACAATTTCGTACATTTTACTTTAAATTCTGCCCCACATATTTTCAAAAAAACCTTAAATGCACGGGATTAAATTAAAATTCGATTAGTTCGATTATGAAAAATTAGTGGGTTTCAGTGGGAATTTCTCCAAATTAGTCAGATATCGCCAAGCTGATGTCATATACGACAATTTATTTTTATCGCCAAATTTGGCGATATCTTGGCAATTTGGTCAAAATTTGGCTGTATTGTGGTAACCTATTGTTGCTGCTATTAGTACTTTTCAACAATTATACTCATTGTTGAAGCTCATGCCGATTTCTCCATAGGAATCCTAACATAACCGCGATGAATGAGGCGGCCCAACCGGAACTGTGAGGGAAACACAGAGACTTGGATTTTATGTAAATAGATATAAGAATGTATTTGAAATGTATTCAGTTTCAAATACAATTAAATAAATTCATATATATATATATATATATATATTGGTTCATACATCTTTCATATAGTAATGTATATTAGCAGCCGTTTTGTTTGGTGAAATATTTGATTTCTCATCTTATTTATAAGTTATCTTTAATCTCCGCACTACATTATTGGTATAACATTAATAATAAGTGAAATCAATATGAAATTACGTATATCGTTTATGTTAACATAAAAACACATTCATGAAAATAAGAAAATTTAATTTAAATAAAAAAGTAACTGAATTCAATTTAATGTAATAATGAATAATTCGACTGCATCTTAAAGGAAAAAAATAAACGAATAAATTGTAAGAGGCGAATTTTCAGCATAATTGGATTAAGAGAAAAAAAAAATAATATAAATATTGAAGTACTGATAAACGTAATATGACACTTAGCTTTTCTGAACAATAGAAAAGATAATGCTATTTGAGTTTAAAATAAAATAAAACTTAATAAGTAAGAGTTTTGAAGTCTAGGTGTTTCTTATAAGAAGTTTGATCCTATTTAGAGAACAACTATTTTTCGTTGGGCTAGCTTATCGCATTTTATACGCTTATTTAGTTTTGTAACTGGAACTATTTCGTAAATGGCTTTTCTGAACTTTTATTAGATTTTACACTTTCCCTATAAAAGGCAATATTCAACACTTCTTTTTTTTAACAAAATGTCCTCAGAGAATAAATTCTTTCATTGTAGGTTTTCTATTAAGATATCTAATATTTTAGCTTAATTATATACATATTCTTTTGGAGTTGGGGCATTTATCGCAATATATGTAGTATATGATTTTTAGTGGCGAGCACGTTTTTACTATTCAGTAATACAGATATTTAAAGATTTCAGATTATTTAAATCGATACAGGATTATTATGAATTGCATTTAAACATTAGATACCTGTATTTTTTATTATATATGTTTACAACGTATTTAAAAAAATATATATATTTTTTAGTTCATATACCAATACATAATATTTCTTTTACACCCGCTTATGCGTGCGCAAAAATTTTATTCATTCTTTTTAATGTGGTACAATCAAATACTAGTCACATATTTTTACCAGAAAAATAAAAATGCACAAATGCATTTTGTTCGATACGTGAGGAAAGGTAGTAGTAGTATAAATTTGTATAACCATTTATTGATTATGCTGACAATCTGTTGCGAACTGCACCTGCGTGCTTGAAGTGGAGAGCTAAAAATAGCAGAGCCATACCACGTGACTCTGTTGGTGTTTGGCGAATGAGCCTGCGCAAAAAACAGTTAGTTATGCTAGAAATGTTGCAATAAGAACAACCAGAATTTATGCATCGCCGAGATACGAATTTATATCTATCTGGGAACTTTTGATATAATCAATTTAAGTGTTACATGTTGTGTCAGTGGTGATTGTTATAATAAATCAAGAAATATGAGAAGTTAGTCCTCGAATTAATAAACAGAATTTAAAGTTTTGAACAATTGAATAATAAAATTCTTACGTTCTAGTATCTATCGGTACACAATAAATATTACCATTTGGAATATTTAACAAAAATCCAATTTGGATACATCGAATATTACAAGGTTGAGCAAAAAGTTCTGTGAAATTTGTGAAAGTTGCGTTGTTATGCGCAAATCAACAACAAAAGCAACAAGGACTATTCTTCAAAGCAGAGACCCTCATAGTACACGACTTACTGCCATCATTCTGCCAGATTTCGGTTTGCTGGAAGTACCATGGAAGCTTCTTGGAATACAAAAATTCTTGACATGTCTCTTCAACTTTATTAAAATATACAAATCGACGGCCATTGAAAAAGTGTTACATTGATCGAAAGAGGTCATAATCGGATGGAACCACATCTGGAATATAGGCGGGTATGGGAGAATGTCCAACTGTGCAAACTTGTCCTTGGTCCTCCGGGCCACGTGCCGTTTGGCATTGTCCTTCTGAAACAAAACGCGCTTTCGGCGGATCAATCTTGCATACGTCTGCACAAATTTGTCGTACATGCGATCCATCTGCTGGTATTAGAGCTCGGCATTGATGGCAAGACCATCGTATAAGATAAAAATTCTGGTAATTATTAGATTAAAAATTTCGCAGAACTTTTTGCTCAACCTAATATTTCTCGATAGTTTATTACTGAATTTACAACACAACCAAAACAAGAATGTAATAATTTTTCATTTAATTCATTTCCTTCTATGTACCATTTATGGCACTTTAACTATTTTGTTTCCATGTAGCATTGCGTATTGTTAAAATCTTGTAAACCATGTTATTATGGTCTAAGTACAGTTGTTCAATAACATGTGTTAATGAAGAAAATATTAAATTGTAGTATTATGAATTTTGAGGTACAGAACTGAAGCTTTGAAGGGTAAATAAACGGCAGTGCAGAAGAAGAATATTTTGTGACCTAGGATGTTAAACAATTAAAAATTACCTTATTTTATAACACATGCTTTCCTTTCTGTTTATTTAGATATTATTAAAGGTGTCTTCATTAATAAAAATATTTTGTTTACATTAACATAACTTAATTCTCACAATAAATTCTTTTCACAAGTCAAAGGTTAATTATTTTAATGTTTTCTTTCTTTTTTTTAAACGTTCCCGTAAAATTTATTTTTCACTTGAAAAGAGATAGGAAATATTTCTATTTTGATATTTTAAAATCTGTCAATCGCAGGTAAAAATGGTTGTCACAAAATATGAGTAAACCCTCTATTCAAATAACGAAATTGGGAATAAAAAATAAGAATTAAATACTTCTGCAAAAATTAGACAAATTTAAAACTGATTGGGTACTGAACATCGAAATCTAGTGACGTATGTGTTTGAAAATGATGTTTAAATTAATATGCCAATATCCTAATCCATAAAACTTATATAACTGAAATATCTTTATTTCAATATTTAAAAAACGATTATAATAGTTCTACGATTTCAAAACTGTTTAGTTTCAGGTGTGTTTTATAAATTTTCCTATACAACCACTTTTTTTTTCATGTTGTTATATGCTATAATTTTTTGTTTTATAAGCAGATAAGTTTAAAATGTCGCAAGAAAATAAATTAAGTGAGCAGTAGCAGCAATAGTTGCTTTTTTTTAATAGGAAGCTTGTTCATATAACAAACGTTTCAATCTTAAAGAAATATGTATTTTGTTATCATTAAATAATTTAAAAAAATAAATAAATGAAGTTCATACATATTACAATAAATATATTTAAATTGTTGTGGAAAGTTCTCTTAAATTTTATATGGTGTAGGAGTTCCCATAAAGGTTCTGAGAAATAATAATAAAAAAAAATAATATTTTTTCAGCAGCTTTGGTTAAAATTTTAATACTCTTTTAAGTGTCAATTTAGAAAAAAACAGCTTTCGACAACTGAAAAGAAAATATAAAATATATACATTTTTTTAAAATTTTAACTCAAATCTTTAGAATAACTTTTTAATATTTTTGATTAAACAATGTTTTAAACACCATCTGAAATATGATAATTGCCATAACAGTAAAACAAATCTAAGTTTGCATTAAATTGGTTCACATTTAATAAGTATATATTACATGCATTTAAAGTATCACCTGAAAATATGACAATAAACGTAAGCTAGCTTTAATAAAAGCAACTTTTTAAGTACAGACTTTATGCTTTCTTATATTATTAACAGCACTGTTAAATACATTAAAATTTCTTAACTGTTTTACACCCTTATCTATTTCTTAAACTAATGATTTATACAACGGTTATAAGTCGGTAAAAAGAAAAAATATCGCGTTCTTTATTTAGAAATTCATAATAATATAATTTTATGGATACTTTTATTAAAATTTTGTAGTGGAACATATCTCTCAAAAAACAGTTTATGTCAGAAACATACATGTGAACAGAAAAAAAATAAATTTATAAATTATCCTTTCAGACACAATGTATGTATTTAGAAATAAAAAGACAACTCGAAGAAAAGAGCTATTACAGGCCATGTATAGATAAAATTACCAGATGTAAGAGTATAGAAAACATAAGAGATTGCTAGCAACGCAGCTCGCAATCAAAGCTGAAACGGAGGGTAATGTTCAAAACATACAGGGGAGTCCATACATACATACATACACACACACACACACACACACACGCATACCGTCCTACCCGCCCTCGTCAATAACTAAACTTTTTACCGACGTTTGGAATACCCACCGACATTTTATGAATATCATTTAAATATTGTTATAGAATGTTAAGATTCGCAAAATATACATATGAACACCAAAAATATTTCATTCGAATTAAATTTGAATTTTTTAGAAAGAAAAGTTTGTGGGAGCAAATTATCATTATTTAGAGTAACTCGGGTGTTACTCGTTTTGAAATTTTACACACTCAACCCGAGTAACTTAATCTCGAACTAAGATGTCCTGGGTGGTTACTCTATTATTCAATGAATTGCCTGACAAAGTGTATAATGTTATTGAAGCGTTTGAAGGACAATGACAATTTTTCGAAAGGATGTTTTAAGCAATAGGGATGAAATCGTTATGGTTTCGAGAAGTTCATGCTTAATCATTTGCTATTGTTATTTACAATAGTACTTAATTGACGCTATTATTAGTTATGGATAGTAATTGATGATTATTATTGACAAGTAGTAAATAATTGACTAATTGACTGCGGTTAGTAAATGATTGATTAATACTATTTTACTAATGCCGTCTTTAAAACAAAATTTACTCTTTTTTTAATAAATTTTGTGAACAAATATTAAATTTTGTTTAAAATATTAAAATATGTGTCACTGGCTGTAACAAATTCTTTAGGTAAGTCTTTTGAACACAGTTGCTTGTTTAATTCGGAGCAATAATTGTAGAATGATGTAATTTTTTATGCGACATGAAAGGATGTTTCATACGGTGTGGGGGGAGGGGGGGGGGATTTGCTGGTTGAGGAAAATTTTTCGAAAATATATTTTTAATGGAGACGAAAGTATTATGATGTAAATATAATCATGCTTAATAATTCGCTTAGATTTAATTAAAATAGTACTTAATTGACACTATTGGTACGTGGATAACTCCAAATAATTGGTGAATATTTTTAATTGACAAATAGTAAATAATTGACAAACTTTAATCTGTAGTAATTAACCACTGATTAATATTATTTAAATTATGTCGTCTATAAAAAAAAAATAAATAAAGTAACTTTTGTAAAAAAATATTCTTTTGTTTTTAAATTAGTAAAATATATGTCATTATCTCTAACAGAATGATTTTTAGCCAGATATTTTGTTCATAGTTGCTTGTTTAATTTGCTTAATTCGGTGAGTTAAGTATAGAAGGGTGAGCTTCTTATGTGGCGTAAAAAAATTTCACAACCTTCAGTGGGTGGAAGGAGGGCACGTGCGCTGACCTGCTAGCTCATATCTTGCAGTATCAGAACTTTTCGCTTTAAAAGAATAGATTGATTCAAAAAAGATGAGACAAACTTATACAATACAACAAGCAATTGTCTTATAGGAAACTAGTGTCGTATAAAATAAAATCACTTTAATCCAAATAAAATTTTGTTTATAACTTTTAAAGTAGTGAGTTTAGAGATTTTTTTAAATTTATCTTCCTTTGTGAAAAACGCCATGGCGATACCAAAACATTCTGGAAGTGAAAAGTCATTCTGTCAGTGACATTATGTGTATTTCGAATTACATTTTCCAACACAAAGCTACTACTTCAATGTTTGTGGGAGTTATTTATTGGCACGACGTCCACTAACAGAACATTCACAACTTCAAAGTTTATATTTACATTTTACACAATGCAAGTCATTCCTGGTTAAATTTTACCATGATATGGATTACTTATAGTTAAAGTTATGAATACAATCTGGGTTTTTTTTGGACGGACGCAATGCCGCTGAAGTGTGGCGCTAGGTTAGTGTCCCCGCACCAGGAGCCGTCATTTAGGGTAGTCTTCACCGGCATTGTTAATTATATTCCTGCATTTTTCTTTTATTTTTTTTAACCACTACGTCTTGCTAAATTCTAAAGGCGTTTATGTCATCATTCATTAACATGAGAAAATTACGGACGAAACTTCCTATACTAGAAGCAAATTTGAAATTATTTGTCTTTCATAATTTCTTTTTTTTTTTAAATACATATATATATAAACCATTTATGTGTTGCAAAATGGGATTAAGAGCTTACGTAAGTCACGAAAAGAAGCGCCCAAACTAATGTTAATCCTATCGGAGCGTTCATTACAGATTTCTCAATCGCATTTCAATATTTCATTTTTTTTAAGGAAACCCGAAGTTGATATGATATTCCATTGTTATGCCTTTGTACTTTTCCAATTTGAGTCACAGTTTTTTTTTTTTTTTTTTTTTTTTTTTTTTATGCGGATACATTTAGTTTTGGAAGTGGTTAGAACCGGCTGTGAAAATTAAACTGTCCTCATAAAAAAAAAAAAAAAAAAAAAAAAAAAAAAAAAAAAAAAAATTGAAAAAGTACAAAAGGGCAAAAGCACAAAAATAGATATCGACCTCAGATATCCCAAAAGAAAAAGAAAGTTAAATATATATATATAAAGACTTCTTAAAGATTTCTGCTTAAGTTTCTCCCATAGGTTTAACGTTTTCTTTCGAGTTTCTCTGTGTGACTTGTATAAGCTCTTAAGACACATTAAAACTTTTTATTACTTAATTTTTTTTTTCTGGTGTAGAAAAGTTTATTATCGATGATACCAACATAATACGAGGTCATTTCTCAGATATGAAATCATATTAAAAGTTTTTTTTTATAATTAAAAATGTATTTAAAACGTTTCTTAGTTTAAAAAAAAAAAAAAAAAAAAAAAAAAAAAAAAACTAGGAAAATCGCGTTTTCTCTACATAGGGGAGACCGGGGCTAGTTGGCTACAGGGGTAAGTAGGCACAGTAATTATAAATCGGCTGTTTGTGGATAGATTACGCATCCAGTCACAGAGTACCTTTCTTCTTGCTTTTTACAATCCTCATTGTAGTTTTGCAGCGTTACCTACGTTCAGTGGACATTTATTACGATTTTTCTGTTTTTTGCACTCATAAGTAATTTTTTGTTGCTTCATTATTTTTCTAATTTCTAATGCTTACCTTAATAATTGCGATTTAACTTGTGCAATTTTTCTTAGTGTATGACTAGCTGTACCTACCCCATATGTGATTTACTAGGATTATTTATGCTTAGATGGTTACGTGTCCCTTTTGTGAAGAAATTCATTAAGGAGCTAGTAAGCGCATTGAACACGGGGCAAGTTGGCTCGATGTCTGGTGTGTGCTGGTAGCTTGAAAAACAAAAAAACACCGAGAAAAGTGGTTGCAATGCCAGATTTTGGGCACACGAGGCTTGCCCAAACGGAGAAACTCGTTTTTTTTTATTTGTGACAACTGTGACTCTGATTATGATATCGAGTAGGATAGAAGTTACTCATTGTTAATGTTTCATTCATTATTTTTATGTCTGTATAATTTAGAATTTACATTGAACGGCGATAACGCCTTTGTTTAAACTTACTGGTAATAATGAAATTGATTTCTCTTAACTGCGTGTCTTATTTAAATTTTTATAAAACGTGTGCCAACTTACCCCATAGGTATAGGCAACTTGCCCCGTGACGGGATAGGTTGGCGCACAACTTTCCTTTTACTTTAGGTTTCCGCTAAACATAAACTACAAAAGCTACAAACTCAAAACTCTAGGTATTTATAGCCCAATGCCTGTTCTTTAAAAGTACAGTTAAAGTTTCATAAAAAACTTAAACAAAAGATTAATAAAAATCAATAACTGAAAACTGCGCCTACTAGCCCCGGTCTCCCCTACTTTAAAATGTGTTCAGGAAATTCACGCTTGAATGTATATAATGCTTAAAACAATTCTTGTGGTTAAAATATCACAAAATACTATAAATCTTAAGCTGCAATATTTATTATTATGCATAAAAACTCAATCTTTTATAAAATGAGCTTTCTAATATTTTTGATTTGAAAAGTTTAAGACTAATCTTATTTTAATAATAAATAAATAAGTAAAAATGCACACGAAATATTTGAAAAAAAACTTCCGAAGCTTTAATATTAGCTCGCGAGTGTCTATGTCTGAATGAACGGGAAAACTGAATAATAAAGATTTTTAGAATTTTTTGTCTGATTTATATTTTATATGTGAAATGAAATAACACTAAAAAATATTCTGGAAGTGAGCTGTAATTCGGTCAGTGACACCGTATGCATGTGAACTACATTTCCAATTATGGAGCATGTAGTTCAATACTGTTTGGAGGTAGATAAGGGCAACAACTTCCACAAATTCGTGTTTTATATTTATATTTCACACAATAGCAAGACGAGTCTGATGAAATTTTACTTTAATATGGTTCATTCAAATTAAACATTTGATAAAATTTGTGTTTAGTCTGGAATGAGACACCCTGTATTTTTCTCAGCAGAAAATGTTTTTCGACGTTTGTTTCCTATACAAAAATTGTTTTTTGTAGTGGATTTTCGAATCCAACTAGGACAGCAACTCACAATGAGAATTCATATTTTCAAGAAACTTTTTATTAAAATAATACATGATTTTATTGTACTCGTATATTCAGATAAATTTCAACTTTAAAAATAAATATTAGAAAATCGATAGTTTTTTCTTGTTCTTGTCGAGATGCATCGATTATCTAACGAATGTTTAAATATGTGTAACAGATAAAGCAAAACATTATGATAAAGGAATACGACATTTTAAGTTAGTATTATTTTTATTAATACAATTAAAGGGCTTATTTATTTCTTTGAAAGAAAAAATTGTAAGAATATTTTCAGCTTTGTCATAGTCTCAGTAAAAAATTCAGAAATAAAAGGATTATCAGAAATGAAACTGGTGCATTAAGAGGCTACTTCAGTCACGCGAAAAGACCCGCTCGCTAATGCTAATCCTATGAGCTAAATTTATAAAGATATCTCGTTTGCATTTCTATATTTTTAGATTTTTTTTTTTTTTTTTTTTTTTTTTTTTTGATAGCTGAGATCGATCTGCACAAAGACAGTTTTTTACTTTTTCGATTTTGTTTACAGGTATTTTTAATGAGGACACATTCATTTTCGGAACCGGTTTTGAAAATGAAAGCATCCTCATAAAAAATAAAAATTTAAATTAAAATAAAAAATAAAAAACGGCCTTTGTACAGATCGATCTCAGGTATCTAAAAAAAAATCATTTAAAAAATATTGAAATGCAAACAAGATATCTTTATAAATTCCTTTCATTGTATTAGCAGTAGCGAGCGGGTCTTTTCGTGTGAATGAAGTAGCCCTCCCAGTTGTTTTTGTTAGTATGAATGAGATCGGTTTCATTAAGCATTAATTATCAAAGTTTATTTAAAATATTTATTTAGATTTCTATAAAGAATTTTAACTTTAAGATATTTGAAATGCTCAATGCAATACCATCATTGTTAAGTCTTAAGGTTGTTCTCAAATCCAAAAGGGCAGAGCTTTATGACATAAGTTTTAATTCATTTTTGTTCGGAAATGCATGAAACCTAGCAAGTTTTGTTGATCAGAAACTATGTAATCGAACAGTTTTTGTCCGTTTTTTTTTTTTTTTTGAAAACGTGATAATTCTTTTACAAATTAGCGTCAAAGTGGACGTTTTGAACCGAAGTTCCCAAAGAAAGCAGAAAATCAGTCAGTGAAGGGAGAAAAACGTCTTTGTTAGTGATCAAAATCGCTTATAACTCAATAGGTAATTTATTTATAAAAAAAGAAAAAAACGGAAAACACAGTTTGATTCCAAATCGCTTCCATAGTCAGGCCATACAATTTTATATCTTTCTATTAAAAAATGAATATGTAAATGTGTCAATACGGTTTGCGCTTGTTGAGCAGAGCAGTTGAGAGACTTAATAAAATATCGACCCCCCCCCCCCCCCAAATGAAAAATATAGAACCAACAGAATAAAATTTTCAACCCCATATGAACATTCCTGACCGATAGTATATCCGAAATATTTACTTTTTTTTTTTTTTTTTTTTTTTTTGCTGTGGTGCTGGGAGAGAGACACCTTGTATTTTTGACAAAAGAAAATGATATTCGACATTGGCTTCCTATATAAAAAATAGTTTGTTATGATGTGGTCTACCATTTCTTAAAGTTTGCCAGATCTTATTTTTTTATCACTCTATATTGTTAAATTTTAAAGGTGTTTGTGTCATTACTCAATATTATAAAATTACGATTAAAATCTTCTATCCTAAAATCAAATTTGGAGTTATTTCGGAATTTCATTTTTTAATATCACCCATATATGTGTTATTAAAACAACGTGCTAACTAAACTTTTTATTGTTTAATTTTATTTTTCTGGTATAGACTAAATACACATCGTCGGGTTAATACTGATGCTTTTAAAAGTTTAACATTGGATTATTTACCTACAAAATACGAGCTCATATGGCATTTTTGAGATAAGAAATTATATTAAAAATATTTTTTAATTTGCAAATAAAAATATATTTAAGAGGTTTCATTTTTTTTTTTTTTTTGATTAGAAAAATCGCGTTTTTTAAAGTTAAATATTTTATAATATATCAGACGTTTATTATGAAAGTTTAAGTCTAATTTTAATTATTTGTTTAAATTTCATAATGTTATAAAATCAACATTTACAATTGCTATTGGTGCATATTTTTTTTTTAAAAGAAGCGTATTCTGAAATCAATTATACGTACTGCAATAGAATATGTGCATTCTTTGCGAGAGAAAAACGTTAATACATAACAAAATCATTAATGCATTAACTCATAATACAATACATTGAATGTTATTAAAATTTTTCCCCTATCTGAAATACGGAGAAAGGATACAGTTGTTATCATTACTACTACGTTTCCTACCCAATTTCTAGGAAATTTTAAGTCTGGCATTTTTTATCACTTACCACCCAGTGTGAGTGACCACGACCAGATGTCGTATCGTGCGAAATCGCTCTAGGCAAGAGTAGAAGTAGAACTCAAAGCGGTTAGTTTTAGCCCGAAGACATATTTTTTTAAAAGGGTTTTGGTCAGGAGAAAATAATATTTTGCCTTTTTCTACCTTTACAGAAGATATTCTTCGAAATAATTTTAAGGAAAGAAAAATAAAAGTGGAATCATAACCCTTTATTTTTTATAAAATGCATATAATTTTTACTATAATTACTCAGATTTTAAAATAATAGTAATAATTTTACGTAACTTTTTTATTTTATTTAATAGCCAACGTCAGCAATTGTGTATATGTATGCATTTATCATTTTATTTTTCATTTAAAATCTCGAAATATTTTCAACACAATCATAAAAGTTCAACGCATTTTAATTCAGATTCCACACAACTGATGATTTATTATTAATAATATATATAACAGTAATTATCTGTCATAAAAAACGCGTTAAATATCGCTTAAATCAGCTGTCCACACATATATAATCAGATATATATCTAATATATAAAGAAGGAGGAAAAAGTGATATGAATTAAAATACATCAATGTTTTACTATATACCTATTAATACTGCAGTTTCCAAGAGCGTGGGCCAAAAAGCTTTTTCAGGTAAAAGAAAATGAAAAAAAAAAAAAAAAAAAAATTAAGGTGTTTCTGAAACTCACAATTTTTAGTAACTGTTTTTTTTTTTAATTCTGTGGAAAATTAGCATGGTAAAAACTTTTTTACACGTACAGTACAAGGTAAAATTTGCGAAATTATTACAATTGATCAAGGAATTTCGAATCGATTTTAAGCGAAATATAAATTCATTACTATTTTCAAGTAACCGCAATGTAAAAGCAAATAGTATTAATTTATATGCCGCACTTTTAACCCTACCAACATAAGGTAGAACAATTAAACTGTGATTTAAGCGTACACAGGGCCAGTATTATGAATGGGCAAACGGGACATTCGTCCATGATCCCATAAGCTTAGGGGGGGGGGGGGGGGTGTCAGTTGGCAGAATTGAAAGAAATTAGCTGTTTTGTTTCATTGTTTACATACTTTTATATCGTACAATAACAAGATAGTTAACTCTTAATCAGCGCTACTGTGTTCCAGAAACTCCCGTGCTTATATACCTCTTAATGCCCAAGAAAAGTATAACGCGACTTATGGGTTAATGCTACATCATGAAAATCACGTCTAAAAAATCTCCAATCATACATGCAATTAAAAGTTATATAAGCGTGTTCCAATATTTTTTTTTTCCTTTTTGCACTGCAATTGGCAACTCGCGCCTTTTTGCATCCTCACTAAGACATTTTTACATCTAAACGCGTATAATTTTTAAATAGTACTATTTCTTGTGCCATGGAACTTATCAGTGTTTTTCTATAACTTATACATATACATCCTTAATTAAAATTAATTCTTAAGCGAAAACATATTTTTCTTCACTGCTCTATATTGAAAATCTTTACCAATTTTAAGAATATTTTTAATCGAAAAATTTGAAATAAAATTCCATTTTCTGAAACTTGAGTAAAATATAAATGCAAATTTAGTGCATTTATGAATGAAATTAGCTTCGTAAATAGGGCGGTACAAAGTTTAAATTGCCCCATTCTAGTAGAACCATAAAAGTTTCAAATACTACACAACATAAGAAAAGAGACCCAAACAGTGTTTGTATCCAGGGTTCATGCGTTATTGCGATAACGAATTACAAAATTAGCAGAAAAGAAAGTCGGAAATTGTACGTCAAATGTGGAAAATGACGTACTATAGCTAGTTTTATAAACATTCAGATTTTGATTCAATAGCTGTTGCACTCTTATGCAAGAATACATGAATATAGCATTTATTATATACATTAAATGCAATAATACGTAAATGATATGATTTCATCTAAAATCTGACGTAATCACCATGGCAACATTGAATCATGATCTATCAGGGGATATCATGGAATTAATTACTTATGATAGGATTTAATAAAATGAAGAAAACTTTTATTAATATATTTTTAATTTTTGATTCGGTTTTCATAAAATTTGAAATGACTCGACACAATTTTGCAATGATTATACATATTTAATTTTTAACCATTCGGTTGTGTAGTTTCTGCACTGTTATATCCGGTCAGACGGACGAAACAGGTGACGATTATAGGTGCTACATATTTATGTAATTACGAACGCATCTAAAAAAAGATTTAAAAGATGTATAAAAGAAGTATAAAAATTGCAGTCTCCCAAAATCTTGTGGTTTCTCCTGACATTAGATATTGAGATAAAAACGATTGGAAAAAGTTAATAAATGCATACGTTTGTGCCTGTGCATGAAAACTTCTATGAAATTCATGAAATACGGGAAATGTTAAAAAAGGGACTGAAGATTTAGTGGATATCCACAATTCACGTCTGTATAAATTGGGCAGTCTTGTGCGTAAATTCTTGATTTACTGGTTTAATGTGAGAACCTCCAAGTAGTAAATTCTCTGATTTTATTTATATATTATATAAGGATATATCAGTCAATAGAAATAAGTCATATAGGAGCTGTGTGTATGAGCTCACTGAAGTTTTCGTGCTTTGAACCCTAAATTACTAAATTAGGCACTGAATATAACGTTCTATGCACGGAAATTCCTTATTATTTTCCACCATTTCTCAGGAAATATTTGCAAGCTTTTTTAAATGCACATGATCATACAATGATAATATGCGTTCGTAGATTACGCATTCTTACCCTACTATATACGGTGACCTAGGTCAAGAGAACAGTGGGTCATGTTATAGAATATTTCACAAGTATTAATCATATTTTCAGATAGAGAGAAAGGGGATAGATATGAAAGGACTCTTTCACAAGTCAAAGAAGAATTTTTTGTCGATTCAATCTCAAACAATTAAATATATATATATATATATATATATATATATATAATTTAAACAGAAATATGCATTTTAAAAGAATTATAAAAGATGCATAAACAATGTTTCAATGTTAGCAAATTTTTTATGACATCGTAAAAAGATACTTTCTTCTAAATGCCAAATGATAATAAATATATTTCTGGTTAAAAACAGTTTGTAACATTTCAGTATCATTTCTATGATATTTTTAAAATGATTTTTTTTTTAATTTCAACTATTTGTAAATAAATGTTTCTTATTGATAAACAGAAATTGTACCAAAATAAACTAAAACTATATTGAAAGTAACAAAATATTAAACTTACATGTTTGAAAACCTTTTTTTTTCTGGAGGGGGGAGGGGGGGGATTTTAAGAATCCTAATAATTGTTTCATATAATTTGCATTCTTTTTATGTAATTAGAGTTATAAACATACTTTAAACATGTATCTATACCTTTCTTTTCAGTGTACAAAACAGAAAAATAAGTAGGTGCAATAATTTATTAGTAAGAATTTAAAAAAAGAAAATAGCAATTAAAATTGTAATAAAATTAAGAATAGATGCAGTACTTGTTTATTTTAGAAAATAAAAATATGACAGAGCTATCAAAAATAGAACGGCGCACGCAGAAAAGAGAACAGCGCAAGCGAAAAATAATATTGTGCGCTCGAAAACTGACACGACACTGCATGGCGCAATTATAACTAAAATAATTTATAATTCCAATAATAAAATCATTTGGTCTATTTTTTAGTATATTAAATTAATATTTTTAATTTCAAAATTCCGACAGTATTGCAATGCATTTCATTTAGATATTTTAGTAAAAAGAAGAAATACAAATAAACGGAAACACAATTAACATTCTTAATATTTTGTTTAATTGTTATATTTTTTAAGTTTGTTGAATTATGATATTTTTTCTTCCAAATATGCTTTAAGCTTGACTTTAGGCAGCTTTTTAGCAAAATTTGTTAATCTATTTATAGATTATATACACGTCGAAAGCATTTTTTTTCTTTGAAATTGTTCAGATTTTTTTTGATGAAATATGACCAAGGGAATTATATATATAAAGTACATTGCTATAAAAGAATTGTGCTGTTCTTTCCGACTACAAAAGTTTAACCCATTTACAGACGAAACAATATAAATAGTCTAGCTTTCATTTCCGAGCAGTATTCCATAACGAAATTGAAACTTTATAAATAAATAAAAAATAGTATAAATGATATAAATGTACCACAAATTTAATAAACGAGTAATCTAACTACTCGCTAAAACCACTGAAATTATCACAAAAAAGGCTGCTGTAATTAACAAAATACTTATCGATTGCTTCGAATATTAACATCTTGTTTGGTGCTAATGCAAAAGTATTGCTTTTAATAAATTTCAAAACTTTATTTGAACACATTTTGATATTTTTTATGTAAAATTATTTTTGGAGTCGTTAGTGTGCGATCTAAAATTTAATTAATTGTAAGAAATCTATTACAGTTAAAATGTAAGATTTTACCAATGTTCTGTAACCCTCGATCTCCGGTTAGACCCCCTAATAAAAATATAAAAAAATGTTGGATTTTCTTTTAAGTGATTTTTTTAATGCAATGAAATGTAGTAAGATAGATATATGCTTGCAACTTATTTTATAAAGCTCGATTTATCTTCAAATTCTGACAATACTGGTCGTAGCTGTGAGGCATTTTTCTAGTTTGTGTGTGTGTGTGTGTGTGGGGGGGGGGGGGGTTGTGATTTTTTATGTGATTATTAAATATTCGAAAATCAGTAGAAAATGCACTGTATTCATCGAACCACTATAATTTTTTGTCTGATATGCATGGCGGCTACCCAACAAATTCACAAGAATTAGAAAAAGAGTCTTTTATTTACGTTGTTTGTTCATTTCACCTAAAATCCGTTTTCTCTTATCCCTATACCTAGATTCATGGAATTCGAATTGAAGCAAGAAATGATCTTTCGTAAAAGTTTATTATAAATAAGAATTAAAACATGTTCTTAAATAATTATTATTTTTTTCTCTTAGTCTATAATTAAAAAAGGAACTGCATGTTAGAGTAAGACTAGAAATCACATGATAAAGGTGGTAGGATATGCAATCATCATTTTTTGAAAATGAGCTGCAAATTTACATACATCTACTTGTGTTTATTGCCAAATGCTTCCTTTATCAATTAAAATCTCTCTTTAATAGATGGTAGAGGACAATTGATTAACTTTAATAATATGATTAACTGATTTTCCTTTATTTTGCCACATACCACCTTTATCATCGGAGTTCTTCAATTGATTCAACCACAAAAACGGGGTTATTATTAAAATATGTGAAATGTATAGTCAATAATCTCCAGAAATCACGCACATATTTATGTATGTATGTATGTATTATTTTAACATAAAATAATTCCATTTATGACATTTTTCGTGTCCAAAATAATTTTTTTGTTGTTGCTGCAAAGATTAAGGGGAGAGAAATACATTACTATCGTATAATATTAACCTATTAATATTCATGGGAATAGGTTTTCAACAGTGCATTCCCCATATTATGTACCCTTCCTAATAATAATGTTATGATAGAAACGTTTTAAATTTATATAATAAAAAGAAGCAGAATTTTGAATTTCTGCTTATTTATGTATTTATAACATTTAAATAACATATTTTACTAGGACACTTAAAATATTAATGTATAGTCTTACATATATACATATAGTTATATATATATATATATATATATAACCACTATATAACTACAATTCATCATCTATTTCCAATTACTTATATATATATATATATTACGCATTCTAACTCATTTGTATGACAGTGATGTTTATGTTTATGATATCATAATGTACACTGATTAAAAAAAAAAAAAAAAAAAAAAAAAAAGAAGAAGAAGAAAGAAAGAAAGAAAAAGGAAAAAATAAGAAAACAAACAATTAAAGGAATAAAATTGAGATAAAGTGTATGATTCTATCTTGTTTTTTATACATTTTATAGTCGATTACACTTCGAATTTGAAAAATATGTCCCCTCAACACTTGCTTGAGATACCTTTCTCTTCCTTTGCTAATTATAGCGTGTGTGAATAGTAACTACACACAGATGGGCAAAAGTCGTATGTCAAGTAACATGGCATTTGAAAAGCATTCCTACCTTCTTCTTTAACCAGTTTATCAATAGTAAAGGGCTAATCTTTGACGTTATCAGTATGTTGTCTGCAGCAGCGTGCGAAGAGAAAACTGCGCCCGGGGCAAAGTTTCAATTTAGCGCCACCTCCCCCCAACTTTTCTTTGTGACAGGTGTCACAAAATTAAAAAGTGTAGGAACAGAAACAAATTTTACTGAATACATATTTCCCGTTTATTTTGAAACATTATGTTTAATTTTAATTTATAAATTTCAAAAAATTAAATAACATAAGAGAAAATTGCACTTATATTTTGGCAAAGAGGATATGGAAAATGGGTGTAGTAAAAATGCATCTAATAGTACAGTATAACATAGTTTGGAGCCATTTTATATTCCAAGAAAGAAACTCCATGCTATTTTGAGAGTATATGTTTTAGTCACAAGCACAGACTCAGAAAACAGAAGGTTAACAAAAGAGATTAAGAAAAAAGATCCAAGACAAGTTTTGAAAAGAAATAAGTCTTTATTCATAAATTTTTATTTCTGTGTGTGTTGCGGGGGGGGGGGGGGGTAAAAGACAATGCAATAACTTTGAAACGAAAAATATACGTACTTCTATTAGGAAAAAAATTCCCAATATGTAAGTATACAATTTTTTTTTACAAAAAAGAAGAAAAAAAGAGGTTTGTAATATAAATTTGGCGCCCCCTCAAATTCCGCTCCCGTGGCGGCTGCCCCCTTCGCCCCCCACTTCGCACGGTCCTGGTTGCCTGCAGTAAAATTCAAAACGGCACGACGTTTTTTCTACAGAAAGAGTGACAGTTATTTATATTATTCCGAGTTAAATTTGCATGGAAACTTCATAAAAAAAACTATCACATTTATTTCCGAAAGACTGTCATAATTGTATTTATCAGCATATGTCATTTTATGGGCTTATAACGTAAGTTTATATGTATTTGCAAATATCATTTGATTGAAATTTGTTTTAGTAACACCACCTTGCACTTTAACTAAGTTAAAATGTGCAGAAAGATACATTTGAAAAGTGTATTGTACATGTATTTCCGCATAAAAGTGAAGTGTAAACTAAAAAATAGATGAAAAATTGGGAAAAAAAAAACAAAACCCTATGATTTTTTTTTAATATACTCGATATATTTTATTTGTTCTTAAATCATTCACATTAATTATGATATTTTTATATGAGCATTGTGCTAGAATAATGAAATAATTTGTATACATTCATATATATATATATATATATATATATATATATATGCAACACAGAGGATTTTAATTCAATACTTTTTTAGAGACCGATAAGGGAGACTGATCACTAGAAAAAAAAGATCAAGAGGGGAAGAGCACCGGGAAAAATAGCTGAATAACTCAGTAAAATTACGGGTAACGTTAACATATTTTTCCACGTTAGTAAAGAACCATTAAATTCACGGACTATTAGTAGTGAGTGTCATAAGAATGCCATACTGGAATGATCTGTACTCCAATGCCATTTAAAGCCTAAAAACGGACTTTTAACGATGCCCTTGTTTAATACAATGTCTATTAAAAATAAAAGGAACAAAAAGCAATGTTTTTTGTTCTAACAATTCAATACGAATTAATGTAACCAAATACATTTTGCAAACTACAAATTAAATATACCTATATATATATATATAATATTATAAATAAATAAAAAAATAAAATTACATCATTTGTAAAAATATTTAATATATTTGTCATCTCTCACACATGTACTCAGTTATGTCCTTTGCATGTAAAATCGTAAAAATGGGAGGCATACTCCAGTGGTTATTTCGAAGGGGGAGGGGGAGGGGAGGAAGAAGGAAAAGAGGTGAAAAAATTGCACTTTTTCAGTGCGGTGGCGCTTTCTAGAGTCAACACTACAGCAACATATTTGTCATTATACATGCATATAAATCATGATTTTTTTTTCTTTAATGTCATTGTCTTTATTTCTTCTGTGGATTTCGCTGATTAGGCAAAGTAAGATTATTTTCAATAAATTTATATAGTACTTCAACATAATTTTAAATAAGTTTAGATTTAACTCCGATATTAAAGAACCACTTTACATTTATTATTATCTATTTTTGTAAATAAAATATTAGTTTTGCTTTTTACTCATGTGGATTATATTATAATTGAAATATAGTTGTATTTTTACAATATTAATCCATATAAACCCAATTTATTTTAATGCTTATAATGTACATAATAAAACTGAAGCATGCTACTCATGCAAATAATTTTCATCTCACTAAATCACTGTCGCAGACACAACTAGAACTTTCTGCTACTTGGCGTATGATCATATTAGATGCAGGTTTTAATCATATCATTCGCACATTTTTTTTTTTTTTTTTTTTTTTTTTTTTTACATACACACACTTTAGGTTAAAATGACTATAATTTCGTTTGGTTTTGCTTCTCAGAATATCACAGAAGTACATTGAAAAGCTGTATTGTTTTATACTATACTACTTCTATTAATTAACACAATTAACATTTAACATAAAATCTGTCTTTCGATGTGAAAGAACATATTGCATCTTCCTAATTCACGCGAAAAATTAAATGAATTGCAAACTTAAATATCTAGCATTTTGAATATTTTAAAGTATAAGTATACAGACTGAAATAGAGTCTTACACTAAGATATTCTTTTTCATAAATCATTAGCGATATTTTTAATATTCCCCTAAACACCATTTGTAGAAGACAATCCGGGGAACAGGAAACTGGAAACGTTCTCCGATAAAAGGAAGAAACTATCGGTGTATTAATTAAATTACACTTTCATATCAATTTTTAAATAAAATTCACATCTAAAAAATGTGCATTAATAAAGCAAATAAATTTAATAAAGTTACTAAAGCGACATATAAAAATGTTAAACAAATTTTCTTTAAACTTTGTCTGTTTTTACTTTCTTTATGTCATATTTCTAGCAGTTTAAAATAAATATTTAAAATAATCATTTCAAAAATTAAGCACTAATTCAGACTAATATTAAAGATGGTAGTATCTTATTAAAATTCTAGTCTAATATATATAAAGAAAATACAATAGTAAAAAATTATTTATGATAAATTTTAAGAGTAATTTTATCTGAAAAAAAAAAAAAAAAAAAAAAAAAAAAAAATCCCTGCTCAACAACATGATTTCTTCTGATATGTTTACGAAGTAAATTTTAATCTAGGACGTATGGAATTGGTATGTGTTCTTTCTTAAAAATTATGAAATTGGATATCGTTTTCCACAGCTCTATAAAGGGAAATAGTCTTTCGGGAAAATTATATCAAATATTAGCATTTTATACTACTTTTATGTACACTACAGTCAGAGGAAAGTCGTCGTGATACAGCAATCGCTTATGGCCCAATATGTAGAGGAAAAGGTCCAAATACCGGCTACCACTTTTATTTTCAGTCTAGATCATACAATTTTCAAAATTAATAAAATAAAAAGTGACAGCATGGTACCTTGGCATGTTTTACACATGCTTAGAGAAAAAAAAAATCAGTTTAAAAGGCGTTTTCTGTTTATAACAAGCAAAATTTCGAAACTCTTCAAACTTTGAGTTTTTAAAATGGGGTCTAAATACCGGCTACCTAAGTTTTTTTTTTCCAAAAGATATATCAAATAGAGCTAATGACAATTATTAAGCAATAACAATATTATTTTAATAAATTGTATTGATTAGTAATATTTTTTATGCACAGAAAAAATACGCAATTTTTAATAAATAAGCATTTTTGTCAAATTTCTAAAATTCTTTACGACTATCTCTCACAGTCGTCTTCCCATTAGTTTCTAATTTTGTTTTTTAACGGGTAAAACAAAAAAAAAAAGCTTGCTGATTGAAATGAGAATTATTTTTCTGAAAAAATCCAAAACATAATATCACTCTCTGCGTCGGTATAGTTCCTATCAGCCCACATATCGCATTCTTAACATTTAATTCAGAATCCCCTCCCCCATTCTTGTCAACAGAGAAAGCAATCATGCAAAAGACACAAATTTATCATCTTCCTCTGTTGGATATTTTCCTTTTTGACTTTTTTAACTCTCTCGCTATCTAATTGTTTTATCAAAATAGCTTCAAAAATTGCGTATATAACCCCTTCGCGACGAGCGTCTTTTAAGAATTTTTATTCTTTAGCACATAGATTTATAACATAGATAAACTTTTCAGATTTTGATAACAGAATTTAAACAATTTACGAGGAGTTATATTTAAAAACAATGTTTTATTCATTTAAAAGAAGTGGTCATGGAATCTTTAAAAAGAATGAAATTCAGTATTTTATTTAATTATAAAGTTTTTTCACAGCTTGGATTTTCAGAATAAAAAAGGAAGTAATAGAAATATATATTTTTTGGCTGGTGTTTTAGAGTAGGAAGTTAGGAATATCTTCTCTCTTTCAGTAAAATATAGATAAATTTTTCAGATTTGGATCACAGAATTTAAACAATTTATGAGAAGTTATATTTAAAAAAAAAAAGATTTATTCCCTTAAAAGGAGTGGTCATGGATGCATTAAAAGGAATTATATTCAGATTTTTTTTTTATTATAAAGGTTTTCACAGTTTGCTTTTTTAGATTAAAAAAGGAAGTGATAGAAATATATATTTTTTGACTGGTCTTTCAGAGTAGGGAGTAAGAAATATCTTCTATCTTTCAGTTAAATATAGATAAATTATTCATATTTGAATCACAGAATTTAAACAATTTACGAGGATTTATATTTAAAAACAATGTTTTATTCATTTAAAAGGAGTGGTCATGGAATCTTTAAAAAGAATTAAATTCAGTGTTTTATTTAATTATAAAGGTTTTTCACAGCTTGGATTTTCAGAATAAAAAAGGAAGTGATAGAAATATATATTTTTTGGCTGGTCTTTTAGAGTAGGAAGTTAGGAATATCTTCTATCTTTCAGTAAAATATAGATAAATTTTTCAGATTTGGATCACAGAATTTAAACAATTTATGAGGAGTTATATTTAAAAAAAAAAAAAAAAAAATGTTTTATTCCCTTAAAAGGAGTGGTCATGGATGCATTAAAAGGAATTATATTCAGATTTTTTTTTATTATAAAGGTTTTCACAGTTTGCTTTTTTAGAATGAAAAAGGAAGTGATAGAAATATATATTTTTTGACTGGTCTTTCAGAGTAGGGAGTAAGGAATATCTCCTATCTTTCAGTTAAATATAGATAAATTATTCATATTTGAATCACAGAATTTAAACAATTTACGAGGAGTTGTATTTAAAAAAAGGTTTCATTCCTTTAAAAGGAGTGGATGCATTAAAAAGAATTATATTCAGTATTTTATTTAATTGTAAAGGTTTTTCACAGCTTGGTATTTCAGAATTAAAAAAGGAAGTGATAGAAATATATATTTTTTGATTGGTCTTTTAGAGTAGGGAGGGAAGTATATTTTCTATATATCAGTAAAATATAGACATTTTTTTCAGATTTGGATCGCAGAATTAAAACAATGTATGAGGAGTTATATTTAAAAAAAAAAAAAAAAAAAAAAAAAAAAAAAAAAAAAAAAACCCTCCGACTGTCTTGGAAAAGGGCAAAATTGTAATGTTTTTTTTTTCTGAATTTTGTTTTAATTGGTTAAAGAAAAGATTCTTTGAACATTTTATAAAAAAAAACAACAACAAAAAAAACTTAACAACGAATATAAATGCAATCCTTGGAAGTATTAATCATTGTTCAATGTATTAAAAATACATTAAATCAATTGAATTATATTACTTTAAATACTGCTTGTATTGCAGTGAAACCTGTAGCTTAGTGAACGTATTAACACGGGCTTGTCAGTGACGTGGTTAAGAGAAGTTGTCATGGATGCATTAAAAAGAATTATATTCAGAATTTTTTAATTATAAAGGTTTTCACAGCTTGTTCTTTCAGAATAAAAAAGGAAGTGATAGAAATATGTATTTTTTGATTGGTCTTTCAGAGTAGGGAGGAAGGAATATCTAATCTTACAGTTAAAAATAGATAAATTTTTCATATCTGGATCACAGAATTTAAACAATTTACGAGGAGTTGTAAAAAGAATCTTTTACTCCTTTAAAAAGAGTGGTCATGGATGCATTAAAAAGAATTATAGTCAGTATTTTATTTAATTATAAAGGTTTTTCACAGCTTAGTTTTCAGAATTTAAAAAGGAAGTGATAGAAATATATATTTTTTGACTGATCTTTTAGAGTAGGAAGGGAGGAATATCTTCTATATTTCAGTAAAATATCGATAAATTTTTCATATTTGGATCATAGAATTTAAGAGGAGTTGTATTTAAGAAAAAAAAAATGTTTTATTCCTTTAAAAGGAGTGGTCATGGATGCATTAAAAAGAATTATATTCAGTATTTCATTTAGTTATAAAGGTTTTTCAGAATAAAAAAGGGAGTGATAGAAATATATATTTTTTGACTGGTCTTTTAGAGTGGGGAGTTAGGAATATCTTCTATCTTTCAGTAAAATATAGACAATTTTTTCAGATTTGAATCACAGAATTTAAACAATTTACGAGGAGTTATATACATAAAAAAAATGTTTTATTTCTTTAAAAGAAGTGGTCATGGATGCATTATATAAAGAATTATATTCAGTATTTTTTTGTTTTTATTATAAATGTTTTTCCCAGCTTGGTTTTTTAGAATAAAAAGGAAGTGATAGAAATATGCATTTTTGGCTGGTCTTTCAAAGTAGGGAGGAAGGAATATATTCTATCTTTCAGTAAAATATCGATAAATTTTTCATATTTAGATCACAAAATTAAAAAAAATTATGAGGAGTTATATTTAATTTTTTTTTTTTTCCTTTAAAAGGAGTGGTCATGGATTCATTAGAAAGAATTATATTCAGTTTTTTTTTTTTTTAATTTTTATAAAGGTTTTTCACAGCTTGGTTTTTCAGAATAAAAAAGGAAGTGATAGAAATATATATTTTTTGACTGGTCTCTCAGAGTAGTGAGAAAAGAATATCTTCTATCTTTCAGTAAGATATAGATAGATTTTTAAGATTTTGATCACAGAATTTAAACAATTTACGAGGAGTTATATTAAAAAATGTTTTAAACCTTTAAAAGGAGTGGTCATGGATGCATAAAAAAGAATTATATTCAGTATATATATATATTTTATTATAAAGGCTTTTCACAGTTTTCTTTTCTTTTTTTTTTTTTTTTTTTTTTTTTTTTTTTTTTTCAAAATAAAAAAGGGCAAAGGAAAGGCAGTAAAAGAGAAATTTGGGACAAAAGTTTTATAATTTAAACATGAATACTTAATTTTGACAGTTTACTGATAATTTTTTAAATGCTTTATTAAAGAAAGGAAGGATGGTAGGGCATTGTTTTCTGTTATGCTATTTTTATCTGTAAAACAATTTCCTATATGGAGCAAAATCTTTTAAAACAGAAATAAAACGAGGATGCACATTATTCACTTTTCGGCTCTACTACATAAGCTCTCATACTCATACTCTTATTACTGTAAAACCTGTTTTACACTAGTTATCGAAATCCAGAGGCTTGAGTTCCTTACTTCATTAGGAACACATGGATCTAATATAGGCTACTTCTTAGAAGAAAGAAATCGTCTGTGGGAGAGGGAGAGTGCATTCTTGTTCGTTTTGGGGTGCTTGCTGTCACTGCGGGAAAAACTCTGTAGTTAAAATCCTCAATTTTAATTTGTTTTTTCTGGGTAAGATACAAAGTAAATAAAAATATTTTAAATTTAATAAATGTATAAATTACAAATGATTAGCATTAAATAAAGTAAGAAAAAAAATGATATTTTTTGAATTAAAAATGCGTTTTCTTCGCTTATTTAAATATTATAATTTTAAATTTTGAGTTAGAATAGGCAAAATTTACTTTGATTCCTAATTTTATAGATTTTTAATGAAGAAATGAAGTTATATATATTTCATACTATAAAAGTATTCCATATATATAGCACATGTAACCATTGCATACATAAGTAATTTAACAAGAAATTTTTTAGGCAAGTTTTCAGCGTTTGCTAATTTATAAATGGATTTCTTAATATGTATATAATATATATATGTGTGTGTGTTATGTGAGTGTGTTTGTTTACAATGTTTCGTTCTCATAAACTTTAGCATAAATCTAAAATTATCATTGTTATAATTTTTTATTTATAATTAAAATAATCATACATCTATCTGATCGTAATTTTTTCCTGACTTTAGTTTCAACAATTAAAGTCAGATTAAGGCTTCGTAAAACGTTGCAGTATTTTGAGAAAAAAATTAACACATACAACCACGAAATCCTAAACCTGAATAGAAATTTTGTATGGGAAATGTCAAATGAAAGTAATAAATGAAATGGATAAGAACTGCTTGTAGCTGAACTGTAGAAAAACAAACTCAAAAATATTCAGTGGAACTTGTACTTTATTATTATTATTATTATTATTATTAAAGATATTTGCCTTTATATGGAAGTTGAGTATATCATATGGCAGGACGATTTAAATTTTTTTTTTTTTTTTTTTTTTTTTTTTTATAATTTTAAATTATTCGCTGAATCTTACTCATAATACTTTTCAACAAAACACAAAATTGAAACATCAAATATATTGGGGAGGGGAGGAGGGAGGAATTTCTTCCGAAACATATATTGTCCTACTTACTAAACTATATAAACTATATAAGTCTTAATCAGAACAATACTGCTTCACTAATTATATTTTGTAATAATGTCCAGAAATTTGAACACAGCATTTATATTTATTACAGATAATAATAAAAAAAAGAATTGTTGAATATTTTAAATTTTAGTAAGTAGCCGTCAGATTCAAAATATATATGGGGCATTCTGACAATCTTTTGACTTTTATGCCCCAGAATAATAATTTTTATTTTAGTGCATGTTCTTGTGTTTTTTGTTTTTTTCCCCTTAATTTCATATACTGGGGGACATCCCATTGCATGATTGCATAACAATATAAACGAGATAAATAAGTTTTCGACGATGTTGGGGGTCCAGATCCCAGGAAAACTCCTATACCGTCCCGTGTCCCTGATGCTGATTTTTAAGTTTGGAGCTGTCTGTATAAAATTGTTTCAATAAAAATAATTCGATGTAACTTTTTTCCGAAACTGAAACTATTGTTTTATATAAATATGTAGCAAAAAATTAACCTGCACACATTTTTAGGATTGTTATTAGTTTTTAAACTTTCTCCCTGGGTTTTAGATTTTTTACACTCCCTCTTCTAAAATTATACAGAAAATCACTTCAGATGCAGCCACAGAATTTTTTTTTAAGTTTTTTTCTCATGCAGAAGTATGCTAGAGAAAGAATGCCTAAAATTCTTTGACAGGAAATTTACTGCAGAATTTAAATCATCATTTAAATATCAATTTTAAGCATCATGGCTTTATTGGTAGTATTAAACGTCGCCAAGGTTTATTCCTGCACTTTTCGAGGTAAATTATTTTTTTAATTTAATCCAATGTAAATAACTCTTTTTAAAAATCAATGACCATTGTCGCTACCACTTAGTCTTAACATGAGTTGCATAAAATAGGTGGTAATTTTCCTTACTGTCCCTTTTTTTCCCATTTCGTCCCTTTTTTTACCTTACCGTCCCTAATTTAGCACCCCTTTAAGACAATGTTATGCCAAAATTTTGTACTAAAAATACTACATTGTTATTATTTCTTATTTGAATGTCCTCTGGGTACTATGCAAATACATTATAAGTAAAAATTTAGAAGAAAATAGAAAGTTGTGGAAAAATGGTAAGAAAAATTAAACTCGCAAGTTTAACTCGCAAGCTTAACCCATTATGTCCTGCGGCCAACCACGGAGTTTGAACATCATCATCCAAACCGTTCAGAAGTTACGACGGTTTAATTTCATATAGTTCAATAACTGTCACCCTGTATATAATTATTCATTAATTATGCGTGTTTATTAAGCATACATAATTATTAATCAATTACACATTTTATCCAAGTTGACTATCTGTGCCCCTGGCCGAAACTTTTCATTTTTAATTAAAATAATGTGCCATTAATTCATCAACGACACATAATAATTTTCTAATTATACGAATTTCATTAAAAAATGTCTGAGGTACACATATCTCGATATATCTTTTATAAATAAATGATCATCTGTTATACTAGAACTTTCTCAAGTAGTATTTGAAACACTTCTGTGTTTTCAAACTAAAAGTTGTCTATTACTATTAAGGCTTCAGCTTTAAATGAGCTCGTGAAAAGCGTCTTCAAAGTTCTGTCACACATGCATTGCTTGTTTCATAATTTGTACTCACGTCTAGAGTCCGTCATGACTGATAATTATAATCAATGAACTTCATAGCAATAAATAAAGAGTGTCCCATTTGAGCTAATGAATCTGAAATCAATGAGTCATGTTGAAAATTTCTGAAGAAAGACACGAGATTTTTGGAATAGTACAGATAGTTTCGGTCTGGCCGAATTTTCGAGATCATTTTCGCCGAAACTCTGGTTTTCAGCCGAAAACGAAAACGTATTTTTGGTCGATCTCTACTTATATGTAAAGCGATGGAGGTGGCGATGATATCTGTCTCTCTGATGACGAGTGCTGTTGGTCTTAATGTGCGTTCAGTCCATCCCTGAAAAGTTGTCCCCGAAAAGTCATAAATTTGATCTTTGAATGGAACAAGATCTTTGAATGAACGCTGTTCATCTCATCTGAAATTACAAGTTCCTGTTTTTGGCGTTTAATAGGCAAATGACGAAATTTAGCCAAAAATGTCATGGAATACCGGAAATGCTGCTTTGTTATTCTTTGCAATTTCTTTTTTCATTGAAAGACAAAAAAGAAAGTTAATAATTGGATTGAAAGGGGGGGGGGGAGGGAGTGAAATAATTACAATAAAATAAAAGAGGGAAAAATTACTTTTTTCATTAGAAATAGTACATTTTCATTAAAACAAGATAATTAAAATGTGTAACACACACAATTAAATTTTTTTCACTGAAGTGTAAGAATTAATAAATTACTAGCACATAGATTTTACATTAAACGTGTTTTCGAAATATGTTAGAGGTTTGCATGGGTCAAACTCAGGCCCGGTACGACATACAGAAATAGTTCGACTGGCATGGTATAGAAGTTAAAAGCTTAGTTCGTTCCCGGGCCGGATCACATAAAAATATTAATGGCCTAGCCAGGCACAAAACTTAATATTTCAGCCTGAGCCTGCCCGGCCCGACTGAACTTCCACAAAACATGAATTTTTACGTCGACGTGGTAGAAATTGTCTGGTACGTGGAGTCCTGATTAAAAGTAGTTATTTTAGGTTTTTTGTTTCACTTTTATAATCTTTATTATTAAAGAAGCGTGTAAATGGTTCAGTTATCATTAATATCGTTAATCCATATTCCATGTATTGGAGACTTAAAAATCTCAAAAATGTTATACGAGGGTGGATCAGTAAGTTTTTACCCGCACATAGCAATAATTGTGTGAAATTTATGAAATTACTACATTTTATGAGTTCTTTTCTATATAGTTAGTGCGCACAGTAACACATTTTTGCAACCGGTATTTGAATGAGAGGGGGTAGGATGTATTTCAGAAGTCGTAATAGTACACAAAAAGGGGGGGGGGGCATTTTCCAACTTTCACCGATCCCACATGTTGCATATTGTTGGAAAGGCCTGTGACCACTCATTCATGCTATGCCCCTACCAAGCCCCTCTCCTCAAATTTGCCCCTCAGGAATGAATGATGTCCGCAAAATTTAGAAAAGTGCCCGCGGAGGGCAAATTTGGAAGTGAGGGACGCTCGAGGTGCCCATACTGGGGTACGCGTACACCTGGGAGTACGTGGTGGGCCTGTCAGGTTTACGTAAAAATAATATCAGTAATGGCGGAAATCACGAAAATCAATACCAATGTCTATAAAATATTTGTGATAGTTTATACACACATACATGTTACATTAGAGTACATTGGGAGGTGTTCACTTTTTAAAGATAAAAGAATGCAAATTTATAAACATTAGGAATTGAAAGAGTGTTCAATATATAAAGTTGTCTCATTTTCGAGAATGTCGGTTGTGGGTGTTTTAATATATAGCTTAGTTTGTATATAGATGAAAAAATATTTTGTCCATTATTTTGAAAATCGTTTCAATCCGAACCCCAAAACAATAAAAGTTAATCGAACCTTCATCAAAAAAGTTACTTCAACTCGACCCGACTAAAATCCGATTCATTATAAATAAATAAATATATATATATATATATATATATATATATATATATATATGTATATGTGTGTGTGTGTATAGCGCAAATCCACAGGTCGGGAAAAAGCGGTTCCGATCCGATAAAGAAGTATAATGTACAATAATTTGTTAAAAATACGATGATTTTGAACTTGCAAGCCCATAAATTTTGCACTCGAGGTTGGCAACACTGCCTACTCTAACATTAATTTATAGAAGTGAAGGCAGAAACTCTTGTTCGAGCACATTAGCCTGTTTACGTGTTGGCTTCAATCACTGTCCGCTTCGATATTAGAAATTTTCGAAGACCTGAAATTTTATTTGCGGGTATATAAGGGTTCCTACGGAACTTCGGAAATCATCGGAATTTAACGATTTTTGTAAAATAAATAAATATATATATATATTACTAATAAAACATTTTACCATGCATCATAATTTTTTAAAAATATTTTCATTGTTTCTAATCGAACTCGCCCCACCAGTGGCCGAGAGATTCTGCTCTCAAAGCTGGTAGACGGGAGGTGCTGGGTTCGAATCCAATCGCGCCCGTCGTCCTAATCATTCGGATTTTTAGTGGTTTTCTTCGAGCCGTGGATTATCCATCAGTAAATAAGGATTAAGTTCCCTTAGAAAGACCCCACGGTGGGCACTTTTTCCGCCGGGCCTACATCCCTCGTGGAGATAATCGGCCGTCAAAAATCAACCCAACCCATTCATAATCGAACTCAATGTTTCTTCTAATGGTTACATGGGTATTTGCCCGAATAGTTTTTGAAGTCCAAAATAGCATCAAAATTAATAGGAAAAGCTTTTTTTTTATGCATAAAATTAAAATTTTCAGTACGATTTCGTTAAAATAGCGTAATTTTTTCCTGACTTTAATTTCAACAGTTAAAATCAGATTAAGGCTTCGTTAAAAGTTTCAGTATTTTGAGGAAAATTAACGCATGCAACCACGAAATCCTAAACTTGAATAGAAATTTTGTGTGGGAGATGTAAAATGAAAGTGAAATAGATAAGAACTGTTTGCAGATGAACTACAGAAAAACAAAACTCAAAAATATTCGGTTGAACTTGTACTTTATTATTATTATTATTATTAAATATATTTGCCTTTATATGGAAATTGAGTATATCACATGTCAAGTCGATTTACTACTTTTATATAATTCCAAATTATTCGCTTAATCTTACTAATAATACTTTTCAACAAACACAAAAGTGAAAACATCAAGTATATTGGGGAGGGGAGGGGGGGGGGAAATACTTCCAAAATATACATTATCCTGCTTATTAAACATACAAGTCTTCAAGACAATACTGCTTCACGAATTATATTTTGGAACAATGCGCAGAAATTTGAACACATCATTTATATTTATTACAGATGAAAAAACAAAACAAAATGAATAGTTGAATATTTTAAATTTTACTAAGTAGCCATTAGATTCAAAATATATGTAACGCATTGACTGTTATGAAAAAACTTAAAGTTTGTTACTTAATTATGTATATCCTAAGAGATTTTCCCATTAGAGGGCATAAAACTGAAAGTATGTTAAATCTGATAACATATACAATGTACCAGACAGTCAAAGAAGTAAAATATTTTTATGCGATATAATTAGAAAAATATCAAAAGGACAGTGCTTATAATGAAAATATTTTATGCACTAGTATTTACGGTTTCATTTAACTTTATAAAATAGCTTAATTTTATTGTTATACATTTTACCTTAAGAGGGTACTTGCTTTCTTTCGGTTGAAAAAATCGATTTTTCTTCCTTTTTTTACATTTTTTTATTCCCTATAGTCTGTAGATCACCCTTGTAAAATTATTTGGCCGAATTGGAGGACCTTTCGTAGTTATTTTGTGCTTTAGCGCAACGCGTCCGTAGGCATTTATTGTCTTGGAGCACTAAAAACGCATTTTATGTAAAATGACTTTTTTCAAACTGGGCGTGATCAGAACGCAAAATCTATTAAAGAGATCTTGCATTTTTTTTAATTAAAGAGGACATAATTTAATGGGGCTTGAACCACTTCCAGCCATTTTTGTACAAAAAAAGAAAAAAAAAACATTTAATTTTAAATCACGAAAGGTGCGAAAAATGGGACCAAAAAGAGACTTTTTTCAAATGGCCACCATTTTGTTATTTTAGATTTCTTGACCTCAAAATACTTGAAGCCCCAGACAATTATATCTATTTTTATAATCTTTAACAAAAATTGACTGCAGACGTCTCAGGTAATCTATCGGATCCCGCCCAGTTGCAAGTGCACGATGCGCATCACCTACTCAACTCAATTCCCGTCATCAATTTTTGATATAAAAAAAAAAATGCAATAACCTTCAAATAATAATAAATAACAAGCAAAAATTTCGGAACACCAATTTTTATTCCTATTCTAACGAAAAAAAAAAAAGGCTAAAAACAGATTTTTTAAGTCTTCTAGAGGTAAACCCCGCTTAAACTACGACCAACAATTAAATTATTTTAACCCTCTAGTGCATACTGTTGCCAATTGGCAACAAATTACATATTCTCTCCTTATCGTTTATTTACTGTTGCCTCTTGATAAATTTGTGCTTTATGTATTCATTTTGACCCAATACTTAGGTTTAGTACATTAAAAATACCATAGGTGATAATAGTTGTTTATCAGTTACAAATAAAAAGGAACTTTTGAAGCCGTCAATTTTCCTCGCCATAGATGGATTTCTAACACAAATAAAAAATATTTAAAATGCAAAATTTCATTTGAAAAAATCTTTTTCAAAAGAATATGCTTTTAAAAGTGATTTTAAATAATATTAAGTAAAGTTTTTTGCACACAAATATTGTATGTATGCGAATTTACGAATGTTGCCATTTGGCAACACCATGAATTGAGTTCCACTTTTATTTACATTTTTAGTATTCTGTTCAATGAATTTGTTGATTGTTTCTTCTTGCTTTTTGTCTATTTTTTTCATCAAAAAATTTGTTCTGATAGAGCCTCATCATGTTCAGCATATTTTTTAAAGTAAAGATACTAAATAAAATATTAACAGAAGAAATTTGAATTGTTATGTCTAGTGAAAGTGACATTTCTTACAATGACAGCGATGACGATCCACCTTTTGATCCAAACTCTCTGTTCAAAAACGGTTCAGATGCTTATGATAAGACTGATTGTGATTTACGAGCAGATAAATCAGCTAATGAAATTTGCTAGAATTTTGATGCAAACGTTGGGATAGTGAATATTCCATCTACATCAAAACAAAAGCAGCCAGGTAAACGTAAACAGAAAAAGTGAAAGCTTCAAACTCTCCAGCCAGATCCTTCTTGGATAAACATTATTGGAGATGTTTCTCTCCTTGAAAGTGTTTTATCATTAAAAGCACCATATAAATATTTTTTGTATTTTTCCACCCAGTACATTTCGAGCGTATCTCTCAACAAGCAAGACTCTATTGTGTTCTAAAACATGTTCAAAAGCCACTCAATATATTCTTGACAGATATAAAAAAGTATCTAAGGATTTGTACCTTGAGTAGCGTGGGAAACTTTAAAGTCACAAGATTGTTTGAACCCTGTCACTGGTGTATCACCAGGTAGTCGCACTATGACCGTGAATACATTTGAAAGTATACGGTATACGACAATTTTCCCATCTGAACGATAATACATTGTCTAATGGGGAAGATAAGTTATTCAAGTTGAGACCAATAGTAGGCACCCAGAATGGAAATTCTTATCCATTTCCATCAAAAAATCTCTCTGTGTTTATGAGCAAATAAGTGCACCAAAGACTCGTCACCATATGAAGCAGTATACCCCACCCCCACTCCTCAAAAAAACTCGCATAAATGTGTTTTTAAATTATTTTTCGCAGGAGTATCAAGATTTGCATACAATTTTGATATTTATTGCGAAAAAAAACACAACCAGTCTGCCAGGTGGACATGACCTGGAGGTTAGTGTTTGAGTCAAAGCTAGACTAACTCATCCTGTTGTTGAATCTGTAAATCAGGAACTGTATTTTGATATTAAACATCAGTGAACATGACATTTTAAAAATCAAAAGTAATTTCGTGCCTTGGAATAATAAGAAGAAACAGGACCCCGTGCTGCAAAATGCCACCTGACAATTAATAGAAAAAAACCAGAGAAATATCGTGGAATATGCTTAGAATAAGCTTAATTTATGGTGTTGCCATTTGGCTACTACAGTCGAACCCGGTTAAGACGCTCACGATTAATACGCGATCCCGCTTAATACGCGGATTTTTTCCAATCCCTTGAACATTGCCCATAAGGCTAATGCAAAAATATCACGTTTAAGACGCGAACGGTTATTACGCGATCCCGCTTAATACGCGATAAATTTTCAGTCCATTGAGTTAAAAAAAATCATGCATAAGACGCGAATTCCTTCTTTCTTCTCGAATGTTGCCAATTTAGAGGACTTTTTAAAAAATTCAGATTAAAAAAAAACTGTTTCCAAATAGTATTATTTACTTTATTTAATAGCAGATTACTCAAGACGAAAATTACTAATCGGAAATAATAGTAGATATTTGAATTAAACAAAAACCCGCTAAATTATCAACATTGCAATTCTTCTTTGATCCCGCCTCCTAACATTCTTTGGCTCTCACTTAGTGTATGTTCTTACTGTAGCAGAGAGATATAGATGAATTCAGGTTACTCAGATAAATGATAAAAATTATTATGATTAGAGATGATCATACCTGTTGTTAGTGAGTTTTTAAATTTACATTATGTCACTACTATGTTTTATAACACATATTATAGGCAACAAAAAATGAAACTCCTACAGATTAAACAAATACGACTGCGGTTGGATAATTCTTTTGTGTTTTCTTTACATTTTGTTATGCTAACAATATTTTTTATATAAAGATTAATAAGGAGAGGTTTTTTTAAATTAAAAAGGACAAATTATAATGGTATGGTACTTATTTTTAAAAGTAAATATCATTTTAAAATATTGATTACATATTTATTTTCCGTTATTTTTCGAGTCTGTCGCATAAAAATAAACAATGAGTTAAAGTAGAATACAATTAATTTTAATGTAAGTATGCGTAAAAGCACAATTTTCGAACGTAAACATATAAATGAAAGCGCTAAAGTTCATTTAGAATGATTAAATGTGTAAATAATCTAAGTTCCTGCAACATTTTACAAATCACGTTTAATACGCGATCCCGCTTAATACGCGACTTTTGTCCACTCCCTTGAAACGCGTCTTTACCGGGTTCGACTGTATTTTAAAAAAATCCAAAATACGGAAAAATATTAGAGTGATACTTTTTTTACTATTTTTCCTTTAATGTACGTCCATTAAGGAATCAAATATATTTTTTAAAGGAAAAATAAAAAATCATGCACTAGAGGGTTAAATACATATCGGTTATATATATAGTTCATATTTGCTATATCCTTTAATTTCGATTTTAAACATTAATCGGCGTAGGTCTGCAGACCATGCAAAAACTTTAGAAAACAATTGGCCGAATTCTTGCGAGTCCCACCTCTTCTCACTTCATCTTTTCCTTTGTATTATATTATCACAGTGCTATTATGACTAGATAAAATACAGTATCATCGAGTAACTTTCCTTAGTGTGTGAACAGAAGAGCAGAAGATCGCATTATCGAGTAAACGAATAGTCGAGTGTAAGAATTGGTAAAATACCCTATCATCGAGTAACTTACATGACTTTATGTTATAGATGGGCAGAAGGTCGCATTATCGAGTAACTGAGATAGTTGTGTATAGGAATTAGAAAAATACGGTACCAACGAGTATCTTTTACATTCTGTGTAGAAACGGGCAGAAGATCGCATTATCGAGTAAATGAGATAGTTGTGTGTGGTAATTTGCAAAATACCGTATCGCCGAGTAACTTAAATTGCTGTAGTGGCAGAACGGCGGCAGGTAGATACGGACGGCAGAAGATTGCGTTATCGAGTACCTTAGATAGTGTGTGTAGGAATCGGAAAAAAGTACTCTTGAGTAACTTACTAGATCACTGTGTGTATAAATCGACAGAAGATCGCATTACCGAGTAATTGAGATAGTTGTGAATAGTAATTGGTAAAATACCATGTCATCGAGTAACTTATATTGCTGCGTAACACACGGCAAAAGATTGCTTCATCGAGTAACTAAAAGACCTGTGTGTAGGAATTGGTAAAATATTGCATCTTTGAGTAACCTCAGCTTACTTGACAGAAAATCATTGCATCTGGTGAAAGATTTGGGATTTATAATATATACTATATATATATATATAATGCAACTGGAAATTTTGTTACGGATGTTGGTAACGTGAATTCTGCTGAATGAATTTTGATGGGACTTGCACTGTTAATTAAGTAATTTTTAGGGGAGTTTTTAACATTTTGCGTATAATTCTATATAAATCCTACAATAACTGATCAACAAAAGGAGTCGGTCCTGAACAGCACAAATTTTACCTAACACATTAGAAAATATAATGACGCAATGTCGTTCGTATCGTTTTCAGCAATAAAGAAAGAGAGATAACGTTCCATATTACTTTAAAGCACATGGTCAAGTTCACAGAAATTTTTCATTTGTTTCAAAGTTAGTATGGCGAAACTGATCAGCGTAACGGGCAAAGCCTGCTAGTAGTATATAAATGAAGAATAATCTTTTTTAGGTAAAATGCGTTCTTATGCACATTTCGCTGCATAAAATGTAGGATTTAATTTGATCTCGTCTTTGACCGATTTTCGTAGACGACAATACAGAAAAGGAAAAAGTGTCGTCCGAAGACTACAATCATTTGTAACTAAAGAAGTGATTCATTTGTGGAAAAAGGATAAACTGATCTATTACAAATTACTGTCATAACTATGTCCACAAGTAGCATGCTTTTATATTTAAAAATTAGTCTGAAAACGTGACAGAAAGTTTCGGGCTATGATATGTAAAAAATCGACGCAATTTAAAGCACACATATCTAAAATAATTTTTCTCCAAGGTTTCATAATGAAGCCCTTTCGTAAGTCTTTGTATCAAAATAAAAGAACAGTGGTGAAAAACACCAGATGAGGAAAAATGCCAAATATATATATATTAAGGAGGGAATGCTCAGACTGTGGAAGGCTGTTGACGAATTTCCTTTCGTTTTTAGATCACAGGCTATCAAAGCCTGAGAGCTAATGTGCCCGCATTTTCTGTATGTATGTACGTATGGACGTAAAGAGATAACTCTTGATATAAATATCCGATTTGCTTCAAATTTTGTAAAAAGGTTCATTCTGATAAGGCGCTTCCCAGATTAGTTTTGGGGATTCATTGGTTAAGTATAAAGGAGGGAGGGGGATAATCACCCCCTTAATTTAGATAAATGTATTTTTTATGCAGAATTATCCGATTTGCTGCAAATTTTGTAAATAGGTTCATTCTGATAAGGCGCTTCCCTGATTAGTTAGATTAACATTAGAATAAAATAGATTTAAAGTATCAGCTTTATTAACGTTACATACTAAATTTCAGATCCCCGAATGTCAGAGACCATAGGGCAACGTCCAGTTGGGCAGTGCTTTAATCACATCCCGTTGCTGAGGTGTACTACAACATGCTTTCTGTAAAATGTAGAGTGTCTAGTATTTATGAATATTTTACAAGGATACACTAAAAGATGTTACAAGTAACTCATTTAAAGCATTAGACAGTAATTAGATTTCATTACTGTTTATAAGCGATACTTACATAACTAAAAGTGCATTTTTATGTATTATATTCGTTTTTAATATTAGCCATACTCATTTTTATTGCATGTTTATAAATTCTGCTGATAATATACATGGCTTTAGAAAATAGTTCTTAAGGCTCTTGTCCCTGCCGGCAAAGACACTCATGAGCTTTTTTTTTTTTTGCATTGTATAGCCGAGGTCTATCTCTACATCACACCTTTTTTACTTTTTCGATTTTGATTGCAGATATTTCTTAGAATGACGCTTTTATTTTCAGAACCGGTTTTGAAAGTGAAAGTAACTTTATAAAAAATACCTGCGACCAAAATCAAAAAAGTAAAAAAGGTGGGATGTAGAGACGGACCTCGGCTATTCAATGCAAAAAAAAAAAAAAAAAAAAAAAAAAAAAAAAAAAAATAATAATAAAAATGTCGAAATGCAAACGAGATATTAGAAAAATCCCTCCCCATAGGATTAGCATTAGCTCCTAAGTGTCTTCGCCGGCAGGGACAGGAGCCTGAAGAATTATCGTTATGAGCCTGACTAATGCATACGCATGCAGAGCCACCTCATTTGATCGGGTTCACCATGGCAGGAATTAGGGTGTCAAAATGAATAAAATTAACCAAAAGTTACCAATATTCTCCTTCACCAAAAATACTTTCAAATATTACGGAAGAGCGTTTCCTCTCCTTAGCTCATGTCCCCCCCCGCCCCCCCCCAAAAAAAAAAAAAAAACAGAATGAGGTACCTCATAAAAAAATAATGATTACAATTTTATTCTGTAAACATAGTAGTACATTGTTTTCAAGTGAAATAATTGAAGTTTTCCTCTTAACGAGACAAGTTAAAACAACTTATGATGATCAATGCGTAAGGGAGGGAGGGGGGTTCTTTTAGACATTTTATGACATACATAGATAAACAAAGGTGAAGTTTGCAAACCTTTATCATCAATTTTTCTATTAGTTTCCTATTTGTTTTTCCACTAGATATTTTCTTAAAATTGTGACTATCTTTGTTGTGATATCCAATGGGCATATCCAAGGAAAAGGGCTGGTGGGACTGCAGCGACCCCCCCCCCCCCCGAAATTTTCGAAAGTGATATGAAAAAAGGGCGGATTTTTTTGCTGCTTCTTTTTTGGAAAACAAATTAACTTTTTTCTGTCATACAGTGGACTAGCCATTCTCATTAGATACATTTTAGTCCACATTGTCACCAATGAATAGAAAGGGGGATGATAGGGTTACAGTCCCTCTCCTCCCAAAATAGTCGAAAATTAAATTAAAAAAGTGTTTCTTCCTTACTTATTTAGATATATTGGAAATTTTTTCCTTCTTTCATACAGCGAAATAGCCATTCTCTCGTTAACCCCATATTACTCCACATTGACATCACAGCATACCCAAAGATGGGGAGGGGGCTGATGGAATTATAGCCCCCTCCTTTCGAAATAGTCTAAAATGAAATGAAAAAAATGCTGTTTTTTTTTTCTTTCTGTTTGAGATAAATTTGTATTTTATCCCCTTTCATTCAACAGACAAGTCGCTCCCTTCCCTTTAGTTCCAAATTGGTGCACAGTGACACTACATTATACCCAAAAAGGTAGAAGGGTGGCTAATAGAATTGCTGCCCCTCTCAAAATAATCAAAAATGAAATGTAAAAAGTGCTGTTTTTTTTGTTGTTGTTGTTTGAAATAAATTTGCATTTTCTCCCCTATCAATCAGCAGACTAGCTGCTCTCTACCCTTTAGTTTCATATTAGTGCACAGTGACATCACATTATACTCAAAGATGTGAAAGGGGCTAATGAGGTTATAGCCCCCTCTCAAAATAGCCGACAATAAAATGAAAAAAATGCTGATTTTTTTCTTTTTGTTTGAAATAGATTTGTAATTTTGTTTTCTGAAATTCTTGCTTTTTTAGATAAATCTAAAATTTTTTCTTCTATCATACAACGAATTAGTAATTCTCGTTAGTTCCATGTTAGTCCACATTGACATCACAGCATACCGAAAGAAGGGGAGGGGGGTGATGGGGTTACAGACCCTTCCTCCCTAAATAGTGAAAATGAAATGAAAAAATAGTGCTTTTTTCTTTCTGTTTGAGATGTTTCCCCCCTTATCATTCAACAAACTAACCGCTCTCTTCAGTTCAGTTCCATATTAGTGCAAAATCACATCACATTATATCCAAAGAAGTGAAAGGGGCTAATGGAGTAACAGCCTCCTCCCAAAACAGTCGAAAATGATATAAAAAAACGCTCTTTTTTATTTTTGTTTGAGGTAAGTTTGTAACTTTGTTTTCTGCAATACAACAAACTAGCCATTCTGATTAGTCCATATCAGAGCACAGTTATACCACAGTATACCCAACGAGGGGAATGGGTCTGATGGGGTTACAAGCCCTCTTTCGAAATAGTGGAAAATGAAATGAAAAATGTGCTGATTTGTTTTCTTTCTGTTTGAGATGAGAGACATGTGTAATTTTTTTACTCCTATCATTCAACGGAACAGCCACCCTCTTCTCTTAAATCTTATCAGTGCACAGTTGCCCAAAGAGGTTTATAGGGACTAATGGGTTACAGCTCTCCTCTCTAAATAGCCGAAAATAAAATGAAAAAGGTGCTGATTTTTTTGTTTTGTTTTGTTTGATAGATAAATTTGTAATTTAGTTTTCTGTTATGCAGAGGATTAGCAATTCTCGTTAGTCCTTATAAGTCCACGTTGACACTACAGCATACTCAAAAATGGGGAAGGAGACTGTTGGGGTTACATGCTCCTCCCTTCAAAAAATGTCGAAAATGAAAAAGAAAAAGTTCTGATTTGTTAACCTTTCTGCTTGAGAGAAATTTGCAATTTTTCCTCCTATCATTCAACTACAACATACTCTTTAAGTCCCATATTATTCTTGTTTTCGCTAACAGAGACGCTTGCCTTTCCTTGACCTTCACCAGTTGAGACCCTGGTCTTGCGATAACGAGGGGTAGAGTTTAAATAATATAGGAATCGCATTGTGGCAAATTAATGGTTGTATTTAATCTGATTAGCATGCACTTACATGCTTTAAGTTTTGATTTGTGGTATTAACAGTAATTTTTAGAAGTTGAAATGCAAAAAATCTTGCCATGATAATTGATTTATTTGTTATTTGTGTTAACTGATGAAATTACTTATTTGCAGTTTTTATTATTTATGTAATTATATTAATTATAAGTTTATTAATCAAAACATAAAATGTTTAATGTTCTAATTGGAAAATTAATTGTTTGATAATTAATTGATTAATTTAAAAGGCATTAACAATTTAATATTAATCATTTTAATAAATGTAAATATTTGCCGTACTTAATATAGGCTTACATAATTATCACAAAATATTAAATAATATTAATACTAACTTATAAAATAACTAATTTGCTGTTTTTGTATCTTTAATTACTAGGAATGTTTTGTCTTTGAGTCGATCCTGTCCATTTACACATTCAAGTGTGTATTTCAAGAGTGATAAAATTTTTTTACACATTTAGTGTCATAAGCAAATTACACATTCAAACGCTTATTTTGAAATTTACACATTAGGCGTGCATTTTGTCAATTTACGCACCACTTTACATATATAGACAAATCGTTTTTGTATCATCGATTTACCTGATTTTATGTGTAAATTTGCATATTTATTTTTTAGAGTGCATAAATGAAAACATTCTTGTAATGTTTAAGATTAGCTACGTGCTGTGACGTGGAGAATTTACAGAAATCAATATTTTATTTTTACTGCAAAATAAAAAATGCAACAGATTTTTTTTTTTTAATTTTCTCTTTCCTCCACAGTCGCGCCCGGTAATTATATGTAAGAAAGTTGCCTATAGTGGTGCTTTTGTTACATCCAGTTATGTCCCTCTTTAGAGTGACTGTTCACTCTAAGTAAAAGTGAAATTTTTGACTCTCTGAAAGAATACTCAGTCCGTGAATGTGAATATTCTCTCTAAACAGGGGTGAATAATCACTCTTTCGGAGGAGTGACTATTCACTGTTCCTAAAGGAGTGCGAGTGGCCGAGAAGTTCTGCTCTCGAAGTTGGTAGACGGGAGGGGCTAGGTTCGATCCCAATCGGGACCGTCGGCTTAATCGTTCGGAGTTTTCGGGGTTTTCTTCGAACCTTGGTTTTCCAAGCGTAAATACGGGTTAGGTTCCCTTAGAAAGATCTTCACGGAGGGAACCCCCCCCCCCCCCCGCTTAGGACCTATATCCCTTGTGTTGTTAATTGGCTGTCATAAACACAACCAACTAAAGGAGTGTGTTTTTTCATCCCTGGTGGAGTGAATTGTCACTCTTTCATACTAGTGAATGTTCATTTAGTATGGAGAATGTTCAATTTTTTTTTTATGTTGCTTTTTTGGGGATTTTAAAAGAATCATACCTTTTAGAGCATGCAATGAAAATAGATGCAAGCATAGTAAAGATTTCAATAAAATACTTTACTGGCAACATTTATTTAATTCGTAGTTTGCAACACTATAATTGAACTTTTAAGGAAAAATTCAATCAAAGTTTTACATATGAATTAAATTAGATGACTGACAGAAATATACTAAAATATTTTACTCCAATCTTATCCCTTGTGCTTGCTTTCAAAGAGTGAACTTTTCACTCCTTCCAATTTTAGAGTGTAAGTTTCTTGTTTTCAAAATTTCTGTAATCCTCCAACATTTTAATCTCTTAGATAATTATTATCATTGAACCACTATTTCTTTAAATTTCTTTAAAATAATCGTACGAATTTAGCATTATGTTGCCTAAAATAGTTGCCTAAAATAGTCGTGTCATTAGACACGACACTTAAGGCTCTATCAAATTCAAAACTGACTAATTTCTGACCTATTCAAGCAGTTATTTATATTCTTACATATATAAAATTGTTGTGAACATTTACCTAGTGAAAATTTAACTCATGCACTTAAATAAGCATGCAATCCTTAGAATAATTCTATTTATTCCACGCCTCCACCCCTTTTTTGTGAGCAAAATTTTGATTTAAAATATTGTACTTTGTTATTTTAACCTTCTACCGATTGTCAAGTTTTGCGGGTTTTTCTTTTCTCGACCATTTTATAAATCTTGAGTTTTTTTTCCCGATTTAGAATTTTGCGACTTTTTCTAACGACTGAATGCACTGTTAAAAATTTTGCAGCATTCTGGCAGGTCATTTGACCGTTTTTTGAAAAAACGGTTTCATAACCATAATTTAACTATATTCTGACCATAAAATGGCCAATAATATGGTCAGAATAGTGTTAAATTTACGGTTGTGTAACCGTTTTCGGAAAAAAACTGTCAAATGACCTTCCAGAATGTTGCACATTTTTAACAGTGTGGGTTCCACCAATATCCGAGATGTTCTTCTATCAAAGCTGGTAGACGGAAGGTGTGTGTTTGATCCAAAACGTGCTCGTCAGCCTAATAGTTCGGAGTTATAGGTGGTTCTTTTTTAACCTTGCGTAAATGTGAGTTAGGTTCCCTTAGAAATGTAATTATTCAATAATGTGGTTTATATTTTGCAGCATGCTGTCCAAAACCGTTACAAAAAATTTTGTAAATGATTTTTTGGGTTTTTTTTAACGGCGATTATGATATTTTAAAACAGAGAAAACAAATAATAGATATCTGCGATAAGTGAAAATCATCCACTAGTTTCGGAAAAAAGACAACGGTCGCAAAATAGCGAAGAAAAAAACTAAAAACTATATGAATGATTATTTCGTATTAAATGAGTGTTAAAAATCGAAATTTCGCACCTTTTTTTTAGTTCTTGTATTCACATTTAAGATATACAATAATATATAGGCTTTTAGAATTGAATTTGTTTTTATTGATAATTGTTAAACAGTTGTTTTTTTAAATTAGAGTCTCCATAAAATAAGAATATCTATAATGGTGAAGGTGATTCGAAATGCAAGCATTCCTGTACCGAAACGTTTGTGACTCGAGATGAGGGCGGGAAGTTCGTGTACTGCGAGAGAGGGTGGAAGAGACTCCTTATCTCTGTTCTGTATTTTAGTTTTTAAAAGTCACCTATTTTCTCCGGGATTAAAGAAAGTGACGGAAGGGGCGGTAGGAAACGTGATTTTCATGTCAGTTGGCGAAGGACGAGTGTGAAGGACAAGCGCCTGCGATAAAAAATTGGACTATAGTGCACAGTGGTACAACAGTATAACTAAATAGCTGGAATAGGGCTAATGGGGTTACAGCTCCCTCCCGAATTAGTTCCTTATTCATATGAAACATGAGAAATTTTCGGGCCGTTTAAATCTGCGGTATCTGGGAAAATGCCCCACGTGTCTTCATATAGGAAACAAATGGGTAAGTGTGATCACAGATCGACCCAGAGGGTTTCGCTTAATATTCCTTTCAAAATGCCTAGTGCATTTATTGCCATGGAACCCGTTCTAAATTATGGTAAACCCTCCCTAAAGTATCTTAAAGTTTCAAACAGATCGCCTTGTTATATTTCCTAATTTTGTTTGCGACCCTCTTCCCCCACCGAAATGTGACGAGTCATTCTTTTTGATAATTTTTTTAAATCATGTATTATAAACTATCTTAAAGTTTAAAACAGATCGCCGTGTTAGGTTTCCTAATTTTCGCAAAATCGCGTTCTGTTAGTTCCACATTTCACCACTAGGGAGCGCACTCTATTCATAACAAAACTGTATCTGAACGAAACTACGTTAAACAGCCTATCAGTAGGTATACTACTCGAGGGAGGAGGCGGTTTTCGACGGAGCCCTCGTTTGCCCCCCCCCCCCCCCCGTCCCCTCAACAAAAATTAAACTTACCTTAAATTTATAAAGTGGTTATTATGTGTTATAAACTATGCCAAAGTTTAAAAGCGATCGGTTCTTCAGTTTTCAATTTGAAGAAATTCCCATCAATTGTCTGTGCGAAAAAGCATCTCTTTTATAAGTTTAAAAATCGATTTTTTCATAAATCGGAAAATTGTGGTCCGATTTTTTTTAAATTTAGATTTTATGAATCAGCGCACAAAATAACATTCAGATGCGAAAGAACGAAATTTGTAAAATCAAAAGTTAAACTAGACACAGGAATTCTGCTTTTTCAGAATTTAGTGTCGCCCCCGGCATTTCCATTACTTCATTTTCTTCTGATGGACTGACGGCTTCTATTATTATGATAATTTTCTGGTCAGAAAGGGGGTTAAAATGTGCGGTTAATGGGTGTTAAGGGGGGGGGGGGGGGATGGCCATAATTTTTTTTTACGGCTGCTCTTTCATCTTCACCTAACACTTCATTTATAATGGCTGTTTCATAATAATAGAAGCCACCAGTCCACCAGAAGAAAATAATTCGGTTAAGCGGGTCTCTACTGCAGTACAAAACATACTTCAATTTTAAGACTTAAAGCACTCGTTTTATTTTATGTAAAATGACGTCATTCGCATCCGCTTAAGAATTCCACATTTACGATCTACTCTTAAACATCTACAGTAAAGCATACATAGCACATCACTATCGCAAAATAATGCACAAATGCAGCAAAAAGATTCCGTCATTCAAGAAAATCGAAAAAAAAACAAAAAAAAAAACGGCTATCTAATGATTCACAGATACTTACATTTAAATATAGTATATAATAGCTCCATTGTTTTAACAGAAATCATTCGTTTATATTTTTTTCAAAATAGCACGTATTTTAATTACATATTCTTTCGGTTGCTACGAGAAAATGGCAACAAAAATATATAATTACTACTTTTAAACTAACTATTTTCCCTTTACTTTCTACAGAAATAGAGTACTTCCGTTGCCAATATTAAGCAAATGGCTCCAAAAACTACAAAAAAATTAATATTTCAAAAATAAATGGAGATACAGTTTTCAAACAAAATGCATTTAAAAGAACTTTTTTTTTTTCCAATACGACGGTATAAAAAGTGAAAATGTGCGATGCTTAGAAGTTTAAAAAATTGCTAAAGAGTATTTAATCGTAATGCTTTGTTTTACAGCTAGCGTCTGTAAGGTAACGTTTTTTTTCGGACACAAAATAAGCTGGAAGAAAAAAATAGCATACCGTACCGGAGTCTAAAAAAATTGTACTGCGATTATCAAACCCTAGTGTAAAAATGTATCTTTTTTGCTTTCCGTGTTACGTAGCCTGCCGTGCGAAAAATGCAATTCTGGAATTAATTACCAAAAAATTAATTATCTTCGCTTCCAACTGTCGAAATTGAGAAATAAAGACAGATTATGAACGAGAATGAAATTTTACGTTGGATGGCATAAAAATCGTAGACAAAAAAAAAAAAAAAAAAAAAAAAAAAAAAAAAAGATCTTTTATAAAAATTCTGAGTTTATAAACCGCAAGACACACCTGTTTTATATTTTCTCGTTCTCTCCGAAAATTCAATGTCATCAGACATTAACGAAATTGATATTTTTTTCGGGGACCATTTGTCAAAAATCGGGATATATTTAAGTCCTAATTGACGGAACCTCAAGCCATGCGAGTATTTTTTTTTTTTTTTTTTTTTTTTTTTTTTTATTATTAGGAATAGAACCACACTTTCCCTTCTCTGGCCACGGCCCTATTGCCAAAAATGATTTCTGTTTACAACACAATTCAACTTGTTTTGTAAGATTTAGAACATTAGGGAAATTTAAATCACCCCCCCCCCCCCTCGAAATAAAATCCTATGTACGCCACTGTGATATCCCATATACTACAGTGAATACTACATAGTATAAAATTTATGTATATGTAAAAAAGGCATGAAGATTAGTAATAGTTACTTAAACATACTACTTATGAACAATTTCTATGGATAGACAGAAGATCGGCCCTCAAAATATTTGACCCTCTGCTCTACCATAGGAATTATTACACTATACAAGTTGTATTTGCTCAGGCGGAAAAAAAAATATTTGCTTTCGTTTTTTAAAAGTAAATTATATTGACTGCGTTCATTAATTAAAAAAATTCGGAAATTTGTTTGAAAATAACGACCTTTTGAAAATCTAAATGACAAACATTATGGTCAGAGAATCTTTATGTTCGGTTTTTAGAAATATATGGCAAATTTCTAACGATTTCATTATAATCATCGGGAGTTGTTTACTTTGGTGACAGACATACTAAAAAATTTTATTGTTATTTATTGAATGGTTTGTGTTCGAGCCTCATTTGTATCATAGTTGAAGAGCTAAGTGGATGAACATGTTATGCTACATTTTCTATAAAAAAAATTTATCTTTTGGATGAAAGCGTTATGAGGTATCCTATCACATGGTGAAGATAAAATACTAAGATTATATTTAGTCTTGAGGATTTAAGACATTATTCATTAATATTTAATATTTTAATATTTAATAATATAAATAATATTAATCATTTTTAATATTTGAGAATTAAATATGAATAAGTTATTCTGAGAGAGTTTAGTACCATACCTGTTAATATTTTAAACACATGGTATCAAACAGAATATAAATCATTAAAATTTACAGCAAAAACTTTTTTCAAATTTCTTTAAATGTAATTTTTGTTACTTAACATGTTCTTCCACTTAGTTCTTCAATTGTATCTTACTATCATCATATGTTGCTTAGTATCATCATATAACCTTGCGTTGTCACAAGAACGTCCAAAAAAAAAAAAAAAAAAAAAAGACTAGAACGAAATTTGGGGATTTCAATTCGAAAATAATGGTCATTTGAAAATTCGAACAACTTTACAGTTATAGGAACTATATTTTCAATCCACCAACTCATTATTAGATTATGTGAAAATCCTTTGATATCAATAAAAATTGTTTATTTTACTAGACGAGACATTTAGAAATTTTGATGGCTTTCATTGAATTATTTGTGTTCGGACCTTGTATGAAATAGGGAATATATTAGTGGGTATTTTTATTCGGTAATTTCAATAATTGCTTAACAAATTTGCAGCAGCTATCGCATATGCATTTAATTGCAATCGGTAAGGAAACTTAAAATTTTGCTTCAAAGTAACTTTCTTAACAAAATAATGAATTTAGGAGGAACAACACCAATTTGTTTAATTTTTATTAAATCTGAAACATTATATCTTTAAAAGAATAAAAAACAAGAAATAACCTATTGTTCCGACTGACGCCGGGAGGAGATGTTTAAAATGAATTTAATTGAAATATTGTAAATTAACGCTATTAATATTAGGTCTATTTTTTTCATTCACTGAAAATTTTAAGTTATTTCAGATCTTTATTTCGTGAGAAATTCACGCTCGAAAGCTACGTTTAATAAAATCGTGCATTTCTAATTTCCTTTTTTTCGTTATATTTAAAAAACTATATAGATAGATATTCTTTTATCAAAAATGAAGTTAAATGGAGAGGAAAAACTTACGTAGCAAATCTGAATTACTAAAGAAACTAAACACACAAGAATTGCCATTCTTGGATTATTGCCGCTTTAGGGAGTAACCGCTAAATAGAGAGGAAAATCTTATATAGCAAACCTGCATTACCAAAGAAACCAAACACACAAGGGTTGCCATTATTGGACTATTGCCGTTTTACCGAGTAATCGTTAGGAAACTCCCTGGGTTTGAGGCTGCATTTTTACACACCGCCAGATGGCGTTATACAGATTTTAGATTTTACATAACACACGGTGTGTATGAATGACTGTGGAATAACGCTTTTCTGAGTAACTTCGAAAAAAGTGGTGCAATGCATAGAAAAATGCCTCAGGAACGTCATGGTATGGTTAAACAAATCGAGTAACCGGCAAAAGTTACTCGAATTGAAATTGGTTACTCCTTACGTTGGTGTTTAAACCACTTTAGGTACTCAAAAGGGAGGGTAGGAGAGTGCACACACACACACACACACACACATATATATATATATATATATATATATATATATATATATATATACAAAGTGTCTCAAAAAGAACAACAGAATTTTAAGATTCAATATGTTAAATTCTCATATATTAAATTTTAATTATATATATTTTTCTTACCGCTTCAAGTATTCTAAATGTTAATGATCAAGAGTTTATCAATTCCATGTAAACTAGTGGGATGTACCAATCACAAAACTTTCTTCTATCTCATACAGGTTAATGCTTCAAAAATCATCACAGTACCGAAATTAAATGGCAATCTATGCTCATCATGAGGATTCTAATAAAATGAAATTATCCACAATATTTCTTGAGATATGACTATCGCTGAAATCATGTATATCCAGGAAAATATAGCATAGCAGCGCCACCTTTGGATGATTTACACCAGAACCTAATCATCATCAACTTATGTCAACGGCTAACAGAATATGAAGGTTGAGGAAAATCCGTGCATTAGCTTTGAGATAGAGCTATACCGAAATTCCTTTAAAAAAACAGCATAGCAGCGACGCTTGTTGCTCGATTGACACGAAAACCTAATCATCATCAACGTCTATGTAACGTCCATCAACGTTAGCATCAACGTCTGTCAATGTCTAACTGAATCTGAAGTTTGATAAAATTCGTGCATCAGCTATTGCGGAAGTCGTGACATATGCGGCATAGTAGTGCCACCTGTTGAGCGATTTACACGAAAACATAATCAGTAAGAATATTAATCAAGGTATACTTGCAATCTGTTGTTTGATGAAAATTCGTGCATTAGTTCTTGAGATAGAGCTATTGAGAAAATCGTAAAAAATTCAGCACATCAGCGCCACCTATTGGGCAATTTATACCAATAAGTAATCAGTATCATTTCATATCAAAGATGACTAAATCTGAAGTTTGATGAAAATGTGTTCATTAGTTCTTGAGAAGAAGCTATTGCGGAAAACGTGTAAATCTCGCACAATGCAATATATCAGCGCAATCTCTAGGACGATTTACAGCGATTTACACCAAAACATAAACAGCAGCAGTTCATGTCAAGGACTAACTGAATCTGAAGTTGCTATTGCAAAAATCGTGAAAATGCAGCTAGCAGTACCAGCTGTTGAGCGAGTTACACCAAAAACTTATCAGCATAAACTTATATCAGGGACTACCTGAATATAAAATTTTATTAAATTCCGTGTATTAGGTTTTGAGATAGAGTGCCCAAAATATTTATGTCACATACAGACTCAGAGACTCACAGACAGACATTTTGTAAAAACATGATTTTTTTTTAAATCTCGGACCCTAAAACGTGTAAATCAGTCAAAAACCGGAATTCGAAAATTTTCATTTATCCAATACTTTCATGTAAATGTAGAAGAAAGAAAAAACAATTTCACATTAGATATTACACTAGCAAATAAAATAATTTTACATTCCTGCAAAACAAAAATGTAAAACTTTGTAATTATAATTCTCTGTATATATCGATATATGGTATTTTTAAACAAATTTTCCTTTTGCTTTCCACCCTCCCGACTTTTGTATCCAGCGGAATCCGCTAACATATTTTCATACTTTTTGCCACTGCATTTGAGTTAATTATTTGTACATATTTATTGTTAAAAGTTCACATAAATTTACATAAAATGTGTCTTGTTGGTCAATTTTCAATTTTTTTTGGTAGGACATATAATCCTTATTTTAAGACCAGGCCGTCATACCTGAGATTGTTAAGTAATAAAATTTTTCGTCGACTTATTTTGATATAAAAATACGAAATCTGAAAATATCACCATTATTTTACGGTTTTGATAAACACTGTAAAAGAAAAATATGTGATTTTTCCTGCACTTTATGTTGTAACATTTCAAGCATCCATGGTGTGAAAGCGAATTCAAGCAACGAAAAATCTCTGTCACATGTACCACGCAGTTTTATCAATACGGCACCCTTAAGCACTCTTAAAGACAGCTTCCAAATTTTACAGTAACTGTGCTGGCACCACTTAGGTTGAAAATACCAATTTATTATTATTTTTTACAGTTCAGAAATGTATTATTGGAGTATCAAATTTAATAGCGTTTTTAAACATTGACCAAATAAAGTAACAGCGTAAACATAACATATTTTCTAAGAGTATACAAATGTCACACTTAAAATCATATTTAGAATGTAGAAATGTGTGAGATATTGAACACAGAGCAAAAAAGATTGAAATACCAAAATTCAACGTTCAAACAAGAAAAAAAACTTAAAATACAGAGTTTCTACAATGTAGTGCAAATAAAAAAAAAATATTTTGAAGTAAACGTTAGTTCGGAGCAAGCAGGTTTGTCCTGCAATTTTTTAATATAAAGTTCGTGTTTAGATTGTTTATTTTCCAATCAATGTTTGTTCTGACCTGGAACATATTTAATTTGAACAACAATGCTTACAGTTAAACTAAGCATAATTACTGCATAATTATAGTTTATTGTAAACTTTTTTATAATAATGCATGTATATATGCATGTATGTTTATATAATGCATGCATGTTTTAATATTTTATAGTAAAACTTTTAATCTAAAAACTTGTTGCAGCGTGACTCGATTTATGCGTGACTCGTACGCTTGTTTGTACTTAAGTTTGCATTAATTCTCAAAGATTCTATTCTAAATATTTCTAATATATATATTTTTGTTTAGTAATTAATTGTAAATTCTACACTTGAATCATATTAATAGCTCTGCATAAAAATATTATCATTATTTCAAAGCACATATAATTTTGTAGAATTTTATATTGAAATGCGTAGCCTCAACATTCAAATTGCTAAAATATGAATTGCAATTAACACAAAAGAAAAAGGGAATGAATACATCAAAAAAATGAAAAGTTTCATACTATTTTCAGATAAGAGTGTAAATAATTTTTCAATCTGATATCAAATATATATCAAATTTTACATCTACGTATAATAATTATATATTAAATTTTAATAAGTGTAAAAGTAAACATAGAATTTTCCTTATAAAGCTCTCTTTTATAATTACTCAGTATTTGTTAGTAAAATGAAACTTGATTTGTTAACTACAATTCATTTTTTTTTTCTTACCACTACAATGTATTAACTTGGTACCGGACACTGATTAAGTTATTTCCCTATTTCGTATCCTCTCAAAAAGCGTGAGTAAGTGAAGTTACGGAACAAATGTATAATTTGTGGATTATTTATTTTAACATATTGCTTGAGAACAGAAAATAACGAAAATTATTTAAACTAGTATCTGTCCACGATTCCCAAATTAATTTTTCTATGTGTAACAATAATTTAAACAATATTGAACTGTTAATCATTAAAAGTATACTTAAAATGTCCTTCCGGCATGTGCCAGGAATAAAAGGTAGTTTTTTTATGTTTAAATAAGTTACTGTTGTAGTTTTTCAGACAGTTACATAATTTGGCGTGATTTGGTGATAATGAAATAAATTGTTGTTGTAAACATAATGAATATTTTGAGGCTTATCATCTGCGCCAGACTAATTGTAAGTTGATTTAAAATTTATTTATTAATTTCTACTTAAGTTCTACAAATTTTAAAATATTGTAATTTCCACAGAAATATGCCTATGTACATATTTTTTTTAATAATTCTAGCATATCTTCATAATTCAAGGAGTGAATGAAAAATCGAATAAAAAATTCCATCATAAATACAAAATATCCAAATATATACAATATATTATCATAAACAACTAGCTAATTTAAATGTAATTTATGGAAAATAGTGCAATTTCTGCTAATATGCAGAAACTTTTTAAAATATTTTTTTAGAGCAGACGTTTTAGGGAAATCTTTTTTAAAACAAAATATTAAAAAAGAAAATTACACTTCACAAAAGGATAGGGTCATTCCACACAAAATGAGCAAAATTATAAAAAATGTCGTGGCTGCATGGTAACCAATTTAAATAAAAATTGATACACAGATTCAATTCATATTCAAATAGAGCATTGAAAAATATTTCGGCAAAAAAATAAAATTTTTTGGAAGTTCTGGACATTTAAAAAAATTGTGACATTGAATGGCATGTGTACAATCGTTCAAAGTTGCAAGTTTGAAGTTCCGTATCTTGAAAACTATTTAACATGAATTAAATCTTTTTTATAATATTGTAATCTCTGGAAAATTATCTTCATATTCATTTAGTAATAGGGTCAATCCATTTCAAGTGGTCCAGAAATCACTTATTCGTTGCTCGATCATTTTTAAAAAATCTGAAATTTTTTGTACAACAACCCTAACATGATGGAAGTTCAAAATGACTATTATTTTAGTTTTATTAATTTTTGTTTTTGAATAGCGGCCATCTTTGTTTCATCGTCTGCAGCAATTTTCTCACAAGAAGAGTTTACAGAAGTGTAAATAATCCATTGTTTATTTCTCCAATTCATGTGCGGATTAAAGCACTTTGTACAGAATACATTGGGCTAAAAATTTGGTAATAGTGTAGATTCCAAAAATAAATCCTTATTGGTGAAATTTATGCATAAAGTTTCACTTTTTTTCCAAAATTTGCCCGTTTACACAAGGAAATTTTTCTAGAAAGGAAAAATGTGAACATAACATATATATATATTTTTTTTTTTTTTTACCGATAGGCCGAAAGTACTTGTACTCACACGCCGAGTTCCAGATCTGGGACTTGCTTTCTCTTCGCTAAAATAAATTCCAAATTTTTCAAAAATGTCAAAAATCGCACATTTGAGGCTTTGATATCTCTGGTGGGGCACGAGAAAAAAATTCGAAGTTCTGGTTTCTGACAGTATTGTATGGTAGTGTAATGCACAAGAAATTTCAGGATGGAGATTTGACTACAAGGTGAGATATGGCAAGGGCAACATGTCAAAACAATACTGCCAAACTATTGTTTTGTTATAGTCGCAGCTAAGTATTTATCTCAGAGTGTCACTTAAAGTTATGTTTTTGATTATCTTTAAATAATAGTAACAGAAAATAAAGCCGTTTGCAAAGCTTAGCAATTAATTTTTAAAATAATTATGCCTAAGGCCAAACATTTTGTATGGTTTCAGTAATTTGTGTTTTAAAAAAGAACCTCAGCACTTTTAAATAAAGAAAAAAAAAATATACAAGACATGAGACAAAAACAGAATACGGAAAGAGAAAAGGTGTTAATGTTGCCATTCTTGTTGAGACATGATCAAACGTGTCAAAACACATTCTTGCTTGTTGGTTTAAAAACCACAACTTTGACCTTTCTTAAAATTTTATTTGTAGGAAACAGGTTTTATCATTTCTTGATAACTTGATTGAAGATTTTGCCCCTGATGGCTCATAGAAATAAACTTTAAAATCACTATGTGCAAGTCTCACTTCATTAATAATTCCTAGCTTATTTCTTATGCAAAACTGTCATTTTTTTGCAGTATAAATTTTGAAAAGGCTTTGGATGTCTTTACTTTCTGAAAATTACTTGACCCTGATGCATGCTAACATCATATAATATTTCATTTACATGAACATATTTATGGCAGGAACAATTTCAGGGACTGGCAAGTAGCATTAAAATTGTGGTTTTTAAACCAACAAGCCGGAATGTGTTTTGACACGTTTGATCATGTCGCAACAAGTATGCCAACATCAACAGCTTTTCTCTTTCCCTATTCTGTTTCTGTCTCAGGTCTTGTTTAAAATATTTTTTTCTGTATTTAAAAGTGCTGAGGTTTCTTTTAGTTACTAAAATAACAACAAAAATTACTGAAACTGTACAAATTGTGGGCCTTGTAGGCATAATTATTTTTAAAATTAATTGCTAAGTTTTGCAAAACGCTTTATTTTTCTGCTACTATTATTTAAAGATAATCAAAAAAAAATAATTTAAATGACACTCTGAGATAAATACTTACCTGTGACTACAACAAAACAATTGTTTGGCAGTATTGTTTTGATATGTTGCCCTTGCCATATCTCAGCTTGTAGTCAAATCTCCATCCTGAAATTTCTTGTGCATTACACTACCATACAATATTCTCAGAAACCAGAAATTCACATTTTTATCTCGTGCCCCACCAGAAATATCAAAGCCTCAAAAGTGCAATTTTTGACATTTTTGAAAAATTTGGAATTTTTTTTTTAGCGAAGGGACAGCAAGTCCCAGATCTGGAACTCGGCGTGTGAGTACAAGTACTTTCGGCCTATCTGTAAAAAAAAAAAAAAGTCATACTGACATCTGTCCTTGCTAGAAAAATTTCCTCTTGTAAACGGACAAATTTTGGAAAGAAATGAAACATTATACTTAAGTTTCACTAATATGCAGTTAGTTTCGGAAACTACTCTATTACCAGGCTTCTAGCTCAATATATTCTGTACAATTTGGTTTAATCCGCACTTGAAAGGGAGAAATAAACGATGAATTATTTACACTTCCGTAAAACCTTCTTGTGAGAAAATTGCTGCAGACGATGAAACAAAGATGGCCGCCATGCACAAACGAAAATTAATAAAATTTAAATAATAGTCATTTTGAACTTCCATAATGTTAGGGTTGTTATACAAAAAAATCAGATTATTTAAAAATGGTCGAGCGACCAGTGCTGGACCACTTGAAATGGATTTACCCAATAATAATTTGGTAACGTCATGATTAATCTTAAATTTGTTGTAAAAATTGAAAATTTGTCAATTTTGAGAAAATTAAAAACGTTATAAAAATTAAAGGAATTCAAAAACATTTGTGAAATTGATGCCTCATGTAGTGTTTATATATGAAGATCGAATTGCTAATGTTTTTAAGTTGCCATGTATTTCCTTCACCTTTAAAAAAATTAGAAACTTTAAAAAAAATGACAAAATCGTAAATTTTCCTCTTACTGATAGGCAAAAAAAAATAATAATGAAGGAAATGTCAGACATTACAGTTATTGCACAGACATAAAGATCAATAAGTCCCTGATATGCTAGAAGAAAATTCAAGATTGCCTTTTGATTCCTAACGTCACAAAATTGGGTTAAAAAAAGTAATATTTGTTGCATTCCAAGAGCTTTACTCTTTGAATCCGCGCACTTTTTTTTACAATATTGCACGATTTCACGGAAAAAATGTAGTGCTGCCATCTATGGATTTAAAGGATAAATATATAATTTTTTGTTCAACGTAATATATATATATATATACAGGGTGATTCATAAAAGATGGGCAGAACTTTAAGGGGTTATAGTACACTTAAAGACAAATAATATTAAATAGGAGACTAAGGGTCCCAGACGTATTCCCAAGGAGATAGGGGGCATTAAAGTTTAGGGTCCGAAATTTCAAATGATTATAAAACATGGAAAAATTGGTCGATTCGTTTGCGGTTTTTTCAAAAAAATTTCTTTATGCCAGTATTTTCTTGAAATAAAATTTTAAAGTTCAATTTCAAAAAATGCCGATAGAGGGCGCTTTAGACTTTGGAGTAACAAACAACTATTTTTTAGCGTTATTTTTTGTATTTCTTTAAATGATTTCGAAAGCTCAGACTTAAACTTAAATTTTGATCTAAAAATCTGAGTCCTAACGAGTAGTTAAGTAGCGTAAACTGAAATTTGAAATTTGAAACCCTTCTCCCCCCAGAACAAAAATCAGTTATTCCCGATCTTTGTGTCGTAGATTAGGCTCTAACTACTGCCGCGTTTTGCTAAAATTATTCTTTATGTCAGTATTTTCTTGAAAATAAATTTTAAAGAAAATTTTCAAAAAATTCCGATAGAGGGCGCTTTAGACATTGGAGTAACGAACAACTATTTTATACCGTTATTTTTTGTGTCTCATTAAATGCTTTCTAAAGCTTAGACTTAAATTTTCAGCCCAAAATCTGAATCGTTAGACGTGGTTAAGTTTCTGGGGAGAGGGGTTTGAAATTTCTACTCCTGAGCACAGTTCAGTTTACCATGTCCACACATTGTGTGCTGTGATACGAGGTAAAAAGACACAAATTAGGATTATGTTACCAAAGCATATTTATTAACATGTAATTACAATAAATGTTCAAAATTGTGACCACCAGAGGTTATGCACGCAGAACAACGGCGAAGAATGGAACGGCGAACATTCGCGAAAACATCAGGCTTTTCGAGCACTTCCCCTACAGCGGCGGAAAGTCTGGCGACCAGTTCCTCGGGGGATTCAATGGGTGTCTCATACATAAGAGCCTTCAATCGTCCCCCAAAAAAGAAATCGAGGGGTGAAAGATCTGGCGAGCGAGCAGGCCAAGCAACAGGACCACATCGACCAATCCATCTGTTCGGAAATGTGATGTCCAGATAGTTGCGGACGTCTCGTACGTAATGGGCTGGCGCTCCATCGTGCTGGAACCACATGACCCGCCGGATGCGTGGAGGAACAACGTTTAACAGATCTGGCAGCACATGTTGCAGAAATGTGAGGTATGTTTTACCGTTGAGGCGTTCAGGAAGAAGGTACGGTCCGATTAGGTGGTATCCGAGGATTCCTGCCCAAACATTGATGGAAAAGCGTCTCTGATGAGCATGTGGATACGTAGCATGTGGATTGACAACCGCCCATACATGTGCATTGTGTGTGTTAAATGTACCTTCACGTGTGAAGGTACATTCATCGGTGAAAAGCACAGTTCGTCCAAAATGTGGATTTAGCGCGTTCTGCTGCAGAAACCAGCGGGCGAATTCAATACGATTTGGATAGTCCCCTGGAGACAGTTTCTGGACTCGTTGCACATGAAACGGGAGCAAATTTTCATCCTTCAGTACCCTCCAAGTCATGGACTGTGAGGTATCCACCTGCCTAGCCACTGTTCGTGTACTTGTACTTGGCTGCGCCGCTACTACATCCAGAATGGCTTCTGCAACAACTACTGATTCGTCCTTTTTTGCACGACCTGCATTCGACCGGGAAGCGAGAAATGATCCCGTCTCACACAACTGTCTGTGCAAGCGCTCGAAAGTTTTGCGGTTAGGCAACCGCCTGTTGGGAAATCGCTCTCCGTACATTCGTTGTGCCTCTGCACCATTTCCATCTGCCGCTCCGTAAATTAAATGCATCTCAGCCTTTTCCTTATTCGTGAAGGGCACCATCTTCCGATTCATTACTACAGCGACTTACACTTGACTCACCGTTCAGTGGTTTTTATGCCTGAATCGTGTCGAAATTTTGCATACGTGTTCTTCTTCTTCCCCATTTGACATTTGCATACTTTCTGTTTCCTTCTTCACCCGGTGACTAGCGTCAGGAATGGAGCTTTAACGTTTGCATGAGCGACGTTTCCAACTGTGCCAGTGCCTTTATGAGTGAATTCCGACTATGCAGTCCTTGACGAAAGTTGTATTTTTGCCTCGTATCACAGCACAGAATCGTTGGGCATGGTTAAGTAGTGCAAACTGAACTATGTTCAGAAGTTGAAATTTGAACCCCCTCCCCTCGCTACTGAACCACGCTCAGCTATTCAGATTTTGAGCTGAAAATTTAAGTTTAAGTCTAAGCTTTAGAAAGCATTTAATGAGACACAAAAAATAACGGTATAAAATAGTTGTTCGTTACTCCAAAGTCAAAAGCGCCCTCTATCGGAATTTTTTGAAAATTTTCTTTAAAATTTATTTTCAAGAAAATACTGACATAAAGAATAATTTTAGCAAAACGCGGCAGTAGTTAGAGCCTAATCTACGACACAAAGATCGGGAATAACTGATTTTTGTTTTGGGTGGAGAAGGGTTTCAAATTTCAAATTTCAGTTTATGCTACTTAACTACTCGTTAGGACTCAGATTTTTAGATCAAAATTTAAGTTTAAGTCTAAGCTTTCGAAATCATTTAAAGAAATACAAAAAATAACGTTAAAAAATAGTTGTTTGTTACTCCAAAGTCTAAAGCGCCCCCTATCGGCATTTTTTGAAATTGAACTTTAAAATTTTATTTCAAGAAAATACTGGCATAAAGAAAATTTTTTGCAAAAACCGCAAACGAATCGACCAATTTTTCCATGTTTTATAATCATTTGAAATTTCGGACCCTAAACTTTAATGCCCCCTATCTCCTTGGGAATACGTCTGGGACCCTTAGTCTCCTATTTAATATTATTTGTCTTTAAGTGTACTATAACCCCTTAAAGTTCTGCCCATCTTTTATGAATCACCCTGTATATATATATATATATATATATATATATATATATATATATATATATATATATATATTTACTGTAGGTTAAAATAAATATATTAATAGCCAAAAATAAACTGAAAGCAAAAATAAAAGTTTCTGTATTTAAGGGGGTCCGAGACGCAAAAATCTTCAAATTTTCAATTTTTTTTTAATTGGATTAAAAATTTCTCCGCCGTTTTCTGCTTAAAATGATGTTTAAATCAGATTTCTATCTTAATTAGAACAGGAAATATTATTTTTTTCGTTTTGGTTTGTTTTCAAAATCTGCCTTTCAAGCTATGGTTGTCAAGGAAACGAGTTCTTGTGAAATTGCGTTTTTCTTCATGATAGGTTTTTTCACCATTTCTCATATTTAAATTCTTATAACTCGAGAACCGTTAAAGATACAGGATTGAGACTCAGAACATATCATTTTTAATCATTTTACTTTACTTTTGATCCAGCATATTTGAAAAAAATATTTACTTTTGAAAATATGATTTTTTTAAAAAAAAGTTGCACCACTTTTTTTGTAATTTTTTTGGTTAAATATTTTTTTTTTTAATTAATATTTTTTAAAATTCTGGCTCTAAATTAAAAATATATATATATATTTCTGTTTATTTAAATGAAAAACAATTTAAATTCTACAAATAATATTTCGAGTTATAATGATTTTAAATTATACCACTTTTTTCAAAAATTTTAAATAAAAAAAAAAATTTTTTTTTAAAGCTATGAGAAGTTTTATCATTTGATTTTGTTTACAAATGATATGGTTAACCGTCACAAAAAAATTCAAAATTTTAACTCAATAAATACAATTTTTTTGAAAATGTGTCCCGAACCTTTCAAAAAAATACACTTTAATCTAAAATATTAAATAATTTAAAAGTTTAATAAATTTTTCCTTCACTTAAAAAGAAAAGATAGAAATGTCGCATTTTACCCTCAACATTTTTTATTATTTTTTTTTTTCTCATTAAGGAATAAAAAGGCAATAATGAAACTTTCTATATTTAAAATATATACTTTTAGCTATAAGGTCATGCAATTATAAACTTGTCAGTGCTGTCCTTTATGTGAATAAGGAGCGACAGAAATATTGCAGTTTTACCTCAAAATGTTTGAAAAATAATTTTTTTCTCCATACGGAATAAAAATAGAATTGCTAACTTACTACAGTCTGTTAATTATTATTAATTCCTAATCATAAATAATTTTGAATATAGTGTTAACATTCCTAAGGCTAATAATTAAAATTGATATTTTAAGCACGTAGACAATACCTCGATTTTGCATTCACTATTAATGTAAATTTTAATACTTAAATAAACAATCCTGAAATCTATTATTTTACATTTACTCATACATAGATAAGGTCTACTTATAGACTGATTTTCATTAAAATCTGTGACATGTCTGCCACAGCTGATTTGCTCATTTTGCATGGAATGACCCACATTGAAATGCACTGAACAACGGAGAACAACGTCCGTCGAACACATTTTCCAGTAAATGAATTTGTATAAACGAAACTTTTGACTTTTTAGCAGTGTTTCACTACAAAATACCATTTGGTGTCAGATATTAGCAAATAATTATATCTGATAGGGATCCCAAATGATTTGAAATTACAAAATAAGACTTATTTGCATAATTTTATGACACGTATTTTCATTTTACGATAACATTTTAAAAAGAAATTAATACACGATTTAAATATTTCCTTTTCAAATAGCATTTCACTTTTATATATATATATATATATATATATATATATATATATATATATATATATATATAAAACATCGGCATCATTTATTAATTTATATTTTCTACCTTTTCGGTTACCAGGATAACAGTTTTTTCTTTTATTACATAATACGTTTTTTAAGCCGTTTTGTGCGATTAAGAAATTGGTAAATTTATATTTAGTGTTCCAGATACATTTACAGATTCAGTGACAAATACGCAAAATGGCGGCTACTGAGCATAAAGCGTTTTTACTGGGCAATAATGTTTGCCTGATATTCACCACCCAATTTTTTCACCTTCAATTTGACGTGTGATTTGTTGTACATATTTTTTAATTAAACTGTTATACCATTGAAACTGGTTCACTATTTTATGGACAACATACATATAATAGAATGGTTAGAAAGAAATGTTATGATTTTTAGTGAAATAATAATTATTTTATCGATACGTTTTTAAATGCCATTCATTTTTCATGACTTGTCTCTCTCTATAGATAAATATATAAATACAACGGCTATCACACACACATACATGTAATATATATATACTTATTTATTTCCAGTGTCACTTCTCAATGTTAATTTAACATAGAATTGCCTATGGAGATGATAACTTTTAAATTTTTTCTTCCCACCTTTTTGTCCCTGATGCCACTCAATTTTTATTCTTTACTAATTCTAATTATATTATAAATTTAAAGTTTAAAAACGTTTGCCTGACGTCAGGGTCAAAACGAATGGCAAAATACTTTTGCATATGTGTGAATTATAACCCAGAGAGAAACAAGGGCCATTTTTTTTTGTATATTATTCAAATATTTTTCTTAATAATTCCAAATTTCACTTTTGTCATTGAGAATCAATGGACATTTTTAATAGAAAATGTAACATTTTTTCTTCATTGTTGCAAAAATTTCAAAAGCCGTAATAATAATTTATTTGGTTTTAGTAGAAAGATTCCCGCGTGAAAAATTTTAATTGAAATAGTTTTTTTTTTTTTTTTTTTTTTTTTTTTTTTTTTTTTTTTCAAAAATTAAAAAGGTGAATATGACGTCATAGTGGAAATAAAAAGGATATTTTCAGAATACGTTTTTGCTTTGGTAAAGTTTATATTTTAGTAAAAAGTTTCTAATGGATAGCTATTTTTACGCAGGTAGCGAACTTAGTGGGGAATTACATAACTTAAATTTTAAATTGTATTTTTTTTCGCGATGAGAACTATTTATACCCCAAGTTAAACTTAGGTAATAATTTTCTGATGTGTTTACATCACCCTTTGGGAGAGAATAAGGTTTAAAAATTCAAGTAAACTTTTATTTTTTTTATTTTTTACTGTATCACAGCTATAGTATTGTTATATATTAGCAGTAAGGATTCAACAGAATTTACATTTACATTCATAGCGTTCCTGAGTGGGAAATAGGGTATCTAAATTTAAGTGAAGTTAATTTTTTATGTTTTGATTATAGTTTTTTTTACGTTCAGATTGGATGTTTTTGCCCAAACTACCGCAACCTGCATTACTACAATGGTAAAACATTTTGAATTACACATTGGTAAACTGCATCCCACATTGTGATGCAATACCGCATTACATCAAAGCCTGATGATGATACTCTGTATTAATTTTGAAATGCGTTCGTTTGAGTGCTGTAGTCATTAAAAAACTTGACATATTAAACAAAAACGTAATTTGAAGAACAAAAAAAAAAAAAAAAAAAAAAAAAAAAAAAATTTCCTACATTGTTTAAGCCTGAGAAGGGACAGATATTAAGTTATTTCATTTAATTAATTCTACATTTAATGTTAAATTTTTGTAACAAATTAGTTAAGCCAATTGAAGATTAAAAAATAAAAATAAAATTCATACAATATGATACTTAAACATCCTAAAAACTTAGATTCCGTTCAAATGAAATCGAAATAAATCTTAGACTTTTTTAAAAGTTTTGTATTTTGCATGCATCTTATCATTTTATGCACAATTTTCATAAACATAATACTAAATCTGCAATACAAATATTTTCAATTAAAAATGGAAGAAGTCTAAGATTTATTTCGATTTCATTTGAACAGAATCTATGTTTTTAGGATGTTTTAAGCATCATATTGTATGAATTTTATTTTTATTTTTTAATCTTCAATTGGCGTAACTAATTTGTTACAAAAATTTAACATTAAATGCTGAACTAATTGAATGAAATAACTTAATATCTGTCCCTTCTCAGGCTTAAGCAATGTAGGAAATAAATTTTGTTTTTTTAATTTGATCTTCAAATTACGTTTTTGTTTAATATAAATAATGGCTAATGTGAAGATGAAACCACACAGTTTATCCGTGGAACTTTAGGAATTTGGGACCTGTCGATTCTGTCTAAGTTCTATAAATTTCCATTATTCCATTTATGTTATTTAATTTCTGCTGTTTTTTACAATGTTTTTGGAATCTATGTTAAGTGTGTTGGGGGAACTGTATTTTTGTCAATTTGTTAATGTCATTTTAGTCATAATTTCGCAATTTTAGTTGGTGATCGCTAATGTTTATTTAATGGCTGTATATATATATACATGCAGAGAGTGACGATAATATTTGTCATATCCTATTTCTTTTGTTTTAGATTTTCAAAAATGATGTTACTGTTACATATAAAATTAATCTTGTTGTTGATGTTACGATATTGCTATGAATGTCAGTTTATGGGCAATAATTAATGATTACGGGACAAATATACGCTAGATAAATTAGTGAGTCATACATACGAGTCAGTAAAGCCAAATAAAATAAATAATGAATGAGAAACTTTTACATGCCATATCAAAGAGACCTTCATTTATAGAAGCTGAAGATGTGTTGTTGATATAAGTTTTATAACATATTAGATATGAGGTAGACGTTTAGTAATTATGAGATAAAATAAAAATTGTAATATGCATTTGTAACCGAGTTTATTTATTCGTAATATTGTTTATGGTGAATAGGCTATAGGAATGTGTTTATTTACAATATACTGACATTTTAACACTCGTAAAACTAATAATTTTCATTTGGAATTTACTCATTTAACAAGAATATCCTTTAGTTTTTGTTAATATTTCAATCTGAAGATTTTATTATAATTCTATACAAATTGTTTGTAATATAAATGTATACTGACATTTTAAAATATTGTATGTATAATGCAATATTATTAATATATATCATGCATAAATAAATATTTTCTTGGATATATTATACTTTATTTTACATGATTTTATAAAATTTGAACATTATCTTTTAAGCTAGTTTTTGTTAGTACTCAAATATAATCTAGTCTATGCAACTAATTCTCCTATATTTGTGGGCTTATATTTCATAAGATAATGAACGGATTTTAAAAAAAAATCTTTAAACATGTACTTTTGGCATTAAAGAAAATTTTAAAAGGAAATTTGGAAATACTTTAATTAGACAACTAGTTATATTAAATGGTGAAAAATCTATTTTATAAGTGTTTATATTTGTACAGTAGTACTTGTCATTACTATGTAAACGTTTTGTGTGTAACAATTTCAATCATTATTAAACAACAAACATCGAGTACCAGTATTTAATTCGCCTTTTTATCTGTATTATTTTATACTTGTAATCGCATCGTTCCCAAACGGTATAACCGAGCATGTATTTAATAGTGGATGCACTGCGAGCGAAGGGGATAAATAAATGTAAGTAACGTATTGTCGAAGTATATATTTATTGCAATTTAATTTTAGAACAAGTAATATAAAAATTTTGTTTTTAAAGGCAATTCCTACTTAGGCCATCAAAGAAAAATTTAATAGAATCCCTTAAGCTAATATTAGTTTTTGTTGCATTAAAATATCTCAATTTGTTGATTTTCTATAAGCAAGTAGGTTTACAATGGAAGTCTATGGGAATTTGGCGAAATATTAGAGATATCGCCAAGTTGGCGTCACTTTTGGCGACTCATTTTGGCCGCCAACTTTGGTTATATATCGCCAAGTTGGCGACAGAACAGGCTCACCCCTATGGTAACCCCTTATTGAAAATACTTTCATTGATCTTCAATAATCTTCATTGATCTTGGCCGCCATTTTGTTTCCCATGCAAAACTAAAATTAATTAATTAAAATTAAATTATTTAATTAATATTTGAAAAACCTGTATCAACATCAATTGTCATCCAGTACAAGTTTTTTAAAAAAAAATTTCAACTTGATAGGATGAATAACGAGTATTTTATTAACGATTGAAAATTTGAACAAGATGAATGAATAAATAAATATAGGGAGGGTGTGAGCTAATAGTAGGAATTGAAAAATACTTCTAACAAATGATTATATTAATTCCAATTTTAAATATTTTTATGAGTTTTAAAATAAAAATGAAATTCTTACTACTACCAGCGGATTTTAGTTACATATAGTTATATATTTGTTATTATTAGGTGATTGGTAGGTATTGGCAACAAACAAACTATCATTAGAAGACAAATGATAATTGATCATCAAGAAAGAGCAACATATATCAAAATAAAAAAAATTCAAAAATAGACAAATATATCATAAATGCAATTTATTGCATTAACGGGTAGCGCTGAAATGAAGTGCGTTTACTGATGTTTCATTTTACTTGGATTGAGGCCAGAATATTTTAAAAGTCCAAAGTAGTGGAACAAAGAATAAGTGAAAATCATAACATTATGTATCATACATGATAAACTATATATGTTTTTTAAACAGACGTGCTTACACACTGCAAGAATTCTGATAACTGAACTCAGAGAATCTAAAAGTTTTTTCGTTAAATTAAACAGTATTATTTCTTAAAGGTATATATAAGTATTATACAGACACACATACAATAAATCTAATATAATCCCTTATAGCAGTCTTGTATACTGTAGTCCCGGGTTCGATTCCTGGCTCTGGCTAATTTTTCACTCCAGTTGGGTTTATTGTATTTATTGTATGTATGTCTGTGTAATACTTATATATACGTTTAACTGTTGAATGCAGGCGTTATTTATGTGTGTATGTGTGTTTTAATATATATTGTAGTATGAGTGATTTATTATTAGTATTATTTCTATTTATTTTCTAAAAAAACAAATTGAAATTTTTGAACAAAAATTGAAACATTTACGTACAATGGTGTTTTTTTAATTATATAAATAGAAATATACGTCTTATTATAGGAATAATATCAGTCGCATCTATGAATGCTGTTTCAACGCTATTAACAGTTCACAAATTAATAAAAGTCGCATTTATTAAAAAAAAAAAAAACTTTAAATAATAAATACTGTTTAAACACCGTGTATTCCTTTTTATTTCGTGTATAAAAACGTTAATATTATGGACTTTAATAATCAATTTGAGAGCTGAAATATCAGTTTACCACAGATATTTTCCTTTCTCTCTATTCTAAAAAAAAGTAACTACCGCTGTCACCGCCGCCGCCGCCGGTTTCGAATTTTTTGTGACCGGAGGTCTTACTCGTTAATATTAAGAAAAATAATGCATACAAAAATATGAAAATCGGTAGTATTATACAGAAATGTTTGATAAACACGCTGATGCAAACAGTTTTTTAATCGAAGAATTATTTTAAGAAATATTTAATGCTAAACTTGGACAAAATCGTTCAACTAAAAAAGTTTTATAGCAGCAAAAACTATTCATGTGAATTTAATCATTTTTAGATCATTTTATACGTTTGAAGTTCCCGGTGTGCAGATTGTATTTTTTTCTTTTTTTTTTTTAATTTGGCTAATTTTTTGAGGTTTTATTTCTATTTTAAGTTCAGATTTTCAGCCTTTCTAGAGATATTTTTTACAGATTTTAGAAAGTGATATTAATTTAAACTGTTGCCAACTGTATAAACAGCAGAAGCAATAATGTTTGCTTAAAAAAAATATATTTATACGTGTAAAAAAATTAAAAAAATATTTACACGTGACTATTATAAACAGAAAAAAACATTTGGAATTAGAATTAAATAATTATGTACAAAAAGCAGGAACTTATTAAAAATTATGTCATAAAAACTATAATTACACGGGAATTTTAAGAGAGAAAGGAATTTGTAAAGCAATAAATTTATTAACATGCGTTAGAAGTCTTAAATAGGAGAAATTACGTCATATTTATCTCACATTACAGTTATTACATAAAATGAACGCAACTATTTTTCAACTATTTTTGTTAGGAAAGCGCAAATAATATTTAATTTCTATCACAAGTATTTTCACGTGAATATTAAAAAGAGAAAGAATAGTTTGGTCAAAATTACGTCAGATTAAAAACGATTAATTTAAAATGTCTCATTTAAAAGAACTTTCTTTTCACTTTGTTAAAAAATACCAGGAGACAAAGACTCTGTTTATTTAATTCCTTTTATATTAGCTTATTTTGAAATGTTGTTACACGTGTCTACGTCATCAAGTTATTTTTATTTCGACGTTTTATTTGTATTTTTATTAATGTTGTACTAATTTATTTGTTTTTTCGTTATTTAGAATAAAAATTATGTCAATTTGTATAATTTGGCGAGTGGTTTGGCGATTTATATAATTTGGCAAAATTGGTCGACGGGATAATCAAGTAGTACCGCAACGGATTTGGCGTTAAATTCCCCCAATCAAAGAGAAATGAATTGAAATCCGTTTATAGAGAGATCGCCACTGTTTTTTAAATTATAATTCAATCTTTCGAAATCTTTTTAAAGCCGATCAAATTAGCGTGCATTTAGAGTCTACGGTGTGTGGACGGGGGTTGGCGAGCGTAGCTCGTAGGGGGGCGAGCCCCCTAGTTTATGAAAAGAATGCACAGTCGTGGAAAAAAGTAAACACCCTCTACTAACTCTGCGATTATAGTAGAAGAAGTTGCCAATGCATTGGAAATAAAGTCTACTTTTAAATGACGTATATAAAATTTGCTTAAAGGGGTATCTACAGATCAAAACCAGACCAAACATTATTATTATTATTATTATTTTTATTTTTTTTTTTTGAAAGCAATACCCAGTTTTGACACTATATTTTAAATATTCGGCTCAAACTATGTCTAGAAACGAAATTCTTGTCATTTAAATGATATGATAAGATTTTGGATTATAAACATTCAAAATTTATAGCCTCTACCGTTAATTTACATTTTCATTAACATCTCCCGAAATTATAATCTTAATGTGATATTTTTGTGTGTGGTTATAATACTGAAAAACGCAAACATAAATACATTGAATTTGTAATTTAAAAAATTATAATATGAATAATGAATTGTGAAATTGATATTAAAAAAAAATATGAATTACAACCGACAATTTTTTGGTAGATTTATATTTATGATATCCTGCTTTATGAGAGATCTCAATTTTAAATTTTTCTTTCAAGTAGTTTTCGAATTATGATATTAGAAAGTCAAAATGGTTTAAGAGGCCGTTTATCAAGTGCAGAAAAGCATAATTTAAAAAAATATATATTTTACTCATAATATTTGTGCTGGCAATAGTCGAAACATATTAAGCTAGTTAAATGGTCATATTGGCAAGAAATACTACATTAGTAGAAGTCATTATGTAGCCTTCAAACAATCGAGTACCGAACTGCAATTTGATACAACCCCTAAAATATGCTCATTTAAAAATAGTTTCTCCAAAACTAATCTTAAAAATTTCATAGAATTTCGTATTTATTCTAATTAAAGTGTGTAGCATTTATTTATGGAGTCAAACTTGATATTGCAATTGAAATAAAGAAAGTTTGGGTTCGCTTTGATATGTAAATCTAAGCAAATTCTATATAAATCTTTTAAAAGTAGACTTTATTTTCAATCGTTTGGTACCTGTAACTTTCTTCTGCGATAAGCTACGAATTGTTGCAGAGTTAGCAGAATGTGTTTACCTTTTTTTTTTTTTTTTTTTTTTTTTTTTTTTTTTTTTTTTTTTTTTTTACGACTGTAGCTCCATTTAACTATTCCTATATTTGTGTCAAATAAAATGTTCAAGTTGTAGAGAATCTTCATCGTTTTGAGAATATGATCTCTTATTGTAAATCCATATGTGTGACATAAAAAATGATTTTATTTATGAACATTAAGTAATAAATACGTGGTAAACGACATTGCTATTAACTTTTATGTGCAATATTTTGTATGCAAACTTTCTTCTGAGTTCCATCCAAAAGCTTTGCGATCATAAACTTCCACATTTCTGTAAAATATTGTTGTGTTTAGTGTAACTATAAACATGCTTCATTCATTCAGAGTAGAACTATTATACAAAACGCAAGGGATTTCTGAGATAACTGGAATGAAGTTATCGCCCAATTTTATTCAATTCGGATATATATATATATATATATATGTATATTAAATCAGTTCGTAATTAGTGGAATAAAAAACACAATATTTATTTTCGAAAACAAATCTCAGGTTTTAATTCTAAAATACTTTGCAATTAAAAAAAATATATTAAAAATGAATTTTTTGCAAAAAAAAAAAAAAAAAAAAAAAAAAAAAAAAAAAAAAAAAAGGAAAGATAGAAATGAAAAAAATAAAGATATTTAGATAATTATTTTGGGAATACAAGATGTTAAAATTGTTTCAAGACGTTTGGATGTGATTTTTCTGTTCGTTTATCCTTACGTACTTGCAACTACTCCGATGTTTAAAACACACAAATAACATTAAATGAAATCCTGAAATGTGATGACCGGAAGAATCTTCTGAAAAATGTATGTTTTAATTTATATATTCCGCCTGTTGTGGTTCTGTTAAGCTTTTTTGTTTATCTAGAAAGCTAGTTTCTGTATTCGAACAAATTTTATATTAAGGAATTATTAATTAATGTCAAAAATCCTAAATGGTATTTTTCGATTTTTTTTTAATATGGAAAACCTTAAACATCTTAATTGAGTGTGTGATAAATGGAGATATAAGGTTAATTTTGAAGAAAATAAATACAAATATGTTACATATAGAATATAATAATAAATTATTTGAAACCACATTTTTGAATCTATAAAAGTAATATATATGCAGTAGAGGATAACTAACTTTTAAAACTGTAAATAAATCGAGGTTTATCCAACTATTTGTTTTACGTTATTAATGTATTTTTATATTTAGTTTTATTTTATTGTTGGTTATACTCTCTTAATATATATTAAAAAGTTGTACTTGTCATTCTAGCTATCACTTATTTATTTTTTTCTGACTTCAGTTCTTTCGTAGTTTGAAATAAAAATAATTTGTTGAAGTGCACATCAAAAGATGCATCACCTCGTAAAATGGTAAATCCTGTTTATGCAATTTTAAGAAAAATCCGCAATGATCTTTGTTAAAATGCTATTTAAGCATTAAGCTGTATTAAACAATTATGTTTTATTTCCACAAATAAAATGGCTTTTGAAAAAAAAAAAAAAAAGATTCATTACATTTTTGTATTTCCAAAAGTTAGGTTATATTTTCTAATTTAAAACTCTTGAACAGGAGGAATGCAACATAAAATATAATAAAATATATTTGCCGCATACAACATAATGCGCAGATTTATGAATCTAAAATGTCATTGCAACATGTTACTTTTTTATTCAAAAATTACGTAAAATTTACATGTGATTTTCCTTACCTGAGTTAATCTTACAGTAATTATGCCAATCAATGCACAATTTAAACGATTAAGTGATTACTTTTCTTTTTAAATTTATTGTTATATAAACAGTAAATACCATTTTAAACAATGTTTTTGTAGATGTGTTAAGCATGTAATTTAAAACTTATTAACATTTTTACACTGCCAAATCCAGGTACGATTATGTGATTCAATTGAATTCATTCTTCTTATTTGGATTCACCGTCCTTTACAGGGTCATAAAAAATTGGACATTGTTCAAAACCCTATGACTTTAAAAGTAATTCAGGAAATACCATAAAAATGAGATGCAGTCGGCAATTTTCAAGATGCGTTAGTTGTATCTATTTCGCAACCGTGACTTTCAGACGATGCGCATGAGCAAAATGCTCTAAAAAAAGCACAAAGCCCCCATGTTGGTAGCTACTGCTTTCGTTTCACTTTGAGTATGTTTTTTCTAATAAATCGATAATAGCGAAAAACATTCCAATTTATCTTTTGTCTTGTCACCAAAAGTTTTGCAAATAAAATTACTCAAGTTTCAAATTTACAGCAAGGGGTGATACGGGTAATATAACTGTGTAGCATACATTCACCTCCGACAATTTAATTTGTAGATGCCACATTTGCAATTGTAGCTGGATCCTATCTCAAATTAACCTCTTCGGTCCCTGGGCACCCATATGGGGACGTCTGATCTTTTCCTTATAAAACTAAAAATTTCCGTTTTTTTACATTTTCACATCACTTCTTAATGGCTGAATGTTTTTTTGCGTTCAAAGCAACCAAATACATGGCAGTATCTAAGTTTGATTCCAACATAAAATAAATGTTACTTTAATCTAGGTTTTAATAATGCCTAAAAAAGATCAAAACACATTATGACCAAGAAAGTGAGAAATTTTCATACATATTTAACTTAAATCTTTTTCAATAAAAAATTTTGAGGATTAGTAGATTATTTACTTGTTTAAATCTCTTAAATTTGTGATTGCGTTAGTTTATGTTAACGGCTATTAAATTGATGTTTTAAAGGGTTTTGCAGTTTTACATCCATATTTTTCAAGCTAAATTGCTAAGCACATAAATGATCAATTTCAGAAAAATATTTTTTCTGTCATCTACAATGTCATTTTGTTTCTAAAAAAACAATGAAAAGCATTTTTATTATTATTTTAACTTCAGAATTGAAGAGGTTAAATGTCTTCGTCTCTTATTACGTTTTCTAGACTGGTTCCGCCGAAAACGGTTGTGCAACACGGAGGCTTTTTCTGAGAATTTGCAAATGACAGGGCCTCTAAAAAAGTTAACTGCACAAATCTCAAATAATTGATATACACTTTGCAAAGTAATTTATTGCGTTTCCTTAATTACTATTGAGTCGATGATATTTGAAATGCGCCAGACCTTTTTTTATGACCTTGTTTTTCATAATAGTGTTCTATCATAACAGAACAGTAAATATTTCGATAGGCAGTAAAATTATGTATCTTGGAATTAATCAAATGCGCTACTTTTCCAGCTTGTTGATAGTGTTAGTTAATTACGTACATTTGCATATAGTGAATTATATATAATAAAGGATAACTTGATTTTTATTAATTAACATTTTTATACTGGCCTCTAAATACGTTTTTAGAATTTTTTTTTTTTTTAATTTTAAATAATAACTATTTAAAATAAAACAGAATCATAGAGTAGTTGAAGGTAGGTATCATATAAACTCAAAATAATTGTTTGGTATAGGTAAATGCAAAATAGCAATAATACAATGGCATATATTAAAGAGAAAATGTAAAATATAATTTAAGCTAAAGCTTATGTACTTGAAATTTTATTATAATTTTTTTTCGATACTCAGAATAAATGGTACTTTTATTGATTGAAACTGCAAAACACATGCTTTTTTCAAAGTCGTTAATGATTTTCTACATACATTTATATTCACAGTCTTTGCTAGAACTTTGTTATTCCATGAATGAACCATTATTCTCATAACTTTTTTTTTAAGAAAAATGTTTTATAAAGGAAGATAAATTATAAAAAAATGAATTAAAATCTCTAGAATTTCAAAGACCACATTTAAAAGATTTAATTATTTTTTTAAGAATTCGTCGAGGATTATATTAGAATACGTTTCTTTAAAAGAATGACATTGAACTTTTAACGAGTATTACATTGTACCTTCGAATACTACTTTCTAAATCTGATAATGATAGGTTTCTGGTAAATCAGAAACTTTAATGAAATATTTCAAAATGTCTCTTTTATGTTAAATTAGAAATTTAATATTTCAAGTTTTGTTAAGTGTGTGTGTTAAATTTTGTTAAGTAACTTTATAGCGTATGATTTAAAACATATTACGTATCAGTAATAATCTATTGTCATTATATTTAAAATGCAGTCATTGCTTAAAGATTAAAAAAACCAAATGTTCATTAATTGTCAAACTCTATACGGTCAGAAGTCACCGAATACCTTTGAAGTTAAAGGTTCTGTCGAATATATTGAGAAACATGTGGCGAATTTTTTTGTAGTTTTAAGAATATAAACAAAAAGTGTGACTCCATATTTTGCTGTAAAAATACTATTAACTCTGCTTTCATGCATGTATTCGTAACTGATGAAATACTTTTTTCATTATTTTACTAAATTTATACAGTTGTTTGCCCATTTTTTCTAAAAGTTACGTTAAATGTCTTCGAAAATCCTGCGTGTTATTAAAAAAAAAAAAAAAAAAAAAAAAAAAAAAAAAAAAAAAAAAACTTTAAAATACAAATGAATGTTTTAATAAATCTTTATATCTGCGTGAATACAAGTGAATTTCTTACACAGTTCAACAGTTTCTTACAAATGTTCCATACCATCAACATAGTCATGTGCTACAACTACAGGTAATTTAGAGCATTTTAGTTTACACGGGAATTTCAAGTATTACTATTTTTTATTTAATATGTCGTTAATTTCGAGTTTGTCTTTAGGATTACATCCTTACTAAAAAATTAGGTGACAACAATAAACGACATGATCCATTATTTCTGTAGATATTTCACAATGCATATAACACCAAAAGTGGCCAATTGTTATTTTTCTAAACATTGCGTGCATTATAAGATCATCTTAAAATATATACTTTAACAATTCATTTTTTTCAAATATTAAAATTTTCAGCTTAGTACAGAAGTAGAAATTTATTTTGAAACCATAAGGAGATTAAAATGCAAACAATGAAGGAAATATTTTTAATATTCACAGCATTGCTAATATGTGTCCATTATATTTATCTGTTTTTATATAGTTGTTGGTTTCATATCAATTAATTCATTGTTCAAACATCCTATAAAGTTGAGAAGTAAAAATTAAATAAAATTAATAATATCAGTTAAGATATTTTTTTTTTGTATTTTTGTCACACCGTGGTCGTTTCAATCAAACTCCGGAAAATGTTACGATTCTTGAATATTTAAATGCAAATAAAAGAATTTCTGATATATGTTTTAACATCGGTGTTGTTGTTACTAGCACTTAATTTCTGAAAAAAAGTTTTAGAATAATATATATATATATATACATTTTTAAAATGCTTGATGTTAATCATGTGACACAAAGCATGAAAAAATAAATAACTTTTAGTAATTTTTTAAACAATATCCATTTTTACATTGGTTAAATTCCACTATGTGAGAGCCATAATGAAATAGCAAAATTGTATAAAGTAATAAATAAATTATAAATACATCTAAATTTTTGTGGTTATGTGGAAATTATAATTTCAAATTCAAATGATCATAAAATCAGTAGTGAAATTTTATTTTAAACAGATTTTTAACCATTTGGAAAAAATGGTTATTGTCCTCATCAGGGTAGGAAATCAAAAGCATATGTGAAACTTTTTATTGGTTCAATCCGCATTTTATTCGATTTCTGATTGGTCTATACAGTAATCTGTATTTCCCTTTACTTTCAACAGAGATTGATACTTTTGTTGCCACTATGACAAAAAAGTAATAAAAACTACAAAAAAAAATAATAATAACTCATAAACAAATTCAGATACAGCTTTCAAACAAATTGTATTTAAAAGTACATTTTTTTCTCTATACGACGGTGTAAAAAGTAATATTGTGGTATGTTTAGAAGTTTAAGAATGAAATTTTATTTAAAATGGGTCGTCAGATTTCTTGGAAATCTGACGATGGAAAAGCCTTTTCCCGAACAGCCAATGAAATTCTTGGATAATACGTAAGTTCCAGGAAATCTTGCAATTTTTACGTGTAATAACACTATTCATGTTTAATTCATGGCGTACGTAATGTATGATCAACTCCGTGCGATTTTTTATGTCTTAAATTTTAGACTTTGAAAAAATCATTTTCCAAATGGTCGTTGTAATTTGTTAAATTGCTTTTTTTTTTCATTTTTCTAATTTTTTAAAATCTTATTTATATACTTGACTTATTGAAAAATGTATTACTTTCATACATCTATTTCGCGAATTTGCATGCTTTTCTGAATAAAAATCCCTAGATCAATGTGTCAGAAAGTAGCATTGTGGATTTGGGAACAGATATGAAGGAGACGATAAAAGCTTCTTTTTTCACGATTTTTTCCTTTTTTTTTTTTAAAAAAAAGAATGCTTGTTTTCTTTAACAACGGCATTATTTTCTTGAAAGGGGGGGGGGGGGAGAGCATTTCACTTTTTATAGGAAAGGCTAGGTGTGTCTAGGTACTCTCTTTATGGAAAAAAAAAAAGCTAGGGTCAAATGGATTTCTGAATTTTACCAGTGAACGTGTTGACCGGATTCAAACACCTGTGCTGGACAGAGCACACTATTCTGTCATTTCCTTTACTTTCGAAACAAGTATGGTTGATTTTTCTTGAACCTGATTGTTGTTGTTCTTTCACTCGCAGTCTGTTAATAATCTTTTTTGTACCCTGGCTAATACAGATAACTGGTGGAAGAGAGTATCTTCGAATTTGGATCAGATTTTGGGATTTAGAGAGAATTCGACTAGTTAGATACAATTAACCCCTTAACCTATGGTTTATGTTTCAACAGTCTGGGTCTAAAACGCAAACAAGATCGCGCAGCCTTCGAACCATTCCACGGTTCGGCAAATCAGTCCTGAGTTGCACCGCACGCGTACGACTTAGGGAATGAAACGTGTGTACGATACAACTGCTACAATATTGTGGAATATTTGATAAGTAATTACAACTTGATGTAATAATTGTGCAAGATATACCACAAAAGGTTTATTAGTAATCCCCTTAGACCTTTGGCTGGATCATTGTACCAATGACCATGCCCGTAATATTTACATTGGCCCGAGCGATTACTACGGGTCAGTACCATGATGATCAGTTTTAACCCGAATACAAGACCATATGTCTCACACGTAGTTGTAGGTTAAGGGTTCAACACTATTATTAATTGTGAATTCGCTATTACCCCTTTATCACATTGTTTGAAATATTACACTAAATCCTCTTTTCCTTAATTACTACCAGCATTTTTCACACTTTTGGTTGCATTACCTATAATATACTCCTATTGGCTAGTTCCCGCATTTTCCTGTTTTCCTAATGAACATATCAATTGAATCCACTTATCTCCTATATAATTGAGCAAGTTTCCGGAGTTCTTTCCACTGATGGCGTACGCTAAATGCTACCGAAACTAGTCTGCTCAAAATTTGCATATTCTGGCGTTTATAAGGTTTTTTTATTTATATTATATATTAAAATGCTTTTTTAGGCAATAAAATACTGACTAATTTTCCCAATTCTTAATTAAAATTTAAAGAATAATCAATGCATCATTTGAGGTCAAATACTATTTCTATATGATCACTTAAAAAAACGTATATTCGAAGAAATTGTAATAATTATTAATATGTATTTAAAATGCATTTTTGTTAATGTTTTTTTTAAAACATATTTATAATTCTCAAATAATGTGCGGTAATTATATAAAAATGTGCATGATGAAATTTCTTATATTTCTTTTTACTTCAAAAAAGTTATTTTCGTTTTTCGATAAAAGAAAAAACTGTTACTGCTTGCATCAAGCTCTTGAATCTGCTTTTTCTTTAATAATGTTGCAAAATTGAATTTCACCATTTCTTTGAAACATCTGTTACATGAAAATATCGATGGTACTACTATTACATCATTTTCAAAATCACACTCCTTTCTAAAATTTGTCAAAAAAGTAATTTCGAAAGCAATTTATTTTCCGAGAATTTTATGTTTCGCATTCTGCAAATATTATATAAAATACAAAAATTTTAATAAAGGAAAGTTGATCTGATTTATTGTTTTTGTAAAAACAATCTCAGAATTTCAAAATAATTATTTTTATCAAACATGGCTATTACTCATTCAGTTGATACGATAGAATTTGTATACTAAGATTCACATATTAAAATTAATTCATTATATTATATAAAATACTGCCGAACAGTTTTCAAAACATGTTTGTTAAATAAATTCATGCGAATATTTTTTGCTATAAATAAATATTTTTACACTTACTCACATTTAATAGCCTATACAATGTACGTAGGTTTACAGGCAAGAAAAACTGGAGAAAAATTTATCTGGTTAATTATTTTAATATTATTATACGAATTGTAATTAAATTAACCCATTTGTGCCTGGCGTCCTAATTTTGAGACGCTTTATTTAAAAGAAAAAAATATTACCAAAGGTATTATGATAGCATTTCAAAACTTTGTAAAATATATTCTTAGTATTTGTTTTCAATATTTATTGATAAATGCCAGTACATTTTAAAGAATAAAAAGGTGAAATAAATGATTGTTGTAGCGCAAAGTTGGATTTTCTTGAAATAAAATGGCAGGTAAGAAAAAGTAAGATATTTCTTTTATTTTTTTATCAATCATCAACACGAAACATTATTTTAGAATGTGCATTTTTGCATATTTTCAGATTTCTATTTTTTTGCTTGAATTTGAATCTTTATATACTGTCCAAATTTTGGGACTCTTGGCACTAAAGGGTAGGGATTTTCTCCGTTACTGTATACTGCATTAAATGTATGTTTTATGCTATTTATTTTGTTACAAAATGGTTACATATCATTCACATTATTATTTGGCTATAAATTTATTATTCGGATTATTATTAGGCTATTCTTTGTTATTCCTATAGGTGGGGTAGGGACTGGACTTGGCTCTAGAACAAGACGCCTACCCCTCCCCAAATTTAGCTATTGGCTTGGTGAAAAATTTTATCACGCCGTTATGTTTTCTACTAGTTTAGTATTTGACATCCTGATGTTATTAATATATATATATATATGCAGCAGAATCTCGATTATCCGATGTAATTGGGACCGATCCTACATCGGATAATCGAAATTTGCGGATAATCGAGAATTTATCAATAATCATCTAGTTTAATATTAACATCGTCATCGAATTGCTATTAGGACTATATAAACTGCTTAGTGAATATCTAAATTAAAATTATACATGAAAATAGTTTCGTTTGTTTAGAACAGGGACGTGTGCATCGGGGTGCGGGGTGGGGGTGGGGCAAGAGTACAATTATATCGGGATCAGATCTTGCGGGAGCTCAAGGTAATTTCCATGGAATTCAAATAAATGTGAATCAAAATACTTATCTCCACTCGTGGTTTGGAAAGTAACGCTTGCATGCAGAAAGAATGTGAAAAAAAAAAAGTTTGAAAAATTTTAGGATATCGACAGCAGTTTACGGAGAGTTCTGGGTAAACGAGGGTCGGATGATTGAAGTTCTCGTATCTGCACCATATATAAATACTAGTGTGTAAAATGAAGACTTTCTGACAATTTTCATCACGTAAGTTGGGGGGATAGACTTTACGCGAGCAATTACAGAAGCCAAAAAAAAAAAAATAAAAAAAATAATAATAATCCCTGTCGGCCCGGCCTACAGGTGGAGGTAGATTTCGAAGTTAAGTATACTAATTTCACAAACAAAAACCAAATCATGATTAGAGATAAACTCACTTTAACAATATTATCTGGCCGCTTTTGACGAGTTTTTACTTCATTTTTACATAATAACTGGTTTTATCAGAATCATGTTAGGGCGGTATTCAAAAAAATACTTTTCCATGCTCAACAACTCGAAATTTTCTGGCATAACTCCAGATTCATTTTTAATAGGAAAAAACATGAAACTTGTTGGCGTGATATTTGAAGAGATTTATGAGCGACCTGTGTTTTTAATTTTCGTACAATCAATTAAAACTTGATATATAAGCAATTATTTTCTCAGTAAGACAATATTTTTTGTTCCTAACACAATCGCTTCCGGAAATTCCGTTCAAAATGTCCACTTTGACATAATTTTTTGAAATATATTCTGAATCTGTCAAAAAATCGATCATTACGGTACATTATATAGTTTCTGAATAAGCGAATCTACCAATTGGATGCGTTTGAGAGCAAAAATGAATTTAACCCATTTGTACCTGGGGTCCTAATTTTGGGACGCTTTCTTAAAAAAATCCCCATTACAAATTGGATTATGATATCCTTTCAAAACTTAGTAAAATATATCCTTAGTATTTGTTTTCAATATTTATCCATAAATGGCAGTGCATTTTTAAGAATAAAAAGTAAAATAAATGTTTGTTGTAGCGCAAAGTTGGATTTTCTTGAAATAAAATGGCGTGTAAGAAAATGTAAGATATTTCTTTTATTTTTTTATCAATCATTTTATAAGTGGTATTATTTATAAGATGAAACATTATTTTGAATACGTATTTTTGCATTTCTTCAGATTTCTATTTTTTTGCACGAATTTGAACCTTTATATATATAAAGGTCCCAAAATTGGGACGATATATATCGTCCCAATTTTGGGACGCTAGGCACCAATGCGTAGGAGTTTTCTCCGTTACTGTCTATGAATTAAATGTATGTTTATGCCATTTATTTTGTTACAAAATGGTTACATACCACTCGGATTATTATTTGGTTATAAAATTATTATTCGGATTATTATTTGGCTATTCTTTGTTATTACTATAGGAGGAACAGGGGCTGGGCTCTGTTCAAGAACAAGACACCCACCCCTTCCTACCCTTAGCTATTGGCTTAGTAAAAATTTATATCATACCGTTATGCTTTGTACTTAGTTTAGTATTTGACATCCTGCGGTTACTAAAATATATACAGCAGAACCTCGATTATCTGACGTAATTGGGTCCGAACCGACAGCGGATAATCAAATTTCCAGATAATCGAGAATTTATCAATAATCAACTAGTTCAATATGCAACATCGTCATCGAACTGCTATTAGAACTATTTACACTGCTTAATAAGCAACTAAATTTAAATTATACATGAAAATAATTTTATTTGTTTAGAACAGGGACGTGTACATGGGGGGGGGGGGGTATAATCTTCACGGGATCGGATCTTGCGGGAGCTCAAGCTAATTTCAATGGAATTCGAAGAAAGGGGAACCAAAATGCATATCTCTACTCGTGGTTTGGAAGAGAACACTTGCATACACAAGGAATGTAAAAAAAAAAGTTGGAAAAAATTCAGGATATCGACATCGGTTTACAGATAGTTCCCGTTACACGAGAGTCGGATAATCGAAGTTTTACTGTACCATATATACTCGTGTGTAAAACGAAGAATTTTTGGCAATTTTCTGCAAGTAAATTGGGAGGTAAACTTATACGCACGTCAATTACATAAGCGAAAAAAAAAAAAAAAAAAAAAAAAAAAACCTTCGAATACTGCAAAATTCTGATTTTTTTATGTATATAAATAAAAAAATAATATATAAAATATACAAATAATAATAATTTATTATTTAAAAAATTCAATGATTTGTTTTTGTTTACTTACTAATTTTTCGGCTTTAGTAAGTGAAATCGTTGGTTTGATTTTGTGCGAAATTGAAGTAAAAAGTTAGGGGGTCGACATGCGCGAGTTTTTGCATTCAAAAGTTAATGGGTCGGCGTATACGCAAGTATATACAGTATATATACTCTATTAGTAATTATTGATTATTATAAATTTTTACTATATAAATGTTTACTATGCCAATGGCTAATGGTGAGGAGGAAGGGGGTCTTGTTCTTGAGCCGACCCCAACCCTCTCCCCTCCCCCCCCTTATAGTAATAATAAAGAAAAGTTTATAGTCAAATAATAACCCGAATGATATATAACCTATTTGAAACATATTAAATGCCATAAAACATAGATATAATGCTTAGACAGTAACGGAGAAAACCCCTACCCTTTCGTGCCTAGTGTCCAAAAATTGGGGTGTATAGATTTTTGTATGTTAACTAAAAAAATTTTGAAAAAGAATTTTTTTATTATTTTTTACGTTCATTTTACACCATTTACTATAATTAAGCAGAATCTTGAGTTGAAAAAAAAATTCAGGCACTAATGGGTTAAAAATGAGTTAGAAAATAAGCAGTTTGAATTTGAATACTCCCTTAATACGATAACTTTTCCAACACAATCCTCTTCGGGAAATTTGGTTCAAAAGACCCACTTTGACAGCATGTTTTAAAATATATTCTGCCTCTATCAAAAAACTGACCATTACGGTACATTATATAGTTTCTGAGTAAGAAAAGGTACCAATTTGAAGCCTTTGAGAGTAAAAATGAATTGTAAAATGAGTCAGAAAATAAGCAGTTTGGATTTGAATACACCCTTACTAAGATGATTTTTTTCTTCAACCGCTATGTAAATTTGTTTTTGCTGTAAGAATTGGTCCTATCCAATACTTGTCTATATAGATGTTGTAGACAATATTAAGAAGATATATGATAAATTCATGGGGATTTTATATCTTTTCAATTGACGGAGTTATGGATTTTTTTCTTCTTCAAACGCCCTTTTTGTTTTCGTTTTTCATTTTTTGCGGTACGAATTGGTCCTATCAAAAACTTGTGAATATAAAAGTTGTAGATAATATTAAGGAGAATTATAATAAAATTAATTGGATTTGATATCTTGAGAATTGACGAAGTTATGAATTTTTTTCTCCCCAAAACCCTATTTTTGGGCCCATTTTTAACTTTATCAAAAATCTGTGACACATAAATTTTTGGCCCTATTGTTAGAAGTAATAAAAACTTTAAACGGATTTGATATGTACAAAATTTAAGAAGTTATGGTTTCTTTCTATTTTCACAAAACCCCCCTATGTTCATCCCCTTGGTCCGATTTTGTCCATTAACGAACTTGACCGAGATTTTATGCCCCTTGATTTTATGTATCAGTTTGGAAGAGATTGGTGCAGAATTGTGGAAGTTATCATGTCCAGAAGCAAGTGATATATATAGATAGATACAGACATAGATAGATAGATAGATAGATAGATAGATAGATATAAAGTTTTTTACTGAGGGTGGTTTGGGGCTCTAGGGGTAATGATCGGTGTAGATCTGCAAAAATGTTTCAGAAATTCCAACATAGGAACGACGCCAATAGGTAGTATTTTATACGAAATCTACCTAAAAAAAAACCCTTCGAATACTGCAAAAGTCCATTTTATTTTATTTGTATAAATAAGAAAATTATGTATAAAATATACAAATAATAATAATTTTTTATTAAAAATTTTTCAATGATTTGTTTTTGTTTACTTAATAATTTTTCGTATTAGTAAGTGAAATTAAAGAGTAATCTTCATGAGTTTCAGGAGTTTCATGTTATTCTTAATTTAAATCAAGGTTGGGCGAGCTTAGTTATAGACTTCACGATTCATGTAAAATCACATTAAAATAATCAAGCATATTTCCCGTAGAAAGTGGCGCAGGTGTTGTTCAATAAAAGAGCACATAATGATAAAAAACTTGAAAATTCTATTTACACTTTTAAATATTTACTATATATATACAACGAAAACATTTGGATAATATTTGTTAAATAAATTCCCCACTGGGAATTCAAGATGATCATATTAAAATTTCAGCAATTATGTTCTTCTAAAAAGAAGCCACGAAAATAGCATTTCCATTTTTAAAATCAAACATTTCTTCGATTTGTGAAAATCATGACAAAAAACATACGCAGACTACCAGCTGCGTTCAAGATTCACATTCACAAAAAAACTAAACTAAACTAAAAAAGAAAGAGTAATAAATGTTTTCAAATATCAATTCTCTCGAAGGTCACGTGATCCTTCGTGGCGCCCGCATGGCTAAGAGAGGCCCGCGAGAGAAGGTTGCAAAATATTCCACAAACTCCCCCCCCCCCGATGAACAAGGGTTCATCAAAATGGGGATTCAAATAATTAAAGTAGAAATAAAAATTATTCTAAAAAATTATCAGTTACACTATACATAAATACAATACAAATTCAAAATATATACTTACATACTGGACTTCAATAAAATAAAATAATTTAAAAAAATTGCGAACAATTTTCTGCTACTAAAAATAGAAAGAACAATTTAAATCTATACAAATTTTTCCAGAATATTCAACACAAAAAAAATTAAACTAAAAATTAGAAATATTATCAAACAAGAAACATTTTTTTTTTTTTTTTTTTAAGTGAAAAAAAATAAAAAGCTTTTTAAAGTCAATAGCAAAGACAATTCAAGATTTGTTTTAAAAGTCAAATGTCAATGAGAGTTTTTGAGTCTCTAATAATATCAAAGTTTTTTTTTCAGTTCTAAATTAGGCAAAATTTAATAGGTCTTTTAATGATTGGATTATTTGCATTCAGTTCATAAGACCTCATTTTTTTTTTTTTTATCTCTGCCCACAAATACCGAACTTCCAGAAAGTTCTTGATACATGTTCATATGCATAAAAATCACATCATATATTTCAAAGTCGGAAGTTTTATTCTGGTTCGTGTAGTGAGCAGATTGTAAGTTGAGAAGATACTCATTTTTCAAGCGCTTCCAAAAATGATTCAGAAGAGTCTCGCGCAAACAGAAGCGTTTCACTAAGGATTCCTTGGTTGCAGGTAAGCACAAGATATCCTCTAGAGTTGCTATAACTAGTTGACCAGGGCGAAGGCTAAATTTCTTGGAGATTGCACGTTTGTTTAGGATTGATTTTATGCACTGTCTAGATTTTAAAATCCAAAACTTTTTATGAGTTTGTACTAATGTACTGGACACTCTGGAATGAAAAAACTTTTTCATGTGCATCTTTCACGACTATTTCAGTAAATTTATGTTTTGCAGGAATCACAAGGAGATTTTTTTATAACATGAGGAATCAGACTTTTGTAACCATCCTCGTAGCAACAGCAAAACATCATCTTACAACATAGGATTTAACTGAAGAAGATTCGACTCTTTAGGGATACTCTTGTTACATTTTATGGATTTTATAACTTCAAGGAAACTTTCTTCCTGCACCAGCTTTAACCAAAAATTTTCAGCATGTAACATTTCCTCAGCTGATAATTGTGAAAATGTTCTTTTCTCTACCTTTAATTTTATATTAGAAATAAATCTAAATAGCCATACAGTTACTCGATACAATTTCTTTAGGGAGCTATACTTTTCAAGATTAAAAATGAGAATTTCATCAGATTTATTTGTTTGAACAACACAAAAGATGGTGGCTGCTTTTTTATACTTCTCTTTAGAAACATCAGGTAATCGAGATGCAGAAATTTTAACACTAGGCCACTGATTTTCAGGCAAGGAAAGAAATTCAGGAACATACACATTAGGGTTAGCATCAGGAAAAACATGCAATTGGAGATGCTCCTTTTCCATGACCAGGTTGCTAAAATACTGCCAGGGAATTTTCAAGTGAGCGAGATCAGGGATTTCTGAAAGCCAATTTTGCTAATCATTTTCTAGTTCACCAGAAACAAAAGGAGCAATAAATCCGGCTGAATCAAGGAACATAGTTGCAATTTTCAAAACATTGCGTTTAGTAGAAGAATCATTATTTAATTTTTCTAACAAGGGTCGTAATTCTAGTCCTAATTTATCTTCTGTATTGTTCCAGATCAATCCTAAAATTTTCAAGGAAGTATTTGGGGGTTCGAAACTCGAAACAGGAATGTTTTCATCATCTAAAACATTAGAATTCAAGTTAGGGACATGATACAAACATTCGTTTAATGATAGAGAATCACCATATTTGGAAGAAGCATCATAGACTATGCGCATTTTTGTTGTAGTTTTATCGTCACGGATAACAGGTTTGTGTGGCATGTAGTAGGAATTATTAGAATGTTTCTTGGTGCACAGTTCTATTACACCCTCATTAAACTGCTCTAGCAAAATGGAGTTACATTCGTTAAATAAAGAATCGTTTTTCAAGAATTTATTTTCTAAACTAGAAAACCGCTTTTTTGCTACTTCAAGATTATTTCTAAGCAATTCACGGAAATTTTTCCACAATAATTTTGCTTCATAACGCCCATTTACGAATTTTAAATTTTCTTAAATTCTTTTATTACCTCATGATCGGTAATGTTCTTTTCATTGCTGCAGCAATGCCAATACCTTCTAGATCCCAAAATGCTTTCAGCTGAGTATTTATATTTTCAACTGAAACACGCAAACAAGTTACTTCTTTTTTATTCGACTTTATCTGCCCTTGCACCGTATGACCGAAAATAGTTTCTGCAACGCATAATTCTTTTGTCAATTTTCCCTCTATTCCCTTTAATATTTTCCACAAAAAGTCAGACCCTAGCAAAATATTTATTTCCTGTTCAAGACCTGTATCAGCAGGCTTAAAGCCTCTTGTTCTCATTATGTCTAGAAGTTCTGGTTCTAGGGTTTTCACAGAAGCTCCAGTTATATTATCAACCACAAGTGCTTCGATATTTATCGAGTTAATAGGTTGCACAATACTGGATAATTCAAGAGCAACTACTTCATAACAAGATTCATAAGGGCGTCTCCGCTCAAAAGGATAAACTAATAAATTTTCTCTTCGCAATGGCTTCAATTTTAATTTTTGTACTAGCGATCTCTTCACAAAGCATTTTTCTGAACCACTATCACATAAAACGCGAGCCAACAAGCATTCCTTACCAGCAGACACAGAAACTGTACAAGTCTGCAATAATGTTGCTTTATTTTGTTTATATTTTTGTTCCGACATCATAGATACAATTGCACCTTTCATTTCTTTTTCAGGATTTTCTTTTGCTGTTTCTTTAAAACAAAACAATTGACTATGGGTATTGTTACCACATTTGGAACAAGGATTAATTTCTGTTCTACAATTTGCAGATAAATGCGACCTATAACAGTATCTGTAACAGCGGCGACCTTCTTTCTTTAATTTATATCGTTTTTGTTCATCAGTGAATTCTGAACAATTTTGTCCTACATGATCAGAAGACTTGCAAAATATGCAAAACTGTTTTGTAGATGTATTTAAAGCAACAGCGGAAGGTATATTTTTCTTTTGAGGAAAATTTTGATATTTACTTGAAGGATTTTCATATTTGGTTTTAAAATTTTCATAAGCCTTGCTTTGGGAATTATTTACTAAATTAGTAACTTCCCGGCATCTTAGTTCCGTTTTTATAAAATTTATTAAATCGGTGACTTCACAGTCCTTATCGGGGTCACATTTTCGATGGAAATCTAGTATCAAATTTTCTGGTAATAACCTTAATAAAATGGGTAGTAATAAATGGCCGTAAGAGCCTGATGTTACTCCTAACGCATCAAGATTTCTCATACACGTTTCAATATTATCATACAACTTTCTTAAAGAAGTAACATTGTTAGTGGATGTCACTGGTTCAAGATTTAGAATTTTATTCATGTAACAGTTTATGATATTTTCCCGCTTACCATACCTCTCTTCTAACAATTTTAAACAAGTAGAATAATTTTGATCTGTCAGTTCAAAACCAGATACAATATTATATGCAGGACCAGACAACAAGGATTTGAGATATTGGAATTTTTCAATTTTTGATAACGATTCGTTTGAATCTATCGCACTAGTAAATAAATTAAAAAATTCTAAAAACTGGCTTGCATCACCAGAAAATTTTTCTATGTTAACTTTAGGAAGCTTCACTCCCGAAACTGGTTTACTTCCGATTTTTGAACCGTTATTTGATTCTAGTAAAACTTTTGGTTCAGTTTCGATTTTACATTTTTTAAGCCTCATCTTAATTTTAAATTTCAAACTTGATATTTTTTCAGAATATTCTTCTACCGATTTTAGTTCTTTTTCATATACAGTTTTTTCCTGAATTAGCTCATCTATTTCAGAATCTAATTTCTTTAGTTGAGCTTCCTTTTCATTCACGAGCTCTAATGATTCCATTAAAGAATCGCAATCAGTTTTATGAATATCAACAGATAATAATGTATCACATTTTGAGATTAATTTTGTAAGTGCCGCGCGAACGGTAGCTCTTTTACTTTTAAGCTTATCAGGCTTATCCATGTTTAAAATTTATTTCAATTTTCAAAATAAATTATCATGAGAAAACTTTTTTTTCAATAAATCAAGAGTCAATAGTCATGCAGAATAATAAAGGTATTTCTTACCTTTTTTCCCGGTTGTTGAGGCACCAAAAAAATAAAGAATAATCTTCATGAATTTCAGGAGTTTCATGTTATTCTTAATTTAAATCAAGGTTGGTTATAGACTTCACGATTCATGTAAAATCACATTAAAATAATCAAGCATATTTCCCGTTGAAAGTGGCGCAGGTGTTGTTCAATAAAAGAGCACACAATGATAAAAAACTTGAAAATTCTATTTACACTTTTAAATATTTACTATATATATACAACGAAAACATTTGGATAATATTTGTTAAATAAATTCCACACTGAGAATTCAAGATGATCATATTAAAATTTCAGCAATTATGTTCTTCTAAAAAGAAGCCACGAAAACAGCATTTCCCTTTTTAAAATCAAACATTTCTTCGATTTGTGAAAATCATGACAAAAAACATACGCAGACTACCTGCGGCGTTCAAGATTCACATTCACAAAAAAACTAAACTAAACTAAAAAAGAAAGAGTAAAAAATGTTTTCAAATATCAATTCTCTCGAAGGTCACGTGATCCTTCGCGGCGCCCGCCTGGCTAAAAGAGGCCCGCGAAAGAAGGTTGCAAAATATTCCACAGAAATCTTTGGCTTGATTTTATGCAAAATTGAAACTAAAGGTTAGGGGCTCGATTTATACACGAGTTTTCGACTTTTTGCAGAATTTGCATTCAAAAATTAGGGGGTCGGCGTATATGCTGGCATATAAGGTATATATACTCTATTAGTAATTATTGTTTATTATAAAGTTTTACTAAATAAATTTTTACTATGCCTATACTAAGGGTGGGTAGAAAGGGGGTCTTGTTCTTGAGCCGAGCACAGCCCCCTCCCACTGATAGTAATAATAAAGAATTTTTATAGTCAAATTTTAACCCGAATGATATATAACTTTTTTGTAACAAAATAAATGGCGCATCAAACATAGATCTAATGCTTAGACAGTAACGGAGAAACCCCCTACCCTTTTGTACCTAGTGTCCCAAAATTGGGACGTTTAGATTTTTTATGTTAAATAAACCTTTTTTTCAAAGATTTTATTTTATTTTGCATTCATTTTACAACATTTACTATAATTAAGCACAATATTGAGTTGAAAAAAAAATCAGGCACTATTTGGGTTAATTAGGAAGAAAGATTAAACATATTGACTAAATTATGACATTTTTAAATTCTCTTTTGGCAAATTTGAAGGAAATTAGATAGCTAATAGTGACATAATGCAATGCAGAAACATATATTTAATTTATCAGTAAATATTCGATTATCTTTTATGGTATTTACGAAACAATTTGAAAAAAATCTCTTTATATGTTTCCCCCCAAAGCCATTCTTGTCTTTGAACACACAGAAAACATGCTCGAACAATGGAAAGAATAACCTGGATTTCCATATAACAGTTTTATGAAAAGCTTTGTAACCAATAATAAGGATTTAAAACCAAAATTCAGAAATATTGTATGCTAATTAGGAGTTTGCAATTTTGGAGAATATGGAACTATGTTTTAACATGTTTTCTAGTAATATCGAATATGAAAATAAATAATGATTTTTTCAGAAACGTTTTATGTACAATTTAAATAACAATATGAAATAAAAATACAAATATACACATACACATACACTGACATACAAATATTATATTACTCACATTTATATTTTTGATCGTATCAAAAGTATAATATTAATGTATTATTTTTTTTTACTCAATGGAAAGTAAACAACATTTAAATATGATTTTGTCAATATTGAATATAATAATGTGATCTAAAATGGAGATTTTAAAACTTAATAGAAGTTAACAATCTTATAGTATTTTTCATAGAATTTCAAATCACGTATATTTTAGAAAGTATATAACATTATTAATATTAGGATGAGCAAAGCGAATCCTCTACTAGTCTATACAAATTACATTTTGTCGTACACTTTACAAAAAAAAAAAAAAAAAAAAAACTATTCAGTATTATTACTTGAAATTAAACATAAAAATAAATTATGATCTATATAAATGCACAATATTATTTTTTTTTTTTTTTTACAGAATGACTTTAAAAATTTATTATTTTAAGTAATTTATTTTACATGATTTTTCATTACGGACGCATTTTTGCAAAAAAAAAAAAAAAAAAATAAATAAATAAATAAAATAAAATAAAAAATAAAAATAAATAAATAAATAAATAAACACGTGTATTTTCAGAAGAAAAAGGGAAAAAGAATAAATCATAGAGTTAGTACTTATAGGTAGCACCATGATTAATTAAATAAATAAAATATATTTTCATTATTCCGCCAAAATATCTCAAAAGCTGTTTTTTTATTTTAATTTAACTAGCTGTTTAACCCGTTCTATGCACGGGAGTTCATGAATTTAATTCTAAAACCAAAATTAAAAATAACTATTCGATTTAGTAAAATATATTTCTACTAATGCGCATTTTTAAAGTAAAATTTAATTTATCATGTTACTATGGCAGCAGACGATAAAACTGTATTTTTGGAATAAATAGAATAAAAAGTTTTGTTGATGTGTGTGATAAAATGTTTGTCTTTATCTAAAAAAATTGTAATAATTAAGCGGAATTAAATAATCTCCAATTATTTTTATGTGAGGTAAAATAATTATCGTAATACCCGCAGGACATTTTTAATATTGCAGCGTGGCATACGTAATATGTATATCTCTAATTATTTGCATTTGAGGTAAAAGAATTATCGTAATACCGGCTACAGCTTAAAACTTTACTTACATTAAACTTTCTTATATTAAAAATGTATGTTATTTGAGAGGAAAATACATTTTAATAGAATGCTTTATTAAGATTGGTTAGAGATGGCGCATATTTTGGTTATCATTCCTATTAATCATATAATAGTTTCACGATTTCTTTTTTTAAATTTTTAAAATACGTATTTTAAGGAAAATTATAGCATATTTATAATGAATTAAAATTTGTGAAAATTCAATTATTTTCATTAAATTAAGTATTTTTTAGTGTTAAGAATTCAAATACACAACTTATACTTATTATGAGAAATAATTTATGCAGAAGAAACTTACGCATTTTAAAAGAATTATCTTATGATTTTTTTTTTTTAAGTTCCAACAAAAAAATTGAAATAATAAAATTAACTGTTAAATCCGTTATATAAAGTGTTATTCGAATTGGAAGGTTGAAAATTTAACCAAATGAAGCATATTTACTATTAGTATTATTTTAAATATATTTGCCGTTTAAGAACAATTTATGGAATGTATTAGTTCTATTATAAAGAATGCCGAGAAAACGTACACTTACTGGTTGAAAAGAACGCAAGCATGATTTTAGCTTTAAGGCACGAGGCTAGATACCAGCGTAAAAGACGACAAGATGAGGATTCGCTGCTGACAAAGAATGCATGTGCTCGGAAATATGCTTTTAATTTGGAAGATGCACGAAAAAAAAATTAAAATTATATTTTTGTAAAATTTGTCATCGACGTTGGTTTGACATGCATATTCAATCTGACGGATCTTAAAAGACTTGCTATAAATGTATAGTAAATAATGAAATAAATATTTTTTCTTTAGCTAGTAATATGGATCCAGGTCTACAACCGGAAATATTGAAGGCCTTAACTTTCGTTGAGGAGCAATTAATTGCCCAAGTTTATCCAGTTATTACTGTTTATCGCATTAAAGGTGGTCAGCTTGGATACAGTGGGCAAGTTATTACTTTTCATCAAGATATTACAGAATTTTGTGCTTTATTACCTCTTTCTATAGATAATATATCACAGTACATCTTTGTTAGAAGACATGATGGTGAAGAATTAAAAAATATATAGTAAATCAGGAAAACTTTAAGTCTGCTTTACAATATCTAAAGGAAAATAATCCTTTGTATCACTATATTAGTATTGATGAAAATAATTTTCAAAGTTTACCCGAAAATGAAAATATTTTTCAGTGAATAATACTTAATCAAGAGCAACAGCAGATTTATTTACCATCAGTTGAAAAAACTTTGAATTCTGTAGATGATCAATGTCCATGGACAAATAATATATATGAATGAGGAGCCCGAAATGTCACTTTAAGATGCAATCGAGGAGCATTAAATAGTATGTTAGGTATTAAAGAAGGAAATGATGAATGCAGTGTCATTCCTTGGCCTCAGATATATACTAAGCCTATAAATGAATTTCATGTGTTGGATATATTTGTAGAACTTTTCAAACGTTATTTCCAACAGGAAGATATGATTTCAGAGATGCTAGAGTTCATAAATTTACACCAAAAGAATACTTTAAATTTCTCATTATATATGACAATGGAAGATTTGCATGGCATCCAAGCTTTAAATTTTTTGCTTTCAATAGCATTAATGCGTTGGACAGCATTACAAAATGGAATTATTTGTATTTAAAAAAATCTTGCCGACATGATGTTGAAACAGTTGAAAAAAATCTATGAAACGGTTGCAGAAAGATCCTACATTGTACAAGTCGATATTATCTTTCAATGCTAATTTAAGATCATCAAGCTCTTATTGGTTTATCAGATCACGAGAGTTGTTAGACATGGTTGAGGAATTGGGAACTCCTGCTGTTTTCATTATACTTAGTGAAGCTGATTTATTGTGGTCTGAAATTTATTGAATTATTGATGAAGACTCTGATTACACTGATCTTAATCAAAATTCTGAATTCATCAGAAAATCAAAATTGTTGAATTGTAATCCTTTAAACGTTGCTTACTTTTTTCGTAAGCGGTTGGATTTTTTATGGAACATTTTTTTCAAGAAATATTTCAAAGTCAAGCACTTTTGGTTTCGTATTTAGTTTCAACATAGAGATAGTCCTCACATGCATGGTCTTACGATGCTTCTGGTGTAAACAATCTTAGTTCAAATGGTGATGAAAATATACCTAAAATTGTAAATTCTTTGGCGAATTCATATCGATTTGGAAACAAGATGTTAATCGAATTTATGATATACATCCATCTAAATTTCATTTTACGGCTGTGCCTGATGAGTCTGCTGACTATAATCACTTAATACGTGCAGTACAAATGCATAAATGTTATAAAGCTTTTTGTAAGAGAAAGAAAAAAGATTCTTCTGAAGTCACCACTTCAGTCATCACTTCACTCACTGAAGTCACCGTTTCAAATTTCCCAGAGAACGTTCTCACGAAAGTAAAATTCAGTTCCTTACTAATGAACCCGAATGCATTTCAAAAAGAAATAGTCCTCATATAAACAGTCATTGCCCACAAATTTTAAAAATTTGGCGAGCAAACTTGGATTCCTAAGCAGTCATTTCCATTCACACAGTTCTAAAATATATAGCTAAATTTGCTAGCAAAGTTGATCCCAGATCAGAAGGGATGAAAGATATCATCAGAAAAACAGTTCAAGAATCATGCGATAATATCAATGTTCAGTAGATAATTCAGAAGATTTTAATAAAAATGTGTGCTGAACGTGATTATTCTGCCCAGGAAATATTTTGGGTGTTAATGGGATCGCCTTTGTATATGTCATCTTGTCAGTTTGTCACCAATAATTTAGCAAGGAATGCATGGGAACAATTAGGTATAAATAAGGAGGATGGAAGCATATCCGTTTCAAATATTTTGGAAAAGTACGAGCTCAGTGAGATTTGAAAACATATCCTTGCAGAATTATTTCATAAACGTTTATAAATGCGGTGGAAATTTCAGTATCATAAAAAAACCATTTATCCTCTGAATTATACCGAAATTGATATATGATCCCAGTAATTTAAATAATGAAGATTTTTATAAGCAACAATTTATGATGCATATTCTTTGGCGTGATTTTCAAATTATGCATCCAAATAATGTTTCATGGGAAGTTATATATGAACAGCATTTTCAGAATAATGAAATTCAGAGATTGGATTTTGAATATCTGTTGCAAAATTTAGAAGATGGGGAAGAATTTGAAGAAATAGAATCTATTGAAATAGATCAATCATTTGACTGGATGAATGTCGCTTCAAGACAAAATAATGCACATGATGAATTAGATTTGGGCAGAAGGGACATTGGTATAAAGTATAACTGGCATAGCATTCAAAGTCAAGATTTGCTTAATAAATTACTTAATTTTATTGAAAATGAAAATGTGAAATTGAGTGAAAAAAGTTATTGTTTCACTGTTCCTCCTAATTTGCCAAATTTCGTATTTTCCCATTAACAGTAAAGAATAATAAATATTTTTCATGAACACCTCAATTTCTTGCAAGGTCATAGGTGAGAAATGCCAATAAAAAGAATTGTTGTCCAAGAAAAAGCAGGTTCTGGAAAAAGTACTTTAATACATTACTTCAGTGCTGGATTAAATGAAACATTTGGTCCATCTTCTTTTCAATTGCTTGCACCAAATGGTGTTGTCGCAGTCAATATAAATGGATCAACGATTCCTTCAAAACTTTTATTGGGACTAAATCAAAAGCTAAGGGATCTTAGTCCATATTCGATTGGTCAACTTCAGGAGGAGTTTCGAAATTGTAAATTCATAATTATAGATGAAATGAGTATGATTGGATGACTAATAATAAGCTGGACGCAGCAGGGTCGTTCGGTAGCTTCAGGGCCCCAAACACCGTCTTCCTGATTTCGGTTTATTTAATTTGTGTAAATTCCCTTCTAAATTTGTCTGGTTTTAACTATCGATTTTTTTTTCAACCTGGCTTTAGCAAAAGAGTCGGAATAAGAGTAGAATAAAAGGCTGCGGACGGAAAGACGCCGCTCGCCGCGGCGATTGCGAAAAATAGAGTTACGATTACGTAGTGCTGTGCCATCGAAACAAGAGGAATCTTTTGATGGAATGTTTTTATATCTATTTGGAAATATCCAACAACTACCTCCAGTAAACGACAGGCCTCTATACAGTGACAAAAATCAAGGAAGTGACTTTCTTTTTGAAGGACAATAGTTATTTTCTTCAACTATTAAAAAAAATATTTTTTTTAATCATCATCTTTCCGGCAATATGAAACTCAATAAATATTTTGTAGCATACTTGATCGAATTAGCAATGGAGAATGCACTATTGAAGACTATGAAATATTAATGAATCGAAGCTTACATTCTCTTTTAAAAAGCGAACAGCATTTATTTAAAGATGCAATTAGGCTGTTTTCAACGAATAAAGACGTAAAAGAATATAATAATGAAAAATTAAAAGAACTGCGTCGACCTGTTGTCTTGATTCAAGCTCCTCATAATTGTATTAAAGCAAGGTTGGCCGATTCTGAAATGACAAACGGACTTGAAACATTTCTTACTTTATCAATTGGGTCTAAAGTAATGTTACGTTCTAATTTGTGGGCAAAAAAAAGTTTTAGTAAACGAAGCTTTAGGCTATGTTGAAGATATTACTTATGAAGAAAATCACGGGCCTCGAGACCAGATGCCGCGAATAATCATGGTTAAATTTGAAAACTACAGTCACTCAACTTATGAAAATGGCTGCATTCCGATTCCACCAATAAGTAAATTCTGGATAAATTGAAATATAAATTTCACAAGTAAACAATTTCCTCTGCATTTAGCTTTTGCAGTTACAATTCATAAATCCCTAGGTTTAACATTAGATAAAGTAGTCGTAGATATTGTGGATAAAGGGACATCAGTTGGCTTAACGTACGTAGCGTTGTCGAGAGTGAAAACCCGTCAAGGTTTGTAAAATTTTGTTTCGAATTTTTTTTTTATATCAGTCTTATATCATAAATAAATAATTCTAATGAAATTCTTAGTTATTTGGCTGAATTTACCTTTCTAAAATTAAAATGCGCCAAAACATAAAATAACATTTATGCTTGATAAAGATGCAAAAATAATAAAAAAAAATATTGTTACTTTCAAATATTTATCTTATTAAATAATGCTTCGCGAATCCAAACAATGCACGGCTTTTGCTAATAATTAAAAATCTTCTAAATATTCTCTCATTAGGTTTGATGTAGTCAATTATGGAAAAATATATGATATGCATACAAAATTATTTAGCTAAATTAATAAAAGCTACAACGTTCACCAGTTATAACAGTCATTGTTAATTGTCTGTTGTGTAAACTAAATTAAAATTAAGTTGGTATAGAGTAAATATGCTCTAATGTGAGGGGCGCTGCGTGGCAATGTGATCCATGGTAATAGTCTTAGTAGTACATTGTGACTATTAAATCTTGATCCCGTAAAAATCTCACAAACCCGTATATCCCGGCAAGAACTGACTCACAGGCTTCGGCAAATGAGATGACAAAATTATTTGCATACGAAACGTTAATTAAGTTGAAAAGAATCCTCATGAAACACAAAGATAGAGCAGTAAACCAACCAAACATCGGGATGGCCCAGTGAAATTAATACGTGTTCACTACTCGAATGCTTAAGGCCGAAGTCCCCCAAAAGTGTTGTACATCTACTGCGTAGAATATGCAGTATCATGCCATGGCATGTCCAAAACAAAGATAAAAATCCGTTGCATGAAAAGTCAATGAGAAAGTATAAAAATTCATGATATAGAAGTAAGGGCGACATTTCGCTAAATTAATCTGTAATTTAGCAGCGCAAACCTATCTAGGATGTCTCCTGGTAGATAGAATTATGAAGGCAATGTATATATTATCCAGAAAAATGCATCCGGTTTTTTGCGCTTATCGTTGTAATTTAAGTGTTGAAATACATATCCGTATATAATATAGATATATATAAATGTTCGTTACATTATATTCCGGACAGGTCATCTGCGATAACAAATTGCGAATAAACAAAAAGTGAAGTATAGCGGAAAATGATTTTTAATAGTACCGAACTTTATTTCGTTTCTTATATTTGATTTATTTCTGTGGTTGCATCTGACAGATAGAAATAAACAGAGGAATTGCATTTTTTAAGAGAAAAGAGAAAGAATTGAGATTAAACTGTTTTTTCTTGTTTAAGATAAAATATTTAATTTGGGAAAATAATGAAAAATTCAGAGTATTTAAACATTAATATATCAAACAAGTTATAGTTGGGATAGTAATTTTAGGATGGCATCAACTTAAATTGCTATTTCTTACCTAGATCACTATTAGAAATTACGGATTAAAGTTTTACTTATATTATTTAAGTACAGGGTGGTCGTAAAAAAACTTTGCCGTTATATGGAACTCTAGCGGCCGTTCCGTTTAACCGATCGAGATGAGATTTCAGATATAGTTATCCAGAGGTATGATCTCGGGATTCTGTGAACGGCCAAAAACAACACGATGGCGCACGGAGGAAATTTGCATATGAGAGAGGCAAGACAATAATCACAAAACGCCGTTCGACAGATAATCAGCTTAGAAAACGGATTCTTGCCTCTGTCATATGCAAATTTCCTCCGATCTTGTTGTTTTTGGCCGTTCGCTGAGCTTTTTTTTGTGCGTGCATAACGTGTCCGTTTATTGCGATAGATGTACCGTTCCAGCGCTGTTTAGGGTTTTCGCATGCGCTGAACATTTTGCGATGAAAAAAATGGGCGTTGGCATTCGAAAATTTGGAGTTTCTGTACCTATAACCGTAACAGTGAGTGCCAATTTGTTGCCGTTCACAGAATCCCGAGCACATACCTCTGAATAACTATATCTGAAATCTCATCTCGATCCGTTAAACGGAACGGCCGCTAGAGTTCCATATATCGGCAAAGTTTTTTTATGACCACCCTGTACATATGTACTCAAAGAGATGCTTTTCATAAGAACAAAAAAAAATCAGTTTTAAAAAGTTAAAAGACGTTTTAGTACTTCAATGTCACTTTAAAGTAATTTTTTAAGGACATTCAATAGTTGTTTTGAAATTTTAATTGTGCTAAAGATTAAGATTAAGAAGATTCGCAATAAAATTTAATTTTATGATTATAATATTGTTTGAGTTGAATTTTCAAACCCTTTTGTGAATGTTAAAATGTTTAAACATCAAACTGAATGTTTTAAGTAATTGGATATTATTAAATTTCAACCACCATACAAAATGTCGGATAATATGGTCATTTTATGTAAGCAACCATGATTAAATGCATAAATACAAAGAACAACGATAATAGCACCATAACTTTAAATTTTAAATAATACTCGTTTCAGTATCGTTAAGCGCACCGTCCTCTATACAAAGAATGACGGAAATTTGCTCGAATATATATGAGACAAGCGGATTCAATTGCAAGGTTTATTGACCGATATGAAAACAAGAGATTACGGGTAACCGCCAATAGGTAAATAACATTTTAATAGACAGTATCGCCCTGTAATAGCCCGTAATAGCCGGTAATATGCTTTAAAACCTACAGTTCTGGTACTATTAACCTTGTTTTTTATATTTATGTATTGAATTTTGGTTGTATTCGTAAAATGCGCAAATGATCCGATATATTGTATGGTAACGTTGTTGTTTCTATTTATATGATATCGTGCCATGCATCATCTTATTAAACATATTTCAATAAACTTTAATGTAATAATTTTTGAATGCGAGTTTTAATATAACTATTTAATTTTCAAATACATTATATTCAAATGTACGTTAAAATTCAGTACTATTTTTTCAGTATTTAGCGAAAAAAAAAAAAAAAAAAAAAAAAAAACCATAACAACACCCATCTAGTAATTCCTAGTAATTTATCATTTAATGTACAAAGATAATAATTCTTATATAAGAAATACGTAATATTCTCTTTCCCCGGGGAAAAAGCTTTGCCACTTATGATCATTAAGCATTATCTTATTATTTCACAAAAAGTTTAAGTACTTTGATAGCTTTTCAGAAGTGCTGATATATCAAAATATTCTTGAAGATGATGTTATAAATCAAAAATAGGAAAAAAATATGAATGAAATGGATTAAGGCAATTATTTATGATTTTATTTCAAGTGTATTTCCTAAGAATTAAACAAAAAAAAAAGAAAAGCTATAATTCAAAATATTAACTTATCCTCAATAATATTTATCTAATTCAATAAAGCAGGAGAATATGTATATATTTTTAATTTTTCAGATCTTTTCTTATTCGTATATGTAAAATATTTAGAATACGTTAGATAGAAAAAATGAAATAACTGTGAATTTTTATCAAATATCAAATAAATTTTATCAAATAAATTAAATTTATTTTAATCCCATTAAAAATTGCGAAATGTTGTTCTGATTAGGAATTTAAAAAATATGTATTTACTATCACTCATATTGTAGTTATTTCTCGCAGCCGGTAAAAAAAAAAAAAAATTCGCTTACCCTTTCTCACTACCTTTGTCTTTTATATCGTTGATTGCGATTTTAATGGATCTAGTTGTGTATACTAGTGATATAAAAAATATATAACTCTGAAAAGACCACTACCGATAATTTTTTTTTTTTTTGTTGTTAAATATGAATTACATCAATTTCATCAATTTGGTAAAACTGTAAGCTGAACTTTTTTACATTCTTCTATCTTTAGAAGAAGAAAGTATTGGATTCGTAAAAATGTTCGACTTTCTGTTTTCGACGGATTTACACGTTTTGGAGGACAGAGATTCCAAAAAACATGTTTTTACATAATGTCTGTCTGTGAGTCTGTGATTCTGTCTGTCTGTCTCTCTGTATGTGACACAAATTTTGTGGGCGCTCTATCGCAAGAACTAATGCACGGAATTTAATAAAAATTTATATTTGAGTATTCCCTAATATAAATTGGTGCTGATTAGTGTTTGGTGTTAATCGTCCAACAGGTGGCGCTGCTAAGCTGTATTTTCCCCGATTTTTGCACTAGCTCTATCTCAATAACTAATGCATGGATTTTCATCAAACTTCATTCAGTTAATCCTTGATATGAGTTGGTGCTGGTAACGTTTTGGTGCAAATCGCCCAACAGATGGAGCTGCCATGCTGCATTTTGCAGCATTTACACTATTTTCGCAATTGCTCTATCTCAAGAAATAATGCACGGATTTTCATTAATCTTCAGATTCAGTTAGTGCTTGATATGAATTGACATTTTGCACCTTTTGGTGTAAATCGCTCAACAGGTGGTGCTGCTATGCTGCATTTTTGTGATCTCCGCAATAGCTCTATCTCAAGAGCTAATGCTTGTGTTTTCAACAAACTTCAGATTGAGGTATCCTTGGTATGAGTTAGTGCTGTTTATGTTTTGGTGTAAATTGCTCAACAGGTGGCTCTGCTATGCAGCATTTTTCACGATTTCCGCAATAGCCCAATATCCAGAACTAATGTACGCATATTCATCAATCTTCAGATTCAGGTAGTCCTTGACATGAATTGACATTTTGTACCTTTTGGTGTAAATCGCTCAGCCGGTGGCGCTGTTGTGCTGCATTTCTTGTAATTTCCACAACAGCTCTAGCTCCAGAACTAATGAGCGGATTTTCATCAAACTTCAAATTCCGGTATACCTTAATATGAATTAGTGCTGTTTGTGTTTTAGTGCAAATCGCTCAACATATGGCGCTGCTATGCTGCATTTTTCAGAATTTCCCCTACAGCTTTATCTCAATAACTAATGCACGAATTTCCATCATATTTCAAATTCAGGTATACTTTGATTTGAATTGCTTCTAAATTGATGTAATTTCTTTTACTATTTAAATGATTTAATTGACGTGATTTATATAGAAGAAAGTTTTGTGATGGCCACAACATACTAGTTTAAAGAGTATACAATATACTCATTGATAGCCTGTGTAAGGAAAAAAAAATGCAAATAACCTTAAATTAGATAAGCGCATTTCTGCTGAAACATTTTTTATGTTACTTTACTAAATTTAAAAAAAAAAAAAATAATAATATTGATGTCGGGCACTGGAATTCGAGAAAGAAGAAATAAAATACCGTAGATGGTATGTGCTCATCAAAATATTGGTTTTGAATAGCATGATTGTGCGCTAAATTAATCTGTAGTTTAGCAGCATGACTCTATCTAAGATGTCCCCTAGTAGATGTTATTATGAAGACGATGTTTATATTATCCAGGAAAATGCATCTGGTTTTTTAAACTTATTATTGTAATTTAAGTGTGAAATACATATCCTCATATAACACAAAGATATAAATATCCGTTACATTATATTCTGGATAGGACATCTGCGAAAACAAACTGTAAATAAACAAAATGCGAAGTATAGCTGAAAGTGATTTTTAATACTTATCGAACTTCATTTCGTTTCTTATATTTGATTTATTTCTGTGACTTCATCTGACAGGTAGACATTAACTGTTGTATTGCATTTTTAAGGGAAAGGAGAAAGAATTTAGATTAAACTGGCTTTTTCTGTTAATGATAAAATATTAAATTTTGGAAAATAATGAAAAATTCAGAGTATTTAAACATTATTATATATCCACGGTATAGTTGGGATAGTTGGGATGTTTTTTATAAGAAAAAAAAATCAGTTTTAAAAAGTTGAAAGAGGTCTTAGTGCTTCAGCATCACTTTAAATTAAAGTTTTAAGGAAATGCAATAGTTGTTTTGAAATTTTAACTGTGCTAAAGATGAAGGCTAAGAAGATTTCCAATAAAATTTAATTTTATATTTATAGTATTGTTTGAGTTGAATTTTCAAATCCTTTTGTGAATGTTAAAATGTTTACATATCAAAATGAAAGTAATTAAGTAATTGAATATTATTAAATTTTAACCACCATAAAATATATCGGATCATTTGCGCATTTTACGAATGCAACCATTATTCAATACATAAATATAAAAAACAACGTTGATAGCACCAGAACTTTATATTTTAAAGCATACTAGTTTCGGTATCATTAAGCGTACCACCATGAGTGCTAAGAATGACGGAAATGTGCTCGACCATACTATATGAGAGAAGCAGATTCAAATGAAAAGTTTATTAACCAATAGGAATACAGGAGATTACGGGTAACCGTTATTCCATTATATGAGAAATTTTTTCAGATGGATACCTCAATGCCAGTTTTGTGGCTTATTTTGGATAAGTAGAGCTGAATTTGTTTAATCAGGAAACAAATAATAAGTTGAGCTCCCTAATACAGCATCACTATGAAAAATTGACTTATAAAGTGACCGCGTGCACCACCTTTCACATATCTCAAAGCTGTTTTAACAAACGTTACTTTCTAGAATACTACGAAGGTTACTTTCTATGAATGTCATACTTGTTTCTCGTGCAAATTGGTTAGTTGGGCAACTGATTCGTAAGATGTTGCATTCTTTTGATTAAAATTTATTGATTTAATTTTAAGTTGCTTTTTTCAATTAGTTTTTTATTTACTTATTTACTTATTTACTTTTTTTATTGTTATATCTTCATTTTAGGCATCATAAACAAATTTGTCATAAAAGTGAAATAATGTTTTTGATTATACTTTAAAAACTGCTATATTTTAAAAATAATTTAATTTTTATTATATTTTTATTTTATAATTATAATTTTATTAATTTTTATTATAACTAGGACTTCCCTCAGAGGGATTAGTCTGAGCGATATTACTGAGAACATAGATTTAATAATAACATGTGGAAGCAAAGAAAATGAGATGTTATCTTTAATTGTCCATATACTGCGAAAAATTGAAATGATGAAAATAAACGAATTGTAGAATTACAAAATCTTATATATAAATTCGTATACACTGCTTAAAAAAATGGGAAATCAAACCATTCAAGACAGCCATGCATGGATATAAAATTGAAAGTACGCAATATATTAAAAGTAAAATAGAAAATGAAACACTAATTTACTTATATCAGAATTTTAACTGTATAAAATGATGTCAACAGCATAATCAGACGCTCCGCACCAATTTGAGTAACTTTAAATGACAAATATATGATGTTTAAAAAGAATGGACTATACTTTATATGGTGTGTGCTCCCCCGGAATAGTTAATATTGTACAATATCTGTTTTCCACGGATGCAATGAGATTGTCGATAACATTTAAGGAATTCTCTTCTCAAAATCTAATATAGTATCAAAGTACCGAATACATCAAAAGTGGCATGCAATGCTTCGTTAGAGTGTGTTTTAGATATGTCCGATCGGATTTAAATGATGAGTGTATGCTGGCCACTACATACGCTGTATTGTTTTGTTTTCAAACATATTCTGCACAAGTTAAGCTGTATTTAGCATGTATTAAATAAAAGAAATCGACAATGATTACAACATAAAGTATGACACAAGATCTGAATATATCGTCTGCATAACTTTTGAGCTGTCAAAGTGTCATTTGAAGTAATTTACAAATCCATAGATATTTATTCAGCAAATCATGCAAGCTAACATACGCCAATATGAACCCGATTACAAAATTTCACCAGAATAAGTTAATATATAAAAAATCTACTAATGATAATTGAGAATATGACCTTATGATAAACTGTCTAGAAAAATGAATCGGATAAAAAATTCATATCACATTTAAAACGGCTCTTCCCTCTGTTAGTGGCCTTGGTGAGAGAGAGAAAAGCCTAGAGAAGGAACACTTTAACAAGTAATTTCGGGCAACCTACTCACTCTTTCATACTGGTCTTTATTCAATATTTACACAATTTATTTAATGCTAGGTGGGTATCTATCAGTTTTGTTGCATTTAAATCGCATGTTTTGCTGAGGAAATGCAGCATTATGAAATATTTAAAGTTGCTGTACCTAATAATTCCAAATTAATGGTAATTGAGATCGCTTTCCGTTAATTTCATCTTTTTAAATTTTAAATTTTTTAGAAACCATTCATAGAGACAATTGTATACTTTAAAACTAACCCGAATCAAAATTTCAAGATTTTGTGCTCAGCAGTAACAGAGAAATAGAAAATTTTTGAAAGTTTTTGGTTTCTGCGCTGTTTTTTATAGCGACATTTTTAGAAATTATTCTATTGCGAGAATTTAGGTTATGATAAATACAGCCATGTCAATTTTCATGTTTATATTCCTAACAGTTCCATGTTCTTCGTTACTTAGATCATCTTTAGATCTTTTTCCGCTTTATTTAGTCTTTCTAATTTTTAGAATTCGTTCTACAACGAGCATTTACATCTTATTAATTACTACCATGCCAAAGTTCTAGTTTCTAACCCCAACAGTATCCCAAAAATTTCAGTATTCCAAATAAATCATAGTTTAGAAACTTTCTAGAAATTTTTACGTTTATCCGTCAAATTGAACCTTTTAGAGAGCGTTCATTACATCTTAAAAGTAACTACCGCACAAAATGTAAAGTTTCTAACCCAATCAATATTGCAGAAATCACAATTTTAGAACTTTTTTGCCCCTGCAGCGATGTAGGTTCTTGCACTGACATAAAATAGTCTTTTTTTCGGAGCAGAGATGGCCACCAACATTTTTATAAGTTGGCTATGTAGTTTCAGAGATAACACCTCACAAACGTACAAGCATTAATAATATTATATACTTTATAATATTATAACGCTTTATAATATTAGCATTAGATGTACAGATACAAAAGCCATTTATCTGTTACAAGCTAAAGTGCCGGCGTTGCCCAGAATTTGAAGGATGTTTGTTCTGAAAAATCAATTTCAAAATTTAACATACAACACAAAACAAATATTAAAAAAAGCAGTCGAAATGTTGTTGAATGAATCATATGAAAACGCTATATAAAAATGTATAAATGTATATAACAGACGCAAAAGAATACAGCTATAAATGAACTTATTTCAATTTATAATTGGAGCAATATTGTTAAAATACGCCAATATTTCCCTAATCGGGTTTTTATTATGCTTCAATACATTTTTCACACTCATATGACGTTATACTATATCCAGCATGCCCTTTATATTTCCAATATGACGTAATATTTTCCTCTTTCACGTGGAAACCTTGAAATAGAAAAGTTATGAAGTTATATTCACTTTCATTTAAATTCGTCAAACCATTTATTTCATTTTCATATTTCACGTGAATATCTTGCAATAGAAAAGTTATGACGTAATATTCACCTTTTTTTTAAATTCGGCAAACTATTTATTTCATTTTCATTTTTCACGTGGAAATCTTGCAGTAGAAAATTAATTGTTGTAGTAATAATTTTATTGCGTTTTTTAATTGTTGGCAACTGCTATAACGAAAAACGTTTAAATTTGATAAGAAATTGCTGTTAAATTGGTGGTTTTTTATTAATTAAAAATTAACTATAAGTTATTTCGATTCCGGATTACTTTAGTTGTCTCGGCCATGTTTTAATACACCTGTACGTATCTCTTCACAATTTTGGCTTCCAAATTGTGGATTTTTTATAGAATTACAAACAGACAGATAGACAAGTTTTCATTTTTATATATCTCTCTATTCTATGAAAAGTAACTAACGCTGTCACCGCCGCCGCCGCCGGTTTTGAATTTTTTGTGACCGGAGGTCTTTCTTCGTTAATATTAAGAAAACTATTGCATACAAATATATAAAAATCGGTGGTATTATAGCGAAATGTTTGATCAACACACTAATGCATACAGTTTTCAAATCGAAGAATTATTTTAAGAGATATTTAATGCTAAAGTTGGACAAAATCGTTCCGTTAAAAAAAAATTATAAGAGCAAAAGCTATACGTGGGAATTTAATGATTTTTAGATCATTTTAATCAATAGAAGATCCCGGTCTGCAGATTTCATTATTTTTTTTTTTAATTTGACTCATTTTTTGAGGTTTTATTTCTATTTTAAATTCAAATATTCAGCATTTTGACAGATATTTTTTACATATTTTAGAAAATGGTATTAATTTAAACTGTTGCCAACTGTATAAACAGCGCAAACAATAATGTTTGCTTCAAATAAAAAAAATTATTTACACGTTACTATTATAAACAGAAAAAAACCTTCAAATTACAATTAAATAATTAGGTATAAAAAGCAGGCACTTATTGGAAATTACGCCATAAAAACTATATTTACATGTGAATTTTACAAGAGAAAGGATATTGTAAAATAAATTCATTAACATGCGTTAGAAATCTGAAATAGAACAAATTACGTCACATTACTCTTATTATGCAAAATGAACAAAAAATAGTATTGCAAAACAGTTTAAATTTAAAAATCGCGTCAGACAAAATATTAGAGGTTAAATATTAGATTTTTTTCAAAATTTTATTATTTGTCGTTTGATGTGAGGTGTTCAGCTATAAGTATGCAAATTTCATGTCTCCAACTTCATTAGGGGCTGAATTAGAAAAATTGCTTAAAATACAGAAGTTAGAGACCGGAGGGTTAAATATGACTTTTTCAAAATTTTATGATTTATCGTGTTATCGCAAGTGTTCAGCTATAAGTATGCAAACTTTCATGTCTCCAACTTAATTAGGGGCTGAGTTAGAAAAATTGCTTAAAATACAGAAGTTAGAGACCGGAGGGTTAAATATGACTTTTTCAAAATTTTATGATTTATCGTGTTATCGCAAGTGTTCAGCTATAAGTATGCAAACTTTCATGTCTCCAACTTAATTAGGGGCTGAGTTAGAAAAATTGCTTAAAATACACAAGTTAGAGCCCAGAGGGTTAAATATTTGACATTTTTCAAAATTTTATTATTTGTCGTTTGATGTGAGGTGTTCAGCTATAAGTATGCCAAATTTCATGTCTCCAACTTCATTAGGGGCTGAGTTAGAAAAATTGCTTAAAATACAGAAGTTAGAGACTGGAAGGTTAAATATGACTTTTTCAAAATTTTATGATTTATCGTGTTATCGCAAGTTTTCAGCTATAAGTATGCAAACTTTCAATTCTCCAACTTAGTTAGGGGATGAGTTAGAAAAATTGCTTAAAATACATAAGTTAGAGCCCAAAGGGTTAAATATTAAGCCTTTTTCAAAATTTTATTATTTGTCGTTTGATGTGAGATGTTCAGCTATAAGTATGCAAAATTTCATGTCTCCAACTTAATTAAATTAGGGGCTGAGTTAGAAAAATTGCTTAAAATACACAAGTTAGAGCCCAGAGGGTTAAATATTAGATCTTTTTCAAAATTTTATTATTTGTTGTTTGATGTGAGGTGTTCAGCTATAAGTATGCAAAATTTCATGTCTCCAACTTAATTAGTGGCTGAGTTTAAAAAAAAAAAAAATTGCTTAAAATACACAAGTTAGAGCACAGAGGGTTAAATATTAGACTTTTTTTCAAAATTTTATTATTTGCCGTTTGATGTGTGGTTTACAGCTATAAGTATGCAAATTTTCAAGTCTCCGACATATATAGTTTCTGAGAACGGGCTCTGTGACCGACGGACAAACAGGCAGACAAAGAAGTGAGACAGGTAGGGTTTCGTTAGATGGACGAAACTCTAAAAACATGCTGCGGATGACTGTAACAACATCCTAAAATTACATTACCATCAGCGATCTACCAATCCCGAATTTAGTTTATATTCGTTTCATATATTCTTAATCTTTTGTGCGGCCCTGTAAAATAATTATCAATATTGTATACAGTAAAACCTCTGAATAGCGGACACCTCGAGAATGCAGAATTTGTCCTCTATTTAGAGGTGACCGCTACTGAGAGTAAAACATGTACAGTTATTTAAGAGTTGGTAATCGAAAAAATGTCCGCTAAATAGAGGTATCCACTAATCGGATGTGTCCGCTATGGAGGTTTTACCAGTAAAACTTCTGAATAGCGAACACCTCGGGAGGGCAGAATTTGTCCTCTATTTGGAGGTGTTCGCAACTGAGAGTAAAAAATGTACAGTTATTTAAGGGTTGGTAATCGAAAAATAGAGGTGTCCACTAATCGGGTGTGTCCGTTATGGAGGTTTTACTTCATAATAATATCATCCTTTTCAAGAAAATTGCATGCTGTATGATAGACAGACAGACAGACATCCAGAGAAAGATAACCTCCGGATCAATAAACACTCATGTCTTTTGTTTTAATCATCCACAATTGTATGTCATACAACATGCCAGATTTTATACAACCGGCTAAAAACTGTCACCGTGGTACGGAATACTGTATTATTATTTGTTTGCCCACCAAAACTGGTTGCCACGGTTTGTTGCAAGGTTTGTGATCACGTGGTTGAAACTGATCTATTCAATATTACTGCGTGCGTATTTTTTTTTTATTTGCTGTTCAAATTATTTTCTGTTTGTGTTCAAACCAGTTGTCTACGAATCATCAACCGGTGAAAGTGACGCACACCAAATTTCTGTGACGTATGCAGATAAATTGTGCTTTTTAAAGAGTTTTTTCTATATAATTTTTAAACGGTTTGGAACTTATTTTTCATAGTAGGTGCATTCAGTAGGCGACCCTCATAGGTACCTTCTGGTGCAATCAGAAACGAAATCCGACAAATATTTTTTGAGTTATGCTTGACGAAAGGTTTTTATTAGGCTTTTTTTTTTAGTAGGACATGGCGTTAATATCCATCGTAGTAGTAAAGTGTCCGGACAGTAATATTTCGCTGAGTATTAGCCTTCGCTTCGCTCAGACAATTATATATTAAATTTTAACTATATTTTAAAAATATTAGAAATAATTAATCATGTAGAAAGTTATATTATATTATAAATATAAGTGCAACGAAAATTCTATTTTTATTTGTAAACCAGTTTTATGTATAATTTTAAGTTATTTTAAATAGAATGCGTAAATATAAATATAATTTTCAGCAAGCATATTTAATTAGTCTTCAAATATAAAAGGAGGCGAAAAATCTCTTTACTATTTTCCTGAAAAAATTTTAATGCATTATTATAAAAAATGAGTAATATAAAATAATGTTCTTTTATTTCTAATAAAAAAAGAATATTATTTAAATCTAAAATATTCCCTTGTATAAAGGTAAAATGTTTAAATATTTTCCATTTAAAAATAGACATAAATTAAATTTCTGAAGCTATGTTGTACTGGTTTCTGAGTAGTAAAATATGTTAAGCCTAGAATTATATGCAGTATGGCTCACGCATGGTTCTTACCCAGTGGCCGAGAGGTTCTGCTCTCGAAGCTGGTAGACGGGAAGTGCTGGGTTCGATCCCAATCGCGGCCATCGGCCTAATCGTTCGGAGTTTTCGTGGTTTTCTTCGAACCTTGGTTTTCCAAGCGTTAATACGGGTTAGGTTCCCTTAGAAAGACCTCCACGGAAGGCACCCCACCCCTTAGGGCCTATATCCCACGTGCTGATAATTGGCCGACATAAATACAACCAACCAACCATGGTTCTTACCAATAAAAAAATAACTAATAAAATTTTATTTCATTTAACTAATTTTTTTACTTCATTGTCATTTTCTATGTCTGTGTTACTTTTTGCAGATTTTAAATATTTTGCTACATGATTACGTTTAAAGTATTTTGTCAAATACTTTGTTTTAAGAATAGGACAAGAATAGCCATGCAAAAAGTTTAATTTCAAATTTTGTTTTTGTAAATTAACAGATATATGTAAATTAATGTATTTAATTCCCTGATAAAAGAAAACCGTTATTTGTCACCGTAAAACCAAATCACTTGTTTGAAAGAGTATGCTGAAATTTAATAAATCTGGTGCTGAGAGCATATACTTTTCCTAAAATTGCAGCTTTACTAACCACTCCGACACAGAGCATGTGCCAAGTTTTGCATTTTTATTAAGATTCGAAAATGAAATCTTGTTCAAGAAGGCCATGAATTACTACTATCTTCAACAATAGTCATTTAAAAAACTTCCCTTTATACGGGGATTATTTAATTTTATAAAATTAAAATACTGTTCAAAGAAAAGACAAGTATAAGAAAAGTATTCGATTAACGATAAGATGGCTTGTTTTCGGTTCTTCAAACAATTGTCTAAAGAAGATTGATTGCAATTGTCCAAACAGAACATCTTCTAGAATCTACAGTGATAAGTATATAAATGCCATATTTAACAATAAGAAATGGGAATTAAAAGGTGCTGATATATTTAAATAAAAACGTATTAATCTCTGCAAAGAACATAGAAGTATGTTTACTAGCGAATATTGCAGGGAATTAGTAATGGTGTTTTTGTTTCAATGTTTAAACGCCCATGGCATTCATCATTGTTCGGAAAAAAGTGTTAAAATCTATCAAGTGGTACAGTCGTGGGAAAAAAAAGTAAACACCCCTACTAACTCCTCAACAAATTATCGTAGAAGAAAGTTACTGGTACCGAACGATTGGAAATAAAGTCTACTTTTAAATGATGTATATAAAATTTGCTTAGGGGGCAACCTACATATTAAAACGAACCATAACTTTGTTTTTCTCAACAGCAGTACCCAATTCTGACAGCATAAATGAATTCTACACCCCTCAATTAGACTAAAAACGAATTTCTATGCAATTCGTACCATAAGTTTCCGAGAAATTAATTATTTTAAAACGAGCGTATTTTAAGGGCTGTATCCAAATTGAAGTTCCGTACTGGATTATTAATCGAGAGAGCCGCTTCCTTGATCAAGGCACCTTAAGCGCCACTCAAGGAGTCAATGAAGCGTGTTAGATTACAGTACGGCTAATAAATTTAAAAATGTCTACTCACTTCCATCATAGACGGCCCCTTAAACCATCATTTTGCCGTTTTTTAAGCATAATTTGAAAACTACTTGGAAGAAAAATGTGAATTTTTTGAATTTCCATAAAGCAGGACTTAATAAATCTGAATACATCAAAAAAATTGTAGGTTGCAATTCATAATTTTTTCGAATATTAATTTCATAATTCATAATTTATATCATAAAATTATAAAAATTGCGAATTCAGCTTATTTATGTTTGGGTATATTAGTATTATTACCACAAAAAAAATTAGCACATTAGGAGCATAATTTCGGGAGATATAAATAAAAATATGAAAATATAATTTAACATTAGAAGCACTAAATTTTGAATGTTTATAATTCAAAAAGTTATCATTCAAATGACTTGAAATTTGGTGTCTAGGTATAGTTTGAACCGAAGATTTGAAATATCTCGTTAAAATTGTGTATTGCCATTGAAAAAAATGAAGTTTGGATTCGTTTTAATATGTAGATGACCCCCTAAGAAAATTTTATATACATCATTTAAAAGTAGACTTTATTTCCAATCGTTCGGTACCAGTCACTTTCTTCTATGATGATTTGTTGAGGAGTTAGTAGGGGGTGTTTACTTTTTTTTTCCACGACTGTACATTTCCGTCTTATTCTTAAAATTTTATGAGAGAAGAGCAGATTGAATTTTTAATATTTTTATTGCTTATATATTTTTATATTTTTTATTGCTTTAATTCATGCTATTAATAATAAAGCACAATACTTTATATCAAAAATAGTATATATATTTTAAAATGAATCCGTTGTGTATGTAAATCTTATAGGAAACGTATGTGGTAGCGTTTCATTAAATGTAGATCACGGAGGAATCGATGTGATCTTCAAAAATGTATAATTTATATCCTGCACTATTATAATAAACAATGTAAATGTAAATATATATATATATATATATATATATATTGTGGACACTTACCGATAAATAACATTGTGAAAACACAGTGGGTTTTTTTTTTCTTAATTTTATGCAGAATATGCTTTGAGGATAAAATTTTATACCCCGAAATAGACTCTATTGTTGAAGTAAAACAACGCCTCAAATAAACTCCCTTTTTCTGTTACATACATAATTAAATTGTTTAATTGTAAATTAAATTATTTGAGTAGAAATGTTTTGATATTTCACATTCACATTACTACCCTCATAGCATGCATGGTCACAGTGACGTCGTTGTGACGTCACTGTGAGTCACTGTGGTCACGTCACATCTGTGACCGAAATGCCACCACTCAGTGATGTCACATTGTGAATGAGATGTGAACTTCTTAGAAAACTTAAAAAAATTACAAAAAAATCTTCAAAACATGTTGTTACTGTAAAATTTTATTTTTCTGGCAATAAAGAAGAATTGTTATGTCACTGCATGTAACGTAGGTCACGACACACTCACACACACAAAAAAAATTGTAATACATTGTAAAAAATTGTAACCCATATTGTAAGTCACAGTGTGAGAAAAATATGAACTTCAAAAATCTTTGAAAATGAAGAGAAATGTTTTAAAAAGGCCCGCGTTACAGCGGCATAAGGAATGAAAATATATTAGTGGGTAGCAAGTAGTAAATTCAGACACGAAAAGATGGTGTGGGGGGGGGGGGGAAATGAAGGAAAATGCACGCTACAAGTATCAACAAACTAGATTTCCATGCTATATTTTATCAATTTGATATCTAAGAATGTGAAAGTATACTTTTTTTCCTGATTTCAATTTTATCTAGTATTGCAATTTAATATAATAATCCTTCTCTTATTCTTATTATTATAAAAGTGTTTCTCGGAAAAAATGGTACGTGCTGGAGCAATTTGTATAACATATTTAGAATTAGGAATATTAAATATATACACTTTACATATTTAGTTTGCAGGAAGGAAAATTTTTAATTTATTTTTACCGACCACTGGTATTCGAAACACTTTTGTGGCTTCAAACTAAAAAATTTCTATGATAGTTAAGTCTGCAGCTTTTAATGAGCACGTAGAAAGAGTCTTCAGAGTTTAGTCATACATATATTTCTTGCTTTATAATTTGCATTCAAGTCATATTTTTTCCTGTTAGTGTACCTATTTTAAGTAACTATTTTTTTTAAAAAATTCTACTTCTTTCAGACTTTTAAAATAAAATTAGCATTTTTCGAATAAATAAAAATAATACAAAATTTATGCAAAACCCATGATATAATTTATTATTTGTATTTCAAATTCGTGTTTTAGAGATATGACTCCAAAAAAAAAGTTATTTTACGAATTGTTTTATTTTACAGGAAATTAACATGAAAAGAATGACGATTGACAAAAAAAAATTTTTTATCCTCGATATTTATTTATATCTTTTTATTTTTTAGGAAGATATTTTGTATTTGTGTGAAACAATCTTTACTTAGAAAAGGGGAGGGGGGGGGGGGTTAAAACTGATAAAATGAAAAGGTAAAATACATTGGAAAATTCTTCAAATACAAAAATTTAAATACAGACAGTCTCATAAAATGATTGCACATATAAGTTCCATATCTGTTTATATAAAAGGAAATAAACTCACACCTGCCCCAAATCGTCTGCCACGATACCGCAGGGTAAACAGAGAACTTTTTGTTCTAACAGATGCGGTAAGTTACTAGTCTAAAATGTAAGCTTTTGCGTGTGCTTTTTTTAATGGAAGAAAAAGACGTCGCCATTTTCAGATACACACGGATATTAATAATTAATTTATGGAGCTCAAAAAGTAAGTCTTATTTAATTTAAATTGTTTGTTCCTGTTTTGTATATTTGGTGAGATGAGTTAAATAGTTTTATATTATACCTATAGAAAGAGACTGTTCTGGGATTGTTTTTCAGATTAGAAATTAACATTATACTGAATGGGAAATGCCGTTTTACATACTATAGTAGTGAAACTTTTGAAAGACTTTTTTTCATTGCTAATAATATTTTAAATTATTATTTAAAATCCTAAATCTTCATATCAATGTTTTCAGATTTAACATTTGCCAAAATTATAAAATAATAGGAATTCCTTGTAACATATGGAGAGATTTTTGAGAAATTGTTAAATCTAATAATACATTTAATTCATCTATTGTACTTTGTTGTTGTTTAATAGTACAATTATAAATACTAATTATATAGTGTTTTTCAAATTGGTATATTTATTTTTTTAAATTGTATGTAAGCACGTTTTTGCTGTTCGTGATTTTAATCAAACATTTAATTGTAGACATTCAGAATCAGTTATTAAATTTTCTTCGATTGTAAACTCATTTTCTACGTTTTCGATACAGGTTCGATACTTCGCATTAAAAAATAAAATATGACAATTAAGCATTGAAATAAAGTGTTTTTCATGCCTGATAACAAGTTTATAGATTAAACTCCTTTACTATACTTTTTAAAATTTGATATTTATAATATTTATAAAAAAATATTTATAATTTATGATATTTATAAAAGTTGATATTGTACTGTTCATTAGCGATAATTGCTGGAAATGCATTTTTAATTATAATATGCGCTTTTATGATCCACTATATTTATGCACAGTATATGGTGTATATAAAAGCTATAATTCATATACAAGGCTACAGATAAGTATACGTAAGAGTTAAGGGGTATGGGCGCAAATTGCTTAAAGGTGTTTTTTAGATGAGTTATGGATTTTTATGTTGAACTGCATTTAATTTACTAAGAAATGTTTGTAGAATATGGATGAAATGATACACAGGGTCACGCAAGGAAATGGATATATGGCCGTCTATAAATTATAATTTCTGGAAATGTGATTTCAGCAGTTTTAAGAGTGTTTTAATTTGAATTAAATTTTAACTAAATAGTGGCGTGTAATAAAGATTCTAGGTAAACTACAGGGTTGTACAAAAGTATTCAAGTATGTTTTTATATATTAGTATAAATTTTTGAATGAGAATTTCAACCTGTTATGCATTTTCTTGCTAAACTAAATTTTCACATTATATACTAGTATATATCAACCTACAGATTAAATACAGGGCTGTTCAAAAGAATTGGAAAACATATTTGTTTATGAACGGTAACTGCTGAAATCAGATTTCAAATGTTTTATGCGTTTTCTAAAATATTTGCTTAGTTATCTTATTTACGTTATTTCCTTAAATTACGATGTCTAGTTAAAGCATTCAGGAAGCGTTGGAAAGTGTTTTATAATCTATGCTTAACGCATGATTTTTCTTACTTGTTTTTTCTATTTCCCAGATCAGTCATTTCCTATAAATCATACCAAATCTATTTAGCTCATATTAACAAAATACAATATACACGGGAATAAAAAATTTAAATAAATATGGCTTATCTTATTCTTCTTTAAATAGGAAATGTATTAATATCCGTTAGACTCCATGTTCGTATTTAATAAAATAATAACAAATCACAACACACAAAACATTCTTAATATAAAGCTTGAACTCAAGATCAAGCTTAGAACTTAATAAAAAAGGATGCCAGTTGATAAGCATAGTTTTTTTCAGTGTAAAAATTAAAAGTATTTTAGAAGAATAAGACTCCAAAATAGCGATACATTGCTAAAAAGTACGGTAAAAAGATAATATTGTATATTTCAAACAAAACTTTATTTTAAAATTCATCACAGTGTTTATAACAAGAATCATCACAGTATTAATGCTTGGAAATTTTTCCAGAGAGAAATATTCGCCTTGCAAACAATATTTCAAATGGAAATCAAATTTCAAATTGATTGCTTAAAAGGCGCAAAAGCCAACATAGTGAAAAGAATTCCATAACGATACTTGAATCCGGGCCATCAGTATAGCGCACTGACATTCTACTGACTAAATCACATGGAACGAGACCCAGACTGGAAAATTTCTTACTAGTGCATGTTGTCAAGGCTACAAACGCAGCACAAGATGGAATATTTATCATGAGCCACCGACATGGGGCAAACACAAAACTTAATTAAATCCAGCAGCGATTCAAACTATATGAATACTTGGAAATTTTTCCAGAGAGAAACATTCGCCTTGCATACAATATTTCAAATGAAAATCAAATTTCAAATTAAAATTGCATTTTAAGCAATTAATTTGAAATTTGATTTTTATTTGAAATATTGTATGCAAGGCGAATGGTTCTCAATGGAAAAATTTCCAAGTATTTATATAGTTTGAATGGATGCTGGATTTAATTAAGTTTCGTGTTTACCCGATGTTGGCGGCTCACGATAAATATTCCATCTTGTGCTGCGTTTGTAGCCTTGCCAACATGTACTAGTAAGAAATTTTCCAGGCTGGGTATCGTTCCATGTGGTTTAGTCGGTAGAATGTCAGTGCGCTACACTGATGGCCCGGATTCGAGTCCCGGCTTGGAATCTTTTTCTCTATGTTGGCCTTTGCCCTTTTAAGCAATTAATTTGAAATTTGATTTTCATTTGAAATCATCACATTGTTTATGACAAGTTCGTCACAAATGACACATATTTCACAAATTAGTCACAGTGTGACGTCAAAGCATTGTCGCTGTCGTCACAGGTTAGTCACAAAGTTAATGCCAAAATAGTCACAAATGACACACTTTTCACAAATTTGTCACACCGTGACTTCACAGAGTGGTCACAATGTGACGTCACAAACGACCTCTAAAACGGCCATAACGACCTCGCATTCTAGTCATTATGACGTCACATCGACGTCACGTGACGTCACATCGACGGTCACAAAATCACAGTGTGACTTCACAACGACGTCGCCGTGACGTCACCATGCCTTACGGGTATTACCAATTACTGCTCTCATGTGTATCGTATGCTTTATACAAAATTATTCGGACCTACCTTATGTATCATATGCATTTTCGTAATAGGTGGTTTACAAAAAAAAAAAAAAATCAAACTTCAAAGTCGGTGGCTTAAAAATAACGGTTTGGAACCAGAGTTATAAATTTCTCTCACATGCTTTGTTTATTAAACTGATAGGCAGTAATTTTCAGTTTAATACAATCATCCAATGAAAAAGCTTGGTTTGAACTCTTAATACTGAACATAGCATAATTGGTAAACATCGTGTATTTCAGTTAATTAAATATAATAATTTTGCTATTAACCTTGTATAAGATATAAATAACTATATGTTCATAAAATTCTTACAAACTTAGTTTGTTTCCTTTTCAAAATTCTACGATTTAAAATGAATGTGTATTCACAATATTATTAATTATAATATTAAAACCAAAATTTATAACACATATTAAAATCGAAATAAAGTAGAGTGGATACTCAAAATTTTACTTCAATTTTGATGTTGTGCTTAAACGTTTATCACAAACTCTATATATGTGGTGCGTGTTATATTAATGCAATATGTTATGTTCTATATTCCAATAAATATATGTAAAGAGAGATTCCTTAATAATAACGCAAGCGATATCATATATACAAACTGTTTCATGTGGGACTTCACTCGCTTTGAATAGTAAATTTACAAATGTATATATGATTATTCCGAAACAATCTGAGTATTTCTATTTCATTATATTCAAAAGTGAGGGATGTAGAAGAACTATATTAGTGTGATGCTTCATTTTTGGCACTACATAATTAGCGAGTTAAAACGACTTTAAAGATTCCGGGAGTGGATGTTTAGTTTTAATATTGCAATTTTGAATAACCTTATATAATCAAGTTATTTTTTATTTTACTGTAAAACAGTTTAATAAAACGGAATGAAATTAGAAGGTGGATATTATGGCATGTGATCGATGTTAGACCGAAAAGAAAGGGGAGTCCTATATTTAACAATTGAATGAATGGGTTAGAACAAAATCTTATCTAGTGGGTGGCGTTGTTAAACAATGTAAACAAAAGATTAAGAGAAGTAGGTTCAAAACGTTTAAATGAAATGAAGCGCCCGTAGTCTGACATTAATAAAATGAAATAATGTATATATATTTAATTGTAATAATGAATTCAACTGATGCGATATTATTTGCATTATCCTATTAAATAATATATATATATATATATATGTATATATATATATATATATATATATATATATATATATATATATATATATATATATATATATATATATATATATATATATATATATATATATATATATATATATATATATGTGTGTGTGTGTGTATTGTATATGTATATATGTTAATTTTTGTAAATGACAGTATTATATACATATTATTTATATATAATTTTAGGATTTTTTTATTTTATTTTCTACTATACTCGGAAAAATACTAAGCCTGTCTCAAACAGACAGTTTATGCTTTGGAGAAAACACGGGCAGAACTATTGCTTCACATATTATAGGTATGCAGAAGACTCACTAACAATAAGGCAAAGAGGGGACACATATTTGCGTAATAAACAACGCCATATATAAGGTGGTCAAAAATATTTGCATATTAGTTACACGTCTCTGATCTGTTGGACACTAAACATTTGCGTATGAAGTACCCGCCTGTGAATGCTTGCTCCTACCGCACCTCCGTTGGACCGAAGGAAGGCATTGGAGATTCTCGAGTTAGTCCGACCAGTGAAGCAGCATAGTTTTTTTTTTTTTTTTTTTTTTTTTCTCAGCGGATTGCAAATTCTTCTGTCTTTTCCGACCAAGTAAAGGAAGGACGATTGCATCTCTTAAAATCAGGCCGAAGGATCACTTGCAAAAACATGAAGACAAGGATAAAAAGAAAATCCACTTAGGCTGCCTACTCCTAATAGCAACACTCCAAGAGAAGAAAAATAGCATGCAATGATAGAAGTACTTATGAAAAAGATAATTCAGACGAGGTTATAAAAAACGGTGGTAAAGACATATCAATCCCTGGGATTATATGAGGCATACATCTCTTTCATAAAGATTTATGATATAGACATTCCAGCCCTTGTGACCATAAGCATACTTAAAAATTTTTATAATGCAGAATCATAGAAAATCATTCATCAACTACAAGCGCCGACACGGAGAGACATATACGTTATTATTTTTTTAATTTTATGGCTAAATGTTAAGATTTTATCATTGGCATATTAGAAATTGAATCAAAGAAAGTCACTTCAAATTTAAAATTTATAACAGTATTGAAATATATACATATAATTAAAAAAATGGAAATTTATATAAATGCAGATTTGGCAGATTTGCTATACAAATTTTTTATGCTGTGTTTCTATATAAATGCATATGAATATATTGTGAAGGCACAAGATAAAAATGAAAAACATATATAATCATGATATTTACTAAAATATATCCAATCAAGAACAAATTTTGTTTTTATCTTAATACATATTTGTGGTATTTTACTCATTTATATTCTCTTTCTATTGTATTCATTTATTTAGCTTTGTTTTGCATGCATATTTCAGATTAGCGAATTATTTTATTTGTTTAATTTTAGGCTACGGGCACTTCATTTGATTCAATCATTTCAAATCTACTTATCTTAACTTTTATACAGTGTTTCACAACACTACCGTCTAGATAAGTTTTGTATTAACCCATTTATTCAATTGTTAAATGTCGGACTCCCCATTCTTTTCACCTATTCAGAAATAGCAACGATTTCACCTTTTTATAAAATTACCGCCATTTGTCACACCTGCATCCCAAGATGACACCCATTCCGTACTTTTCGAACTGACTTATTTATGAAAAAAGGTCCGATTTTTGAAATATAGAAATAAGATCGACGGGGACCTATCGATGATCTCTAGACGATATCAATAATTTCTGAGAGCGTATTTTTTTATTAGCTATTCAAAAAAAAGCTAAATACTCGCTTGCTGAATTTTTCATTACATTTGTTTAACATCGGCTTATATACGAGTATCTGTTTTTGGCGATTTTACACTAGAACGTCATAAACTCGGCTTATAGACGGAGATATCCGGTGCTTAAAATACGTAGAGGCTATAAAACTATATAACATACAATACAATACAAAACATTAAGTTTCAAAGTAACTTAGTTTCCAAAATAAGATGTGTGCATGTCCTAAATATCTTTTTTGAGAAAAATGACTTTAATGTTCAAGTTTACCTCAATTTAGATAGGTGTCGCTCCACATATTTTATCATAAAATAGGTTCTAATTGGAGTATCGTCATAATTTTTCTTTTTAAAGTTTCTTAACATGTCATTCTTTAATAATAAACAAAATGAAAATTTTGACATTTGAAAAAAAATTAAGGTGATCTCCTTAACTTAATGCTGTTGGTATATATACATGGTAAGATCGGGTACAAGAATGTTATTCTTGTGAATTTTAATACCAATCGCAATCGTCTGTCGAAAACACATTAAAAAAACTGTGGCAACTCTTTTTTAATATTTTTACAGTTATAATTTGCATATAATGATTAAATTAATTTATGTTCATGAATTTTAATTTAAAAGATATTTCAACATCTGCCTCTAAATTCATTTCTTTTTCAAAAGAAAATTTACGGTGTTTTCGATCTAAATAGTTTAAAAATTTCGTTTAATTTATTGCTAAAGATAAATCCTCATATATTAAAAAAAAAACTTTTTTTTTTTTAAATTTGATAATATTTTAAGTTTCTTGTCGTTGAAATATTGCAATTAAACGTTCAAAGTATGATTTTTTTATTTGAAAACTTAATCTTTCAGTCACAAAATCTCCACATAGTTTTTTCATGAATAATTTAACACACAATTTTAAAGTATATGAATCGATTTTTAAAATCATCATTTACTTTACATTTTTTAGTTCAAAAAGAATTAAAATTAATTTTAAAATTTAAGAGGAAGCAAAAAATCTTATATCTTTTATCTTATATCAGTATAGTTTGAAAGTAAGTGCATTGTAAATTCCAAATGCAAAGGGCAGTAAAATCTTCTTTATGAAGACACCTTATTAGGAAACACATATAGTCAGAGGAAAACTTAACATTAATTTCTCAAAGACAACTATGTTTTTACTACTGACTAGCAGACAAATTTTGAGGTCCCAAAGTGTCAGTTATTAAGAAGTTTTACTCTACTTTTTGTAAATTGAAATGTAAATCTTGCGAACCAATTTGATACTCACTTATTTCCATGTACTTACATTAAATAAAAGTTTAAAGATATATATTTAAGGTAAAATCAGACAAAAAGAGTAAGCCATCCTACCTGTATTTTATAAAGAAAGGGATATTATATCCTTTTCTTCGACGAGTTCTGGGTTTTCATTTTAAATAATTATTGGTGTTACAATCGAATTATCTGTTAAGGCTCAAGATGTTTTTTTGTTTCATCGATACGTAACCAAAACAAACGTTTCCAGAACTTAGAAATATGCACAGAGCTGGTATTAAGCAAAATTTAAACTATGAAGCTAGAAAAACTATAAAGGGTTCTAAAGGCTATTAATGGTTGCATTAAGTCATTTCAATCCTATTAATCAATGATACAAGTAATGCTATACATAATCATCAACAAAAATATAACAGCAAATAAGATGAATTTTCCAAATGATTCTGAGTTATGATATTATGATATACTTCTGATATTTTACACGAATAGATTAGAAAAAATAAGTTTTGCAGAGAAAATGAACCAAACGTATACCATACACACTAAACATACGTATCTGGTACAATTTTTCGTACGTTATAAGATGATAATATCGGAAAATAAAATAACGCAATAAAACTAAATAACTAATTCAAAAGAAAAGTTTATTGCTCATTCTTTCGGCGAGTTCATACGGATTTTCAAATCCGTTTAATGACTGAAAAGCACTGTGAAGTGCTGATTTCTCATGCTCTGTAAAATCGAAATCTCTCTTACCGAATTAGTCTTACGTTCCAAATATCTAGATGATATGGTTTTAGCTGGCAAGACATTTTAATTAGCATCTCATGATTTATAATGTATAAGTATGGCTAGTTATATACAGAAAAATATTTACCACTGCCATTCCTACTATTCTTTAAATTTCATGTCCGTGGATCAAGACGGGCATTGAGGTATTATGATACAAGTGTTATTAAATGAAAATTTTGTAGATTATTCGTCAACTATGAGTTGTACAAATTTTCAATGTTTCACTTTGAAATCATCGTATAAATATGTGCATTTGTTTATTTTTAACTCCTTCGGCTCTGATCTAAAATGGTACTAACTAAATCTTTAATAAATAAAATACCTAAGATGATACTAATTGATGATTAAAAATAAAAATTCTGCATATAAATAATACTTGGAATGTATGTATATATATATATATATATGTGTGACGTTTTGACGGCAAGTAGTTTGTATTGTCGAAAAAAAATGAGGGTTTCCATTCCTACACTACACAGGTGGCAGCCGACTGGGTTTAAAATAATAAAGAAAAATGAAGAATTAACATAAGGCAGTCGCTTGGAACATTATTCACTTTATTTCCACACTCTCGATTAAATCTAGGGAAGATGCTCTCTCCTGCCATGGTAAAAAGAATAAAGTATATTCTTCCTGTCACAATTAGTTTAAAAACACTCCATCTCTTGACAGCCGTCTAGTCTTTAATGCGTTAATATCTAACATCTATCACCCATTACGATACCGTCGCTTCCTCATTCTACTCACATAATAAACAGTATTCATCCAACGTTTTACTACCTCCATCTAGCAATCACATTGAATATCCAGTTTGCTACGACTGCAATCCACCACGTTCACCTCTGAAAAACATCTAAGCTCACAGCCCATCTACTCCTATATGCTATATGCCATCTCTCTGGTTCCCGCCATTCGTATTTATACTCTGCTGAAAAGATTGTTCTAGAAACTTCTTATATTCTCGCACCAGCTATCTAAAGCATAAACAAATGTTAAAATCTGTAGTCGAGATTATGCTAAAATAACCCCTTTTCCCCTCTTCAGACGATAAAAGAAATGAATTTATGTCTGCAAAGTTTTAATCTTTGAAATATTTTAATTACACCTGGATATTTTAAATAAAAGAATAAATTGAAATAAGTAGGTTTTTTCTTTAAGACAGAATAATATTTTAGCAGTTAAATAAAGATTTAAGGGGAATATGATACCGGGATTTAATAGCAGAATTTAATAGGAATTTAAATAATAAAAGTTTTATTAAAGAAATATAAATAATTGAGCCATTTTTAGATTTACGCAATTTGGAATAAATATGAATTAAGATCTTAGAGATTAATAGACTAGGGTTTTAATTTAATAAGCCGGTATAATATACGGAATATTACTGAAAAAGGAAAATTTACATAAAATACTTTAAACTTGGCGCAAAAATTTAAATTTTGTAATATTATCCCCCCTCCCCAAAGACTTTGTATGAAATTTGTTGTTAATTAACTACAATTTCAGACAACAGACTTGTAATAAATTTGGAAGTTGATTTTTGAATATTGAAAATTTTAGAGACGTCAGCGAAGAGATGGAAAAGTAAAATTTAGCAATGCAAGAGAAAAAAAAAATACTAAGAGCATTTAAATTTAGCTGAGAGCATTTCCCCTGTAAAAGAATACAAATAATGGTTACAACATCACTTACCATTTGTAAGTGCATACGAAAATATAAACACAATAATAAATAAAGAATAAGTATAAATACAATAAGAAATAAATAATAAGAAATAATAAAACTATAGTAATAAATAACAACAAATTCTTTTATCTTATGGAAATTTAGTGTATTTCCATTTCTCTTATCACAAACATATTTCCAATCAAGTAATGTTTAACACTTGATTTACTTCAAGTAGAATTTTAAGTCCCATTGGCTTAATCAGTTCGTAGGTCATAAAAGTCCTTTAGCAAAAATAGTGATACAGTCCTTAAGTAAAAAGTTCAGCTGCAATAAATATTTTTTACTAAATTTGTTTGACTACTCTGCCTGTTAAACTCTTTACATTATGTTTAAATAATATTTGTCATCACAATAGTAGTTTTATTTTAATAAACAAATTCCTAGTAGTTATTCAACTACCTTTTAACGTTTGTTTATCAGCTACTTTTTTGAGCTCCTTTTCCAATTCTAATTGGGACTCACCATCTTTTACAACTTCTCACTTGATTTAGTAAATATCATATTTTTTCACTTATAAGTTATGTTCTCTTTTTCTTTAATAAATAATGAATCTTTCAATAAATAATATAATACTTTCAATTCATAATAATAAAATTCTCAACAGTATACTTGAATAATAGCAATAATAATACTTAATAACAATATTATATTCTAAGAAAATATCACAGATTGTTTACTTATTGACACGGAAAATAATGGTTGAGGATAAAAATAATACATAGCAATTAATAATTTTCTTATTTTTTATTTATATAAGAAAGTATTTTTGCCTGCCGAAACATTAAAAAAAATAATAATAATTCCAAAGTCCAAATAAATTTAACTCTAAATATTTAGAAAGTGGACTCTCAACCAGTATTTCTTTACAATAATTTATCTCTCTGATACTCTTGATGAATAGACGTGCATTTGATAAACTTAGAATGGTAAAATAAAAAAAAAATAAATAGGAATTAAAGATAATTTGTTTATGTACTCAATTTTCTATTGCTACACAATCACTACAAAATCTCATCACAATTATCAATTTTCTAGGTTTATATTATTATAATAATATTATCAATTCTTACTATTTTTGTAAACAAGTGGTAAAAAATGGAATAAAATAAATATAGTTTATTTTGATATAAACTTGATATAGAATTTAAAATATTTATTTTTATTTTTCAACATCAATCTGAAAACTCCCAAAATCAAATACACATCCTATGCCTGCATAGATTGTCTACTTAATCTCAAAACTCCCCAAAACAAGTAATATCCTCGTGGCGCCCCAAAGTCATACCTGGTAATGTTGAAAACTATTTGAGGAAGAGAAAAATAAAAAATCTAAAGAATTAGAATTAAAAATACTGCGAAAACATTTTGGGGAATTACGAACTTTCCATAATCCGGTTGCACATTACAATCATTTCTATCATTCTCAAAAAAGTCCTGAGTAGTCATATAATGTTCACAACTAGATGGTAATTCGTTATCATTCTTACATAAATTCAAAGTTTCAATAATCTCATTAGCTGTTATTACATTATCATCATTATATAAATTCAAATTCTCATCATAATCAACTGTTACTAAATCATTCTCTTGTTGCACTTTATTCATATCTACAGTATGAAAATGAAGAGATTTCTCATTATGTATAGATATACTCTTATTTATAATTTTCCTTCCTTGTTTTACAGTACAATTTCTACAATCTATAGTTAAGTTAAATTTAGAACATTCCCTTAAACCCAAAATAACATACTCCAAATTAGTATTACACACTAAAAAGTTAACACATTTGGTAATTTTACCCACTTTTAGAGAAATTTTACATTTTTGATTTATTTTTAACACCCCTTTTGCCTGACCAATAATAACTGTAGGTATAGTTTCAATTTTAGCATTTAGTTCTTTAACAAATTTGAGGGGTAATATTGCCGTAATGGATCCAGTGTCCACTATACATGGTAAATTATAACTATTGGTACATCCATACACAATTATTTGTCAAATATTAGGAATAGTAGGTGGTGAATTACTAGAAAGAGTATCAGAGGATGTTTCATCATTCCTAAATAAACACTCTTGTTCCCAATGATATGCATTATTTACACCTTTATTTGTACATATTCTACATGGTCTAGAAGGATATGGTTTCTGAAAGTAATTATTTTGAAAATTTCTAGACCCCTGATTTTGATACTGTGTTTGTGGAATCCAATTCCTAGGTGCATTATTGGGCCTATTTGGCTGAAAATTAGGTCTACTTGGTTGAGTCCAAGGCCTAGGTGGTTGAAATTGTTGAACATTTTGTCTAACTGGTTGTTGATTTACTGTTTGGCTTGAAATTTGAGGAGTGGAAACTTCAACAAATTGCTTAATAAGCCGGTACCATTCAGTGGTACTATTTGGAGGGTTTACATTAATATTATTTCTATACTCTGGTTTTAATCCATCTGTCAACCCTTGTATTAGAAGAGTCTCACAAAGATGGAGTTTCCTCCCAATTCCTACTTTTTTGTGAAAATAATTTTCTAAATTATCTAATTTATCTAATTTTAGAGTTGAGAAATCAGAAAAATTTGGAACATTTAGTTCAATGAATTTTTCTATCAAGATTTTTGAAATCTGTTCATAACTAGTACAATTAACACAATCATTCATATAGACTTTTAGTGCTTCACCCTTTAAATACTGTGGAATAGATTTAAATTTCCAATCTAAATCTTTATTTTCTCTAATACTCATATCATCATAATAATTTAACCAAGCCTGGATTTCCATTCCAGTACTATGATCAAACTCAATTAATTTAGGTTCAGCCATTATATCAGTATTCATTAAAATAAAAGAAGCACTTCTATTCTCTTTAATACAACCTGACCTTAACAACATATAAACTAATAGAGTTTTAGTTTTCATAACAGATTAAGTACTCTTTCTGACTTTAATAATAAATAAATAAATAATTCTCATGACTTCATAATAAACTTTACAATAAATAAATAAATAAATAAATAAATACTCTTCACGAAATAATAAATAAACCTCATAAATAAATAATAAATAAATCTCATAAATAAAGAATTCTCATATTTAATAATAAATAAATCTCATAAATAAAGAATTCTCATACTTAATAACATATAAATCTCAATAAATAACAAACAATAACAAAAGAAGTGTAAAAATATTTTGAAAAGAACTCACTCCAGTCATCTTGTCACACAATCACCAGCACTATACATTGCTATTCACATTAGCCATGTAACTTTTTAACTTTCCGGCACTGATCTTTAGTAAATCTCATAAGCTATCGTGTACCAGTACCACTACACATTTGTAATTTTGGAGACACACTCGTTTTTATTGCCTTCACTTCTAAATCCTGTCGGACTTTTCTTTTCTCTGTGACGTTTTGATGGCAAGTAGTTTGTATTGTCGAAAAAAAATGAGGGTTTCCATTCCTACACTACACAGGTGGCAGCCGACTGGGTTTAAAATAATAAAGAAAAATGAAGAATTAACATAAGGCAGCCGCTTGGAACATTATTCACTTTATTTCCACACTCTCGATTAAATCTAGGGAAGATGCTCTCTCCTGCCATGGTAAAAAGAATAAAGTCTATTCTTCCTGTCACAATTAGTATAAAAACACTCCATCTCTTGACAGCCGTCTAGTCTTTAATCCGTTAATATCTAACATCTATCACCCATTACGATACCGTCGCTTCCTCATTCTACTCACATAATAAACAGTATTCATCCAACGTTTTACTACCTCCATCTAGCAATCACATTGAATATCCAGTTTGCTACGACTGCAATCCACCACGTTCACCTCTGAAAAACTTCTAAGCTCACAGCCCATCTACTCCTATATGCTATATGCCATCTCTCTGGTTCCCGCCATTCGTATTTATACTCTGCTGAAAAGATTGTTCTAGAAACTTCTTATATTCTCGCACCAGCTATCTAAAGCATAAACAAATGTTAAAATATGTAGTCGAGATTATGCTAAAATAACCCCTTTTTCCCTCTTCAGACGATAAAAGAAATGAATTTATGTCTGCGAAGTTTTAATCTTTGAAATATTTTAATTACACCTGGATATTTTAAATAAAAGAATAAATTGAAATAAGTAGGTTTTGTCTTTAAGACAGAATAATATTTTAGCAGTTAAATAAAGATTTAAGGGGAATATGATACCGGGATTTAATAGCAGAATTTAATAGGAATTTATATAATAAAGGTTTTATTAAAGAAATATAAATAATTGAGCCATTTTTAGATTTACGCAATTTGGAATAAATATGAATTAAGATCTTAGAGATTAATAGACTAGGGTTTTAATTTAATAAGCCGGTATAATATACGGAATATTACTGAAAAAGGAAAATTTACATAAAATACTTTAAACTTGGCGCAAAAATTTAAATTTTGTAATATATATATATATTATTCACTTATAAATACACATAATAACATTTTTTATCATAAGCATTTGTTCCCAGTATCGCGCAATAATATTTTGATGTTACCACTACATATGAAATTTATCCAGTATGTCATTTTTCCTGAGCTATATATCTTTAGGGAAATCGTACTTCACTCTTCTTTTCTGATGCATAAATAACATCCAGCAAGACCTAATAAAATGCATAATTAAATGAATATATTTTGTAAGATAATTACGAGACAACATTATTTATAGCGTGAGCAGCTAATAAGTTATTGATCTAATGTAGATTGTCTATTTGTATAAAAGGTGCAATGGAGAGATAAAAGTAATGGAATACACGAGTTGAAATATTCGATGTGTTATTTACATGCAGATTTTTTAATTACCATTAAGTTTGATCTCAGATATTTTAGTTGTTGTGATTTAGTTTGTGTCATTTTTTGATCAAAACAAACGAATTAAAAAATGATGAACCTATTTATAAAATTCATAGTTAAACTATAGCAACTCATTGTTTGTTCATTTAGTTTTGCAACTCATTGTTTAAGTACTCTTACAAAAAGTACTCTTTAAAATTTAAAATTTTATGTTTTCTAAAGAATTTTTGAAAATTTGCGTTAAGTTATCACAAGGTATTCATAAGCTGAGAAATGTTTATTAATAATATTTTTTTAAGAACAAAGTAAACTTGGCCATTTTTACTTTACAATGATACTATAGATTTTAAAATTTTCACGAAAATCATCAAACAGATCCAACATCAGAATAAAGAATATAAACACCGTCCCATGCTGAGCATAAGCGATTTTTCATTCACTGACAAAGACATTTATTAATTATATAATTATGAAACTTCGAGCTCCTTATTTTTAATTAATATTTTAAATACTTTTCATTTATATTTCATGAAGTTTTTTCAAGCCGATTGTTTTTCTATTGTGCCAGAATTAATATATCAAATGTAGCTCATTTATTTTCATTAATCATGTATAAACATAAACTCCGAATGAAAAAACAGATAATATGATTTTGAGTTCCTAAATAAGTTTTAATAAATCCGTTTCCATATACTTTTGCCTGTGGCATCACAGCTACACATTTATCGATGTAACTTTTTTTTAGTTAAAACTTCATAGCCACTACAATCTAAAGGTCTCGATAATAACTAATAAAATGATGTATGTAAAAAAAAAAAAAAAAAAAAAAAATATTTATCAAGCAGTAACCTCAGGTGCTTTGTAAAATATTTAAATATGCTTTTTGAAATTTTTATGTTATTTGCCACGCAAATTTGCAATGAAGAAATGACAACTTGTCTATGAACATATTTATTATGAACTTTTATTTATGAATTTATTTAATATGAAATAATGACAATAAAATTGGTATTAATTATTAAATGTATTAATACAAATTCAATTTTAGAGCTCATTTCCTGAATTAATTCCTAATGTACTCTTGAATACAGTCATAAGTTTTCGTGGCAAAGTCAAGAAAGTTGATATTTAAATATGCATCAATATCTAGATTTATTTTGAGGTGTCAAAATTATATCTCGATAATGTAAATTTAAAAAAAAAGTTTTAGTACAATATAAGGGCAAAAATTTGTATTTCTTTCTGAAGGTTATAAAAAGATATAAGGTTAGTTGGGGCAACTGGGAGATGATTTTACAATGCGACTCTGGAGCTTCTGACAATTCAGCTTCAAAAATCTAAAGTTCATTTCAATTAAAGTCTGAACTTTTGTAAATGTGTTCAATTAGGTTCCCCCTATCAGGCAGAAATGCTCAAAATTACATTTTAATACTTAAAAATATAAAAATATGCATATTTCATCTTTCTTTCCTCATGAGTTCAGTTGCCCCCAAAAATGAGGTAACTAGACCAGGGAGGTCTATGTTCCACACGCGTTTATATCAAGCAGGGCGGTCGTTCTGCCAAGCCAAGCTATAAATAAATGCTAACCCCGCCAATTAAACAAACGCCAGAAACCAAAAGTCAGAATCGCGTAACTGCTTATTATACTGAAGACAACTTCTCCATGTTAAATCGGCCAAACGTGGTATTTTTAAATTTCAGATATTTAAGAAAGTAAGCATCGCAGAAAAATAAAACGAAGACCAGAAGAATCTAAAGAATAAAAGCTTCAATTTGAAACCAAACTCATCTTTATAAAATAATTATAAACAGAGATACAAGATTAAAAAAAAAAAAAAAAAAAAAAAAAAAAAAACGTCGAGATACTGAAAATGATCACAAAAATCTTCGTCAAACATATATCAATTCAATTAAGCTAGAGACTTAAATAATGGACAAAAAAAAGTATGGAATGCATTTTCGGACTGGTAATTACTCAATCTACGTGATTTTATAAAATTTAGCTTTTAAAAAAATGAAATTTCTATTCTTAATAATAAAAAAACTGTTAGTTATTTCTAAAATTCTAAAATTATGCCAAACAGCGATAAACCCGCCAACGAGCGCGTACTATCCAAATTATAAAAGAACAAATCCACTTCAACTTCAATCTGGCATTTTCCATCAAGATTATTTTTTCGAATAAAACTGCATGAAAGTCACATTTTTAGAAAGATTTTTAAAATAAAAATAATTTTTTATAGAAATAGTACCTTTTACGAAGTATGCATTGAAAGTTATCGGCATTTAAGGTTTCGTTCCTAATGTAAACATAACTTTTGAAAATGAATTGAGCTGAATCTGAAAAGGTTTCCTTTTATATATATATATAAAAAAGTAACGCTTTGGAAATGGACCAATGAAAATTTGCGTAGATACCGCGAAATGCATCTGGTTGGTCAGAGCTTTATGACGCTATAAGGTGGGTGACTTGGCGACCAAAATTTGTCGCCAAAAGTGACGCACACTTGGTTCAATTTCCAGTATTTCGCCAAATTTCCATAGACACCCATTGACATACAATAGGGTTTTGCTTGGGTTCTGCATTGAAATACAATAGGGTTTAGGACTTATGACAGGGAATCAACAAATTGAGATATTTCAATGCAACAAAAACTAATATTAGCTTATGAATAGAGTTTAATTGAACTATTTACCATATCAGAATATTAAAATATTTATTTGCTTAAAAGACGTTGTAAAAACACAATAAAAATAAATTAAAAATCAATATTTACATGTTTCAACTCTTTTACTGAGTTGTCATCAGAATATGTAACAGAAAAATTACAAATGCATATGAAAAATGGAAAAAGATCCTCGAATATAAACAAGTAATCATATAACGCGCCCTACATTTTCGCGATTGCTCGTGTTCCCTCTATGTCGCGACGATGATTACTTGATGATGATGATGATTATATGATGAACTGTTTATATTCGATTTTTTTTTTTTTTTTTCATATGCATTTGTAATTTTTCTGTTACATATTCTGATAACGACCCAGTAAAAGAGTTGAAACATGCAAATATTGATTTTTAAGTTAATTTTAATGTGTTTTTACAACGTCTTTTAGCAAATAAATATTTTTAAATTATGTTATGGTTAGTAGTGGACGTAATTTTGACTTACTACTCGTACTTATTTACATTTGAACTATTTACATTATTTTCAAGCAGAAAAAAATAATCTGGGGTTAGCAAGAAAATAGGAATTGCTTGGCGATACGGAATGGAATCGCGAAGAGGTTATGCGGGGGTGAAGGGGGGGGGGGGTTGGTGAGCGTAGCGAGCAGGGGGGCGGTGCCCCCCTTATATATAAAAAAAGTTTTGGTTTGGAAATGGACCAATGAAAATCCGCGTAGATATTCCGGGTAGATCGGCATCCAATTTGAATGCTTAAGCATGGATTTCTTCGTTAATATTAAAAAAACTGTTGCATACAAAAATATGAAAATCGATGGTATTATAGAGAAATGTTTGATAAACACGCTCATGCAGACACTTTTCAAATCTAAGAATTATTTTAAGAGATACTGAATGCTAAAGTTGGACAAAATCGTTCCATTAAAAAAGTTTTATTGGAGCAAAAACTATACATGAGAATTTAATCGTTTTTAGATCATTTTATACGTTATAAGTTCCCGGTCTGCAAATTCCATTTATTTTTTTTTATTTGATTAATTTTTTGAGGTTTTATTTCTATTTTAAATTCACATTTTCAGCATTTCCAGAGATATATTTTATAAATTTTAGAAAATGTTATTAATTTAAACTGTTGCCAATTGTATAAACAGCGAAAACAATAATGTTTACTTCAAATTAAAAATTTATTTTCACCTAACTATTATAAACAGAAAAAAAACTTTAAAATTAGAATTAAATGATTACATGTTAAAAGCAGGAAAATTACGCCATAAGAACCATATTTATACTTGAATTTTAAAAGATAAACAAAATGTTAAAATAAAAAATATATATATTCGTTAAAACTTGTAAATGGAGGAAATTACGTCATATTTAAAAAGGCCAAAAAATATGGCAAAACAATTAAAATTAAAAAATATATTTGCGCGAGATATTTTGAGATAATCTTTTCAACTATTATCGTGAATTCGAAGACAGCGCAAATAATATTTCTTTCTAACAGTTAAGTATTTTCACCTGAATATTAATAAGAGAAATAAAATTTTGGTGTAAATTACGTCAGATTTAAAACGATACATTTAAAAAAGAAATATTTAAAAGAACTATCTTATAGCGCTATTAAAAAATACCGGGAGAGAATGACGCTGTTTTCTTAATTCATTTTACATTAGTTTATTTTCAAATGTTTAACTAATTTTTTAATTAAATACGAAAACAGCCATTGTATCTCTTAACAGCAGCAGATTTGGTCTTAAAAATCCCCAATCCAAGGAAAACGAATGGAAACCCGTTTACAGAGAAATCGCTATTTTTTTTTTTTTAAGCCGATTAAATTAGCGTGCTTTTTGGATTTTGGTGTACCTGAACGGGGGTTGGCGAGTGTAGCTCGTAGGGGGAAGAGCCCTTAGTATAAAAAAAAGTAACCCTTTGGAAATGGACCAATGAAAATCTGCGTAGATACCGTTAAACGAATCTGATTGGTCAGAGCTTTCTGACGCTATAAGGGGGGTTGGTTACCAAGGGAGGGATCCCGGCTCTGTCATCAAACATCGCCAAGTTTGTCGCCAACTTGGCGCTATTTCCAGTATTTTTTCCAAATTTCCATAAACTCCCATTGAAATCCAATAGGGTTTACTTGCTTGCAGAAAATCAACAAATTGAGACATTTCAATGCAACAAAAACTAATATTAGCTTATGAATTTAGCTTAATTGAACTATTTACATTATTCGTAATACTACATATATAATTTTTATTTAATTTGTAATTATTCAAATAAATTATAATTTTTACCTTTTTTTAATGATTTTATATTTAATATTTCGGTACTTCTTAGTTATCCCGTCGACTAAATTACTGTCGCCAAATTGTATAAGATTAAATGCCAATAATGTTTTTTTCATTAATTAATTAATTGTAAGATTAAATGTCAATAATGGCCAATCAAATCATTAATTCGACGTTTTATTTGTATTTTTATTAATGTTTTACTAATTTATTTGTTCTTTCGTTATTTAAAATAAAAATTAAGTCAATGTGTATAATTTGGAGAGGGGTTTGGTGATTTATAGAATTTGGCGAAATTTGTCGACGGGATAACTAAGAAGTACCTTCTTTTAATTATGAAACTCTGTAAGCTCTAATGATTACCTGCTTCGAGATAAGGAAATAAAATCGTCAGGAGTTGGGGAAGAACGCGTTTATACCAAGAGGAATCTAAAAATTGAATGCATAGAAAATGAGGAATCGCGAAAGTATTTCTTCTGGGGTTGGCTATGAAATAGAGTTTGGTTCTCGATACCGAACGGAGTGGCGAAGCGATTATGCGGTGAGCGTAGCGAGTGGGTGAGGTTAGAGAGCAGGGGCGGGGGGGGGGGGCGGAGCCCTCCTAGTTCAGGTAAAAAAAAACAAAAACATGGTAAACGATAGGCACTTCGTTCGTGTACAGAGACTCAACTTACGATTAGAAGACATCTTTGACGTCATTTTTGTGTGAGTTAATGAAATAAGGTTTTACCTTGGAATGTTTCTATATGTTTCTATTTCGAATGTTTCCAACATAGCTCAACAGTGTTTATGACTTCGGTTTGTCTGGCCGTCAGTCAGTTTTCCGCGCTCCTATTCTCGTAAATATACTCAGAAAGCCCTGAAAATTTTGCACGTTACTGAAGAAAAGATGTTTGCAGCAATTACAATTTATTTACAGGGATAGACAAAAGTATTCCGTTATATTACGACCAATGGGAAAAAAACGTTTCAAGTGCATTTTAATGATGTTACACACTTTCACACATAATGAAATTAATATACATTTATGAAGTGCACTAAAATAAGAATTCTGTAGAATATGTGATGCAAAGAATATTTATTATTCATTTACAGGGCTACATACATGTAATACCTGTAAAAAATTCCGTTAAATAATGGAATAGTTCGAAAAATTGTTCCCGGCGTATTTTAATCATGTTAAACTATTTCATATATCGTAACATTGATATACATTGCTGAGGTTTACTACAACTTACTTCCTGTATAATATGAAATGCACATCATTAACAGGGACAAACAATAGGTTTCGGATTCTATACAGTATTCAAAGTAATGTATATTGTTGGATGAGCATTTTTAGTTATGATAGGCTTTTTTAACTTTAACTATATTTTTGCATACTTTGTGATGTTTATAAATGCTATAGATTACATACAGGGCTACAAAAAAGGAATTCGTAAGCGCTACTGATTATGAGCGTAAATTGCTTAAAGGTGGTTTTTAAATGAGTTATGTACTTTTACGCTGAATTAAATTTTGCATACTAAAAGATGTTTGTAGAATACAGATAAAATGATTTACAGGATAAGACAAGGAATTAGGTATATGGTCGTCAACGGATGATAATTTCTGGAAGTGTGATTTCACTAATTTGATCACCGAAAATTATTGTTGATCGTAATCATACCTACCATTCTCAATAACCAGTGGCGTTCAAAACAATAATTTGATATGCTTTTATTACGTGCATAACATCAGATTGACGAACTTTAGCTAATATATTAGATTTTCTAATCTTCCTTAGTCGAGTCTATTGCAAAGGTTCGGGTGAAAAAAAATGATATTTCAGTTATATAAATGAATGTAACTGTGAATATCGTTAAAGGCTTTCATAGAAACACTCCATCGTACTAAATTGTATTAGCTAAATAGGCTTATTGACTATGGACTCAAATACGGAAGATTATTAATTAGGTTTAAAAATATCCGTATTATCGAACGTATTTCAACAGATAAGCAAACGCAGAAAAAGATGCCTCAGACGCACTGGGTACTTTATCTTTATCCAGGGGTCGCATTATATAGGCAAAATGTTATTGTTCCTTAAAGAAAGGTTCGATGAAGATATTCTTTTCAAAATAGTGGTAGGGACGATAAAAGATTCCATATAGCATAGCTGCCAACTTTTACGCTTTCTTCTTACCACTAAAATATTTTAGTAAATGTTGTCTTATTTAATCGTCGAAATCTTATGATTAAACAAAACGAAAATCTCTATTAAATTTTAGTGGTAGCAAGAAAGCGTAAAAATTGGCAGCTATGCCTATAGAATGCGACCCCTGTGTGTGTGTATAGTACAATTTCAAGATCTGGCTATCAGTCTTTCAGGGGCAAAAGGTACTTGCATTCGTAAAATGTTGAAAAAATTTAATTACACCAATATTTACAAGATAATCTATTTGAAAACATCCAAAAGTATATTTTCGCATACTTAATAAAGGTTAAATTTTAATTGCAAAATTCAGGTGCCAATATGGCAATTAGGAATTAAAATTAAGTGGTGCCATAACGGCATCACCGCCTCTCAAGGGGTCAAGAAATTTGGTTTGATACCACTCAATATGCTTTTTTTTAAATTTCATAACGTTATTATAATAATGTATTCTATCATTTTCTTTATTGTGAGCAAAAACCAATGGAGAAATTTACTTCCCTGAGTAAGAAAAACACAAAAAATTATTTATAACTATTGAGGTAACTGGATCCAGCATGGTCCAGTTACCCCATTCTTGAAACATTTATAGGGTAACTGGGTCACAGGGCTTACATTTAAAACACGAAGTAAATATGTATAGATACCTAATAATATCAATGTAGTTATATGTCTAATCTTTAAAAAAAAATAAAAGATTGTATAATAAAAGTACTTACAGTATTTTAATAAAAATCCGAGGAAGTTCAACCATATTGAAGTTGTTTTTAAAAAAAAGAAACGTAAATTTTTGACAACCTATCACAGCAAAGTGAGAGTTATGACTGAGTTGATACACGTTGTTTTATGAAGTAGAGATAAAGGGGCAATGCTCACAAAAGCTAAAACTTAAAAAACACCAACAGTTTTTTTATAAAATAGCCTATGGCCCAGTTACCTCGTGGTTCCACTTACCCCAACAGACCTTACACTATATTGCCATTAATGACCGGTACCTTTCAATTTTAGACATTTTTCGAATAGTTAGAAATATACTTGACAGATTCTTCTGGAATTTCAGGATTGAAAGGAACATGTATGACCTCATATTTAGCAATGTCGATATGAAAAGGGGGGTAATTAGGGGGCCAAAAAAAAAAATAATACTTGGGATCACCCTGTAAAACAAAATGCACGAAATGATCTATCGCAACTGAATATAAATAAACAGACATTGTGCAATATGTGTATTCTTTTGCGTAAGAATAGCATGTATATTAATAGAGATATAGCGATTTATTTAAAAAAATTTAAAAAAAATCTTCATGTTTTTACTTTCTTCTATGTTTACAAGAAGAAATTACTGGATTCGTGAAAATTTTCGAATTCCGGTTTTCGATGGATTTACACGTTTCAGGGGTCAGAGAACCCGAAAAACATGTTTTTACAAAATGTCTGTCTGTCTGTGTGTCTGTGTGTGACACGAATTTTGTGGGCGCTCTATCTCAAGAACTAATGCGCGGAATTTAATAAAAATTTATATCCAGTTAGCCCCTGATACAGATTGATGCTGGTTAGTTTTTGGTGCAAATCGTTACAGGTAGCGCTGGTATGCTGCATTTTTAACGATTTCCGCAATGGCTCTATCGCAGGAACTAATGCACGGATTTTCATGAAATTTCAGATAAAGTTATTCTTTGATATGGCTTGATGCTGGTTTCGGGTTAGTGTAAATCGCTTAACAGGTGGCGCTGCTAAGCTGCATTTTTTTACGATTTCCGCAATGGCTCTATCTCAAGAACTAATGCACGGATTTTCATTTAACTTCGATTCAGGTAGTCCTTGATATGACTTGATGCTGATTACGTGTTGGTGTAAATAGCTCAACAGGTGGCGCTGCTATACTGCCTCTTTACGATTTCCGCAATGGCTCTATCTCAAAAAGTAATGCACGGATTTTCATGAAACTTCAGATTAAGTTAGTCATTTATATGACTTGATGCCGATTACGTGTTGGTGTAAATACCTTAACAGGTGGCGCTGCTAAGCTGCATTTTTTTACGATTTTCGCAAAGGCTCTATCTCAAGAACTAATGTAAGGATTTTCATGAGACTTCAAATTCAGTTAGCCCTTGATATGACTTGATGCTGATTACATGCTGGTGCATTTCCCACAAAAGGTGGCTCTGCTATACTGCATTTTTTACGATTTCCGCAATGGCTCTATGTCAAAACCTAATGTACGGATTTTCCCCAAAACTTCATATTCAGTTAGACTTTGACATAAGTCGTTGCTTGGTGGTTTTGATGTAACATAGGTTTTGGTGTAAAGAACCCAATAGGTGGCGCTGCTAGGCTGAATTTTGCTGGATTTACACGATTTCAGAGATAGATTCGTAGAATTTCGGTTCTAGAGATAGCCATATCTCAAGAACTAATACACGGAATTTTATATCTTTAGAATCCTCATTATGGTCATAGATTGCCGTTTAATTTTGGCAGTCTGATAGCGAATTTTCAATTATTAACATGTATGAGATAAAAGAAGAACAACAAGCATTTCAGTTACTAACACAAGTTAGAATCTTTATCGGCTTAGCATCTTGTAGAATATCTCACTATACTCCTATCATAAGATGTAGTAACTGCCAGCTTTTAGGACACGCAATAGAAAGATGCCGAAGAAAACAGACATGCGAATATTGCATGCATAACCACAAATCAGATTACTGTACTAAAAAGCGTACCCCAGAACAGCACCAGTGCGTAAATTGTTTCAACACAGTGGACAATTTTGGTAACCGCTTTGAGTACAGGCATAGTGCGCCGTTGAGCCATTGTCATGTATTTCAAAACCTTTATTATAATATAAAACAACGTCTAAACCTTTCACAGGCGCAATATTCAACATAGAGAACATTTCTGATATCTCCAAACCCTCTTCTTCAGCATCATCTTTGGATAGAATATTTAAGGATTAATTTTGAATAGCTCGAATTTAAATTAGTCGAAAAGAAATATGAATATTATGTCAAAAGAATGGGACGTAACAGAATTAAATTCACGATTCGATTTTTAAACAAAAACTGTGATTTTATTTAGAATTTAGAATTAAATTTAAATTTTCGTTACTTACCCCATTTTCCCAGAAATTCAGGCAGACACTGACAATAAAGGAGCAGCAGGATATAAAAGGCGACACAAATTTATTCTAATACACAGAACTGCTATAGACGCAAGAATATTGTAGATTCTAGTTGAATGCACTTATAAATGTTCTTATCCCATTGAGCTGGTCAAATTAGGAACAACTTCGATTGAATTCTTGACTTGTCATTTAAAAACGACGAATTAGATATAGTAAATGAATATAGATGAATAACTTTCTTACTACACATCGAATAATAAATATTAGACTCAAAGAATAATACACGTCTTAGCGTACTTCCTTTCCCCCGTTCGAATTCCGAATGTTTGTTTTTTGAGATGGTACCTGTAGAGGGTGACGTCACGCTCTTACGTCAGTTGCTCGGTTGCCAAGGTAACGAGTTTTTTCACTTGACAATCGTACTGATCGTCCAATCATCAAATACCAACAATAACACCAAACAGCCAAATTCCATAAATACTTTAACAATGGCCCATATTAATCTGCAAAACGGCGACAGCAGATTACATACGTTATGCAATAAACGAAAAAATAGATATATCCTGCCTCCAAGACTACTATATCTCAGATAATCGCCCATTAGGACTACCACTTTCAACACCGTATTACTTCTCAGTAGCAAAAAATTGCTGCATTATAATACTAAACACTTCAATTAGCCATCTTCAAATTTAAAAAAAAAAACAGCCATTCAGTCTTCAGCAACATTCAATTAATAAGTAATTTACTAACAATAGGATCACAATATTCACCCCCGTCAACAGATTTACAAAATGATCTTAATGATTGGCTAGAAGTAAAAGGCTCCAGCAGTTTATTCTTATTGGCTGGAGACCTAAACGCACACAGTGCCTTGTGGGGTTACAAAAAAGATGATGACAAAGGGCAAAAATTAATATCGCATATGGCAACGAAAAGACTCTGGTTACTAAACGATCCCCATAGTTTACCAACGTATGAATTAATTAATAAAAAGGACAATACAACTTTAAGAAAAGGCTGGCCCGATGTTACACTATCATCAATGTCACTGTTCCCTTTACTGGATAACTGGATGGTACACACAGATATGGACTTTGGAGATCATAGACTGATCACATCGAGCTTAAATATTGAAATCCTGCAGTTACCAAACAGAAGATATCGAACAAAACAAACATCATTTAAAAAATTCAACGATAAAATTAAAAAAGAATTAAACCAGCAAAATTTCAACTTCAAAAATATAAAAAGCACCGAGGAATTTGAGGAAAAATACGAAGAATTTTACCAACTACTTAAAAGAACATGTGATCAGGCACTCAAGAAAAGAAAAAGTACTAACCAACCGAAGATAACATGGTGGAACGATGAGCTACGCACAAACGTAATTTAGTTAGGGCACTAAGAAGAAAAACAAAGCTCCCCACAGCTACAGTACAAGATATAATTAAATTTAAATCACAAAGAGCCATGTATAAAAAAGCAATTTTGAACGCAAAAAAACAGGCATGGACAAGATTTTGTACACAATCCAAAAACCCTTATGGAAATATAAAAAAAGTAGCTTTTAAAACTTATCATAATCGAGAACTGTATTCATTAGAAGAACAAGAGGAAGAAACGGGAACAGCAGAAAGATTCTACGAAACTCTAACCACAGAAATATTTGGCCAATCAGAAATGCCAGCGGACTCAATATTTAACCAGCAGAAGGCAGAGGCAATTGAAAATTTTACTTTAAAAGAACTTAAAAATGTCATCTACTCATTCAGCAGGAACAAAGACCCGGGGCCCGATGAAATTGATCATAACATAGTACGTCAATTATTCAAACATCATAAGTTTCTCTTAGTAGAAATGTACAATGTTCTGCTATATTTAAATTACTTCCCCAAAACATGGAAGATTGGAGAATTGGTTTATTTCATAAAGCCCTCTAAAAACCATACATCGCATCTTCATATTGGCCAATCTCCTTACTGCCAATCTTCGGTAAAATATCTGAAAAACTATTATTAAAAAGGATAAACTTTAACTTATACAGCCAAAAAGAATTACAAAAATCACAACACGGCTTCCAAGAAGGTCGTTCGACGGAGTCAGCGATAGCCGAACTTTTCTCATTTATAAATCTTCTCAAAGAGAATAATAATTATATTTCCCTAATATCCCTAGATTTCAAGAAAGCATTTGACCGACTACCCTGGCCAGAGACCTTAGAAAAATTAAAATTCCTAAAACTAAAACAAGCATTAATAAACATAGCAGCATCATTTCTTTGAGGAGCAATGCCGAATTGGCTGTCAAAAAAGATCCACTGGTTTAGAAGAGGTTGCCCACAGGGGTCCTGTTTTGGACCTTTTCTTTGGAGAATATTCCTGAATAAATTACTGAGAATATTAAAGAAACATGGCTTTAAGATAATAGCATATGCCGATGATCTTCTTCTAATTATTTTTGGCCAAACAAGAAGACAGTTGGAGTAGATGGGAAGAGATATACTACAAATAATAAGTGATTGGGCGAAACAAATGAATATGAAGTTCTCATATGACAAATGTGTAGTGCTAAATCTTCGAAGACCACGTTTCCTGAAGAGAAGACCAATATATAAATTGGATGGGCACTCCCTTAAATCTGAAAATACAATAGACTACGTGGGCTTAACATTGGATCAAACACTGTCTTTTCTTCCGCACCTGAATAAAAAACGTATAGAAATTAATCAAATATCACAAAATCTTCTAAAATTTGCCGCTGCATATGGAGGCCTTTCGAAGCAAATTTTAAAAATCTGGTACTTACAAATATTAGAAAAAAAATATCCTATGCCGCTTCATGTTGGTTTCCCACACCTACCAGTCTAACGCGGCTACAGGCTACTATCGGCAATTCAGACACAATGCCTTTTGCTTCTGTCGAGAGCTTATAGAAAAGCTTTGAATGTATTGTGCGGCATTCAACCATTGGCGATCCAATTAAATACATTAGCAATTTCAGACAGGTCCTACGTTTGGAAATTCCTATAGAGCACAACTTTCCAGTCTTCTATCAACCGAAAATATCCTCATCCATACCTTCCCCACATCAAGATTATCTTTTACTACAAGAAGGAGTTCCATCCACTTCAACAATAAATATATACACTGACGGCTCAAAATCAGATGCTGGCACAGCGTATGCTTTCTGTGTTTATAAAGAAGGAAAATGCATCCATACTCATCAAATAAAGTTACAAATATCAAATTCAATTTTTCAAGCTGAACAACTCGCCATATTAGATGCAATATTATGGGCAGACTCCTCAGGGGACGGGAACTTCGTCATTTACACAGATAACCAGTTAAGTCTTGCATTATTGGAGAACGTTTGTAGTACAGATTTTATCACATCAAAAATTATAATAGCCTTACAGAAAACATCTAAATCAATTAAACTTCAATGGGTACGGGGACACACAGGTGTTAAAGGAAATGAACATGCAGATCAACTAGCCAAAGATGCTATAACAAATATTAAGGTACGAGAAATATTTCATCCATATCCAGCTTCACACCTTAAAAAGAAATTGAAAAAAAGAAGCCATAGACGAATGGCAGCAACAGTGGGATTATGGTACCACTGGCAGATTTACTTACAAATTATGTCCAAAAGTATCAACAGACTTCATGTTAGTACATAAAAACCTGTATATCTTCTCAACTAATCATGGACCCTTCCCGTCCTACCTATTCAAAATAAATAAAGCTCCGTCGCCACTGTGTACCTGTGGTGAAATTGGTAACACCCTTCACTATGTGCTCAGCTGTTCATTAACATCAACCCTCCATATCCATAAATCAGCCACAATAGAACATCACCATTGGTTCAAATTTGTGCTGAAATCACCAATGCTATATACTAAAATAATAGAATGTGTGCGGTTACTAGAAAACAATCAACTAATTTTTCAAAACCCACAAATGCCAATAGATGAGCAAGATTAGCACTAATGAACAGAAACATGAACTTCAGGCCAAACAGTGCCTAACTAAATCGAGAATATAAAATTTAGAAAACTCCTGTACATAGAAGAGCCATACACTCAGGTTATCCATAACCTAAAAGTTATCTCACAACAAAACAGTTGAACTCATGATAATAACTATTAAACTAATGCACCTGAGAATATGTAGAGCTTAAGACATCTTATTCATCTGCTGCTATTCGTAATTAATCAATCATATTCGTGCTGAAAATAATACATATTTTCGTCTGTAAAGCGCTCAGCTCATCTGATCTATTATTACTTTTATTATTATATTTATAATTACTATTATTATTATTTGTACTATTACCTTTAATTCTTATTGTTAAAACTATTGTTAAATAATATTGTTTTTTTTTTTTTTTTTGAATAAACTTGCAACGCGGGATCTGGAAGCCTATGCCAATGGTGGGTTATCACGCATTGTAGAAAATAGAAAATGTATGAGATAAAAGAAAGTTTTGGGATTGGTACATCCGACTAGTTTGCTTATAACATGCAGGGTTTTCAACCAAATTTAACGCAGATTTCAGAAAAATTGACAAAATATAGTAGAAACAATATAGTGCAATTGGAATATAAATATATTAAATATTTTAGAAAATATGATCAGTTGTATGACATAATTTTTATATGCGCATGTGCGAACGATAAGAAGGATCATTTTACGTAATTTAATAGTCAACACTATGTGGCAACTTATTAAAAAAATCTAGTCAAATATCGTAAAAATTCCGAAAGATATCGGCGTTAGAGTGAGCAAATTTTTAATAGTTCTCTAAAAGCAGCTGAATGAAAAAGGATTTTCCACAAATTGTCATTTTTATTTTTTTTCCATTTTTAATTGATGCTTTAGCTCTTCGATAACCACCAGAATGAGCCTATACCATGATCAAAAGTAGTATGAAAATCGAAACATTTTTTCCAAATCTACTCCTTGATACTCACTAAATGCTAACTTTTTTCTGAAAGTCAGTTAATAAAAAATGACAATTTGTGTAATATCCCTTATCATTCAGCTGCTTTTACAGAACAACTAAAAATTTTCACACTTTAACGACGATATCATTCTGAATTTTAAAGATATTTGACTACATACTTTTAATGAGTTGCTCCATAGAATTGACTATTAAATTGTGTAAAATGATCCTTGTTATCGTTCGCGCATGCGCAGATAAAAATTATTTCATACAACTGCTCATATTTCCTAAAATGTTTAATATATTTATATTCCAATTACACTATATTGTTTCTACTATAATTTGTCAAATTTTCTGAAACCAGCGTTAAATTTGGTTGAAAACCCTGCTTGTTATAAGCAAAAAACATACAAGAATTTTTTACTTTTTTTAAATAAATCTATATATCTCTAATAATATACGTGCTATTCTTACACAAAAGAATACACATATTGCACAATGTCTGTTTATTTATATTCCGTAGCGGTAGATCATTTCGTGCATTTTATTTTACAGGGTGATCCCAAGTATTATGTTTTTCTTTGATTTTTTGTTGGCCCCCTAATTGCCCCCCTTATTAAATCGACATGCTAAATATGACGTCATACCTGTTCTTTTCAATCCTGAAATTCCAGATGAATCTATCAAGTATATTTCTAAATATTCGACAAAATGTCTAAAATTGAAAGATGCTGGTCATTAATGGCAATATAGTGTACGTAATCACATATATAATAAATCTTTTTGTAATTATTAACCATTAATACAATGAAAAATCGACAAAAAGTAAAACAAGTATGATACTATAAAATAATTTACCGAGTATCCTAAAATGGGAGGACTGATTTTAAAATCCAATTATCTGCAAATGGGAGCAGGTATTAAAAGAATTCTTGTAGGAGGGTTGTGTAAGATTTCAAGAGTTTTTAACTGTGATTCTTGATGTTAGTTTAAAACAGAAGCAATTTATGGTGCTGCAAGCTATAGACGCTAAATATTGACCCTTTTTTTTCTCTCTCTTCTCTCAGTATTTGTGACAAAGAAGTAGTTTGAATGTATGGTATAGTTCCCTGCCTCCAATGCAGTTTGTTCTTCGTGGAGCAGTTCATATATTTAACATCCTTCTTTCGCACCAATACTCAGAGAAGAGGCAGGTCATTAATCGGGCGTTATGTATCTCTTCTATTTTACCATTTTAGACTCCTCTAGTACATTCCCTCTAGGTGTCCTCACATAGATTTGAGCGAACCCCTAGGTGCAACAATGAAATTATGACGCCCTCCGTAGTCTTTGTCTATGCCAGTCTGGTACTGGTTAATTCGCTTTGTTCAAAAATTAAATTTAAAATAGGAAAACTGAAATTAGAGCCGATTTCTTAATATTCCACTTTTTATGAAGAATTATATTCTAGACAAGTAATTTGTAAATCAAAATGAAAGGAACTTTAAGCCACAATTTCCTAATCTGTGGATCATCATACTAATTTCTACTTTCCTAAATAATATTTGTTTTGAAACAAATAGAAAGAAATGAATCTATGTATAGCATATTATATAGGCAGTTATGTTGGTAGATGATGAAGGATTTCAGTTCTACTAAATCGACAGCTACGCATTTACAATTTCATGAAATAAATAATTTATGTTGTATTTGAGTACACCAATTTACAGGTGGTTTTTCCTTACTCAATTTTTGGTGTTGAACACCAATATTTTTTACAGTGTAGGGTTTATCTTCGAAGGCTCATGTAGAGCATACGTACACTGGGGAACTTGTAGGTTCCGGTTTCAGGCCCGACTTCCTTCTTCACCTGGGGCTCTTTGGGCGAACCGTGGTGTAAACTCCGAACAGTGTGGTAAGATTTCTTCAGCTGGGAGTGTTATCGTTTATGACGACAGACGTCAAATGGCGCCTTTGAGCGAAGAGCGATTGAAACGTGCTTTGGGCAGTGCTTGTGCCTTGGTAGGCAATAGGGTCATGGGAGCATCACGCGGTGTCGACCCTGCCCGTCTGTCCTTCCACTACTTTATTGGCTCCTAAGAGTCTATGTCAACAGACGAAGGATGAACTGTAGGACAGACTAGTTCTACAGAATTACATAATACAATTATGAATTATATATATATAATTTTCTTTTTATAGAGCACTAAATACCAAATACCGAAAAAAGTTGAAAGGGCATTTTTCTTTATTTTATTTTGCATAAAATAAATATCTGATAACCAAGAAAATTATTTAAAGGTTTATAGAAATACAGTCAAAATATAAAAATTTCTAAAATATCTGGCATTTGTGCGTAGAGCAATTTTTAATGATTAGTTAAATGTATTAAATGTATTAAATCTAATTACTACCTATGCATTTTTTAAATATACTTTTTCATATGTATATTCTTTCTAATGTTATTTCTATCTAAGATACTTAAAGTATAAAATACATAAAATTTAATTTAAACATACATCTCATATTTACTTTTCTCAAAGATAACATAAATGCAAAATGACATCTCCGCGACGATAAAACAATGCTTAGTAAAAATTATAAAAATAAAATAAGAAATAAATTTCTGCCGGAAAAGAAGAAAAAATTAAGTTATATAATTTAAGTTACTAGTAAAATTATTATTAAAAATGTAAGAAAATCATATTTCGAATTCCAGCATAACTATATTGCTGTATATCATTGCTTGAAATATTCTGCTTTTGAAAATTCCAAAGTATATTGAATGCGCGCTGAAGTGTATCGAAATGTTTTAAATCATGGGAAAATTCGAATTCAATTTCATCAGATTGAGTAAAATAAAACTTAAATACTACTGCCATAAAGAAAATTTTATAAATCTAAATTTATAATTTAAATGAAAAGGCGGGGAAATTTCTAAACTAGTCTATGCAATACTTAAAAAAATTACGAAATTATCTGTAATTATTTAAAATAACGTAAATATAAAAATATATAAAATAAAGAATAACGTTAGCAGCAAATAAATAAATTTAAAATCAATATGAACATTTATTTAAACTATACAATTATATCGAAATATTTTAAATCCTGGAAAAATTCAATTTAAATTTTATCAGATTGAGCAGAATAAAATTTAAATACTATTGCCATTAAGAAAATTTTATAAATCTGAATTTATAATTTAAATAAAAAGGTGGCGAAATATCTAAACCTAGTCCATGCAACAAATAAAAAAATATATATATATCAAATTATCTGTAATTATATAAAATAACGTAAATATTAATTATATATAAAATAAAGAATAACGTTAGCAGCAAATAAATAAATTTAAAATCAATATGAACATTTATTTAAACAATTATACAAGTAAAAATAATATTCATTTTCAAAAAATATTTTTTTACAAAAATGTTAATAATATTTTTAAGTATCGTATTTTGACACCCTTGGTATTTTGAGATAAGCATATTGAATTAAAGTTCTCAATATCTTATGTAGGTGAGTACAATAGATATATATATATTTAATAATAACTAGTAATTTAAAACAAGCTATTTTTTAAAATAAAATATATAATGTGAACATTAAAAACCTCTTTTTCATTATCATATCACTATCACATGATTAAAAATACCCTTGAAATTGAGAAAGTTGGAAGTTTACCTTTTCTGGACGTTAATTAATTAAAAACAACGAAAATCTCAACGTTGACAGAAATGTTTATAGAAAACCGATCAGATCAAATAATACGATACCATATACTACTTCATTACCATTTTAATATAAAATTGCAGATTACAAATTTCATATTAGTCGAGCTTTTAAAGTATGTTCAGAAAAAAAAAATAGGAAAAGAGCTTAATACCATTAGAGATATCGCAGTCGAAAACTGTTTTTCAACAATCCTCATCAATAAACTTATCTATGAATTCAGTTTTCATGACAATATCAAAAAAGAAAACCATAAAGAAATGATATAATTTTTTTAAACTATTTCCCTGGTATGTACGAAAAATTAAGATACGCCCTACTGAAACACAATATAAATTTAATAGCCTGTCCACCAAGAAAATTAAAAGAGTTAATTTGTACGAAAATAGATCCAACACCGAAAGATGAATTTGCTGGTGTATATACCATTCCTTTTAGAACTGACAGCAGCCGACAAATGGTGTAATCGGAATGATCAAAAGAAAACTCAAAGAAAGAATAAAAGAACATAAAGCAGATATAAAATTTAGTCGTCAATCCACAGATCTCTCTCGTTTAAGTTAGAATATCGCAATAGATTTTGATCATGCAGAAACCATATTCCCAATATTAAAAAGCAGAAAAACCAACGTATAAAATGCACAAATAATATATGAAAAGCAGCAAACAGCTGTTTCGAATCTACTGGCGAGATTCTTCTTCAGTGCAAAAGGAACAGCGTGCTAGAAAAAGCAAGGCTGAGCCAAAGCTCAGCCTTGCTTTTTCTAGCACGCTGTTCCTTTTGCACTGAAGAAGAATCTCGCCAGTAGATTCGAAACAGCTGTTTGCTGCTTTTCATATATTATTTGTGCATTTTATACGTTGGTTTTTCTGCTTTTTAATATTGTTGCACAAAGGCTTTATTTGCTATTTTTACATATTCCCAATATCCAATTATTACGCATCTACTATAAGAGAATCAATAGAAATCATATGTAAAAACAATCAAATATGTAACCACGCCCTATCGTACAATATCCCCAGTTTATGGTTCAATATCTTGCAAATAAATCCTGAAAACCTGAACAAAGCGACGAATTAAAATTTGAAGTACGGAAGTAAAGTATGTTCTTCTACCCTTTGAAAGTGACGTATGAGAAAAAGAGTGATGTCATAAAATAAATGGAACTGCAATTAATAATAATAATATATATTTCCTCTAATTAAATTCAATCCAAAAAACTGCTACTGCGACTTCTACTTTCAACTCTAGTAATTACTGGCTCTTTCATTTTCAAAACAAAGTGACGTATTTGTGTAAATAAACAATATTCATTTATTAAGATATTCTCTGATGATGAGCTTGGAAGATTTGAAAGTAGTAAGAAGTTTGAAATAAAATGTATATTTTACTTGTAACATATTTTTCATTGCTTTAATCACATTTTAAGTAAGATTGTGGACCTTTTTAATATTTACATTATATATTTTATGTTGAATCAAGGCGAAAAATTGCGTTTCGTCTTAAGATTTAATTTATAAGCTAATTTTTATTTGTAAAACTTTTTAATGTACTTAAAAATTATTTTAATAGCTGACTAGACTCTTAATTAGCGTTTCAATCTGCCAGTTTATGTGTATTGTAAGCTGAAATTACATATTCTATAGAGAATCTTTTTGATTATTTTAGAAGGAAATACAAAACTTAAGAACCACGAAGAATTACAAAAGAGATTACATACAAAATGAAAAAAAAAATATTTAGTAGTTGTCTGAGCGAAGCGAAGGCTAATACTCAGCGAAATATTATGGTCCGGACTCATTACAGCTACGATGGATATTAACGCCATGTCCTACTAAAAAAAAGCCTAATAAAAACCTTTCGTCAAGCATAACTCAAAAAATATTTGTCGGATTTCGTTTCTGATTGCACCAGAAGGTACCTATGAGGGCCACCTACTGAATGCACCTACTATGAAAAATAGGTTCCAAACCGTTTAAAAATTATATTAAAAAAAACTGATAAAAAAGCACAATTTATCTGCATACGTCACAGAAATTTCGTGTGCGTCACATTCACCGGTTGATATTTTCGTAGACAACTGGTTTGAACACATGGAGCAAATAAAAAAAAAATACGCACGCAGTAATATTGAATTGATCAGTTTCAACCACGTGATCACAAACCTTGCAATAACCCGTGGCAACCAGTTTTGGTGGGCAAACAAATAATAATACAGTACTCCGTACCACGGTGACCGTTTTTAGCCTGTTGTATAAAAACTGGCCTGTTGTATCACATACAACAGGCTAAATCCGGCTAAAAACTCAGGCTAAAATATAGTTGTCAGTGTATCGACTGGAAATTAACATATTTTTTTCATACTCGTATAAAGAAATTTAGAAACGATTGTGGATGATTAAAAGAAAAGGCATGAGTGTTCATTTCTCCTTTAGGTAATCTTTCTCTGGATGTCTGTCTGTCTATCCTACAGCATGCAATTTTCTTGTAAAGGATGATATTATTATGCAGTAAAACCTCCATAACGGACACACCCGATTAGTGGACACCTCTATTTAGCGGGCATTTTTTCGATTACCAACCCTTAAATAACTGTACATTTTTTACCCTCAGTAGCGGACACCTCCAAAAAGAGGACAAATTCTGCATTTTCGAGGTGTCCGCTATTCAGAGGTTTTATTGTATATATTATTGATAGTTATTTTACAGGGCCGCACAAAAGAATAAGAATATATGAAACGAATATAAACTAAATTCCGGATTGGTAGATCGCTGATGGTAATGTAATTTTAGAATGTTGTTACAGTCATCCGCAGCATGTTTTTAGAGTTTCGTTCATCTAAACAAACCCTACCTGTCTCACTGCTTTGTCTGTCTGTCTGTCTGTCCGTCTGTCACAGAGCCCGTTCTCAGAAACTATATATGTCGGAGACTTGAAAATTTGCATACTTATAGCTGTAAACCACACATCAAACGGCAAATAATAAAATTTTGAAAAAAAGTCTAATATTTAACCCTCTGTGCTCTAACTTGTGTATTTTAAGCAATTTTTTTTTTTTTAAACTCAGCCACTAATTAAGTTGGAGACATGAAATTTTGCATACTTATAGCTGAACACCTCACATCAAACAACAAATAATAAAATTTTGAAAAAGATCTAATATTTAACCCTCTGGGCTCTAACTTCTGTATTTTAAACAATTTTTCTAACTCAGCCCCTAATTAAGTTGGAGACATGAAATTTTGCATACTTATAGCTGAACACCTCACATCAAACGACAAATAATAAAATTTTGAAAAGTCTAATATTTAACCCTCTGGGCTCTAACTTATGTATTTTAAGCAAATTTTCTAACTCATTCCCTAATTAAGTTGGAGACGTGAAAGTTTGCATACTTAAAGCTGAACACTTGCGATAACACGATAAATCATAAAATATTGAAAAAGTCATATTTAACCCTCCACTCTCAAACTTCTGTATTTTAAGCAATTTTTCTAACTCAGCCCCAAATTAAGTTGGAGATATGAAATTTTGCATACTTATAACTGAACACCTCACATCAAACAACAAATAATAAAATTTTGAAAAAATCTAATATTTAACCCTCTGGGCTCTAACTTGTGTATTTTAAATAATTTTTCTAACTCAGCCCCTAATTAAGTTAAAGACATGAAATTTTGCATACTGTTAGCTGAACAACTCACACCAAACGACAAATAATAAAATTTTGAAAAAGATCTAACATTTAACCCTCTGGGCTTTAACTTGTGTATCTTAAACTATTTTTCTAACTCAGCCCCTAATTATGTTGGAGACATGAAATTTTTCATACTTATAGCTGAACACCTCACATCAAACGACAAATAATACAATTTTGAAAAAGTCTAATATATAACCTCTAATATTTTGTCTCACGCAATTTTTAAATTTAAACTGTTTTGCAATATTATTTTTTGTTCATTTTGCATAATAAGTGTAATGTGACGTAATTTCTTCTATTTAAGATTTCTAACGCAAGTTAATGAATTTACTTTACAATATCCTTTCTCTTTTAAAATTCACATGTAAATATAGTTTTCATGGCGTAATTTCAAATAAATGCCTGCTTTTTATGCCTAATTATTTAATTCTAATTTGAAGGTTTTTTTCTGTTTATAATAGTAACGTGTGAATATATATATATATTTTTTTTATTTGGAGCAAACATTATTGTTTGCGCTGTTTATACAGTTGGCAACAGTTTAAATTAATACCATTTTCTGAAATATGTAAAAAATATCTGCCGAAATGCTGAATATTTGAATTTACAATAGAAATAAAACCTCAAAAAATGAGTCAAATTAAAAAAAAAAAATTAATGGAATCTGCACACAGGGATCTTCTATTGAATAAAATGATCTAAAAATGATTAAACTCCCATGTATGGTTTTTGCTCCTATAAAACTTTTTTAATGGAACGATTTTGTCCAACTTTAGCATTAAATATCTCTTAAAATAATTCTTCGATTTGAAAACTGTATGCATCACCGTGTTGATCAAACATTTCTCTATAAGGCCACCGATTTTCATATATTTGTATGCAATAGTTTTCTTAATATTAACGAAGAAAGACCTCCGGTCACAAAAAATTCAAAACCGGCGGCGGTGACAGCGTTAGTTACTTTTTATAGAATAGAGAGATAGATAAAAATGAAAACTTGTCTATCTGTCTGTTTGTAATTCTATAAAAATCCACAATTTGGAAGCCAAAAGTGTGAAAAGATACGTACATGTGTATTAAAACATGGTCGAGGCAACTAAAGTAATCCGGAATCGAAATAATTTATAGTTAATGTTTAATTAATAAAAAAACACCAATGTAACAGCAATTTCTTATCAAATTTAAACATTTTTCGTTATAGCAGTTGCCAACAATTAAAATACACAATAAAATTATTACTACAACAATTAATTTTCTACTGCAAGATTTCCACGTGAAAAATAAATATGAAATAAATAGTTTGCCGAATTTAAAAAAATGTGAATCTTACATCATAACTTTTCTATTGCAAGATATTCACGAGAAAAATGAAAATGAAATAAATAGTTTGACGAATTTAAATGAAAATGAATATAACTTCACAACTTTTCTATTTCAAGGTTTCCACGAGAAAGAGGAAAATATTACGTCATATTGGTAATATAAAGGACGTGGTGGATATAGTATAACGTCATATAAGTGTGAAAAATGCATTGAAGCATGATAAAAACCCGATTAGGGAAATATTGGCGTATTTTAACATTATTGCTCCAATTATAAATTGAAATAAGTTCATTTATAGCTGTATTCTTTTGCGTCTGTTATATACATTTATACATTTTTATATAGCGTTTTCAAATGATTCATTCATACAACATTTCGACTGCTTTTTTAAATGTTTGTTTTGTGTTGTATGTTAAATTTTGAAATTAATTTTTCAGAACAAACATCTTTCAAATTCTGGGCAACGTCGGGAACTTTAGTTTGTAACAGATAAATGGCGTTTGTATCTGTACATCTAATGCTAATATTATAAAGCGTTATAATATTATAAAGTGTATAATATTATTAATGCTTGTACGTTTGTGAGGTGATATCTCTGGAACTACATAGCCAACTTTAAAAAAATGTTGGTGGCCATCTCTGCTCCGAAAAAAAGACTGTGTTTTATGTCAGTGCAAGAACCTACATCGCTGCAGGAGCAAAAAAGTTCTAAAATTGCGATTTCTGTGATATTTATTGGGTTAGAAACTTTAAATTTGGTGCGGTTGTTACTTTTAAGACATAAATACTCGTAATGAACGCTCTCAATTTGACGGATAAACGTAAAAATTTCTAGAATGGTTCTAAACTATGATTTATTTGGAATACTGAAATTTTTGGGATACTGTTGGGGTTAGAAACTAGAACTTTGGCATGGTAGTAATTTGTAAGAAGTAAATGCTCGTTGTAGAACGAATTCTAAAAAATCGAAAGACTAAAGAAAGCGGAAAAAAGATCTAAAGATGATCTAAGTAACGAAGTACGTGGAATTGTTAGGAATATAAAGATGAAAATTGACATGGCTGTATTTATTATGACGTAAATTCTCGCAATAGAACAATTTCTAAAAATGTCGCTATATAAAACAGTACAGAAACAAAAAACTTTCGAAATTTTTTATTTCTGTGTTACTGCTGAGCCCAAAATGTTGATATTTTGCTTCGGGTTAGTTTTAAAATATAGAATTTTCTCTATAAATGGTTTCTAAAAAATTTAAAATTTAAAAAGATGAAATTAACGGAAAGCGATCTCAATTATTACCATTAATTTGGAATTATTAGGTATAGCAACATTAAATATTTAATAATGCTGCATTTCCTCCGCAAAACATGCAATTTAAATGCAAGAAAACTGATAGATACCCACCTAGCATTAAATAAATTGTGTAAATATTGAATAAAGACCTGTATGAAACAGTGAGTAGGTTGCCCGAAAGTACTTCTTAAAGTGTTCCTTCTATAGACTTTTCAGTGTTTAAGTGCCGTTTTAATTGTGATACGAATTTTTTATCTGATTCATTTTTCTAGACATTTTATCATTAGGTCATATTCTTAATTATCATTAGTAGATTTTTTATATATCAACTTATTCTGGTGAAATTTCATAATCGGGTTCATATTGGCGCATGTTAGCTTGCATGATTTGCTGAATAAATATGTATGGATTTGTAAATTACTTCAAATGGCACTTTGACAGCTCAAAAGCTATGCCAGGCGATGTATATTTAGATCTTGTGTCATACTTTATGTTTAATCATTGCCGATTTCTTTTATTTAGTACATGCTAAATACAGCTCAACTTGTGCAGAATATGTTTGAAAACAAAACAATACAGCGTATGTAGTGGCCAGCATACACTCATCATTTAAATCCGATCGAGCATATCTAAAACACACTCTAACGAAGCATTGCATGCCACTGTTGATGTATTCGGTACTTTGTTACTATATCAGATTTTGAGGAAGGAATTCCTTAAATTTTATCGACAACCACCGTGGAAAACAGATATTGTACAATATTAACTATTCCGGGGGAGCACACACCATGTAAAGTATGGTCCATTCTTTTTAAACATCATATATTTGCCATTTAAAGTTACTCAAATTAGTGCGGAGCGTCTGATTATGCTTTTGACATCATTTTATACAGTTAAAATTCCGATATAAGATAATTTAATGTTTCTTTTTCTATTTTACTTTTAATATATTGCGTACTTTCAATTTTATATCCATGCATGGCTGTCTTGCATGGTTTGATTTCCCATTTCTTTAAACAGTGTATACGAATTTATATATAAGATTTTGTAATTCTACGATTATTTTATTTTCATCATTTCAATTTATCGCAGTATATGGACAATTAAAGATAACATCTCATTTTCTTTGCTTCCACATGTTATTATTAAATCTATGTTCTCAGCAATATCGCTCAGACTAATCCCTCTGAGGGAAGTCCTAGTAAGTGAATACTACATATATTCGACAATGACTTCCAATAACTAATATTTTGATTAAAATTAATAAATTAAGATTTGGAAGCTATTTTAAGATTCTAAAGATACCTTACTTAGATTACAGTCACATATTATCTGTTATACGTTGTCATTATAATCAAGCACACGTGTTTTGTTCTTTCTAAAATTCGGCTTTTCACGATAGTTAATTACTTCT